>KE153512.1:458263-507332 GCA_000411095.1 Aethionema arabicum
GACATAATTTGATGGAGTATATATTTAATAATATATCGAAGTTTAATAATGGTATCATTCAAAAAATTTAAAAATACATTATATTTTGTTTTTATTAAAAAATACATTGCATTTACGATTAACTAGAGCTATAAACCTTTAAATAACATTTTTTTTATATTACTTTGATGTTTTCTTTATTTGCTCATTTGACCATTTACATTCATATTTTCATAATTTCACCCTATTAATTAAAAGTACTCATTTACGAACAATTAAAATAATCTATGTAACTTATTTATGAATTACTTTCAAATCTTTTTTTATTAATATATTTAACTAAACATAAAAAATGATATTTACACATTTACTATTGGTAACGTGTAATCTTACACATATATATATATATATATATATATATTTATTTATGTTGATTTGAGAATTTTTCACCATAGATAATTAAAAATTTTACAATATTATAATCTTTTTTAATATCCACTAACTATGGTCGCCATTAGTCTAACTCTTTAATTAACCATAAATTATGGTTAATTAGTTTTTTTTCCTTTCTACCAATATACGTGGGTTAGTTAGCTTTTTAACTAACTAATTATTTAATAGTTAATTACTTTAAAGTGTTACAATCATTTGGCTTCTTTTTAATTATAATATGATTAAATATTAACGGTATTATTATATCGCACGCGTGGAAGCCGACAACACAAAATAAAGTGTTTATATAAAGTGGTGGTTGGACTACAAAAAGACACTTATAATTTACTTTTATTTTTAAAATTAATTACTTTTCACTTTACAGAATTGTTTTAAATAATAGAAAAAGTCGAAAAATATATTTGTAATTCTTTTTTGTTACTTTTTTTTAACTTAGCTCTTTTTTGTTACTTAAAATATAAAATGTTTTTTTGGGCTAAAAACTTTAAATGTTGATTTATAATTAAGATCCATGGAATTCGAAAAAATAAATTAAGATCAATGGAAATATAAAATCTTAACTAGTAAATTAAATCTTAATTATTATTTTTTACATTTTTTTTTGTTAATATTCAATAAAAAAGGTCGAGTATATTGCTTAAATTATTAGTTTTCTTAATGTAATATCAAATATTATCCATAGGTTTTTTCTTAAAATACTTGTGCATTTATATAAAACAGATTCTAAATTGAACTAGAGGAAACGACAAAAAAAAAGAATTAGAGGAAAATATATAATTTCAGAAAATTGATAAATTAAGAATATAAATATAAGAAAATGTCAAAAAAATTCCTTTTAAAAATTAAAATTAATCATATCTATCGTATTAAAATACATACACATAATAAAAATTAAACGGTTATATACCAAACGACATAGTTTTGGTTTACGCATCGTTTTGTTATCATCACCGATTCAAAATTAACCCAACGGCGACAATAACGGAGAAAATGGAGAAAACGGAAGTTTCAACGGCAAACGCCGAACTCTTAAGATGCGGATCTTTTCCATAGCTTTGTTCCGATTCAGATTGTGCAAGTTTATCAGAGCTATGAGGATTGTTTGCGTCGGCGGGGGTTACCGGAATATAATCTTCCACCACCGCAACACCTCCCGGTGCTAAATCCTCCGGAATCTCGTAATCGGGATAATCTTGCTCTTCCGTCGCGTTTTTAGACGCCGGTGGCGATTGAACTGTAGCGGTTGGGGCGGTTGGAGCGGCGGAACCGCAAAACGCGATTGCTGCTAATAGAAGAAAGATAACAGCTAATAAACGGCGCGCCATTTAACTAGAGTGTTTATATATTTAATTTGATGATTTGATTAATTATTTACTAATAAAAAGGTAAAATTAATGAGTTTTCTCTCTGAAAACAAAATTCAGAGAGAAATCAAGAGATTAACAAAACAACTGAGATTTAATAAAGTTGAGATTTATAGTTATCGAAAGTTGGTTAATTTTGGTAATTATAATTTAAGTTACTAATTAGAGATTAATGCCAAATTTATAAAATTAGATGTTTTTATTTACTTATTGTTAACACTAATTTTAGAATATGAATTGTTTATTTATATCTATTTTACGGTTAGTAATGTTTTTGAAACATTTGAAATTTTGTTACTAACAACTATTACAAAATTAATTAAAATAAATATTACCAAATAAAGAATAGAATAAACCATATAAAAACAAATATAAACATAATTGTTGTGTTAAAAAAAATTGTAGTATAAGAATTTAAACTATATTTTAACGATTGTAATAAAAAAAATGCCTACACTTTTTTTTAAAACATCTAAAAAATGCCTACACTTAAATAAATAAAAAACAATAAAATAAAATTATAGTATAATAATAATATTAATAAATAAAATAAAAATATAGTAGTATAACATAGCGCAAATCGCCAAGATCCAAACATGGCGGCCAATAGACTTGTAGACATTACAGTTACACGAACGTTATTGCCTCTCACTCTCTATCTTCCATGCGTTTCCGATCATTCCGCTCGATCTCTATCTTCTTTTCACATTCTTATTCACATCTTTCTTCTTCCTCCTGCCATCGATTATCTTCTCTCTTTTCGTCACTCGCTATGTCTCCTGCCGTCGAGAAAGCTTTACAAGGGAATGGATCGGGACAGGTTTCCGGCGTTAACGAATTTCGCGGTGGAGATTTGAAATCTAGAGTTACGATTGTTGGTAGTGGAAATTGGGGAAGTGTTGCTGCTAAACTCATTGCTGCTAATGCCCTAAAACTTCCTTCATTTCATGGTAACGATTCCTTTTCTAGAGATTCTAAGGAACTGAAACGTTAATGGCGATTAGTGAAATTTGAGTCTCTGTAACTGCAAAATTGGGGATTATGGTGTCAATTTATTGTATTATGTTGTATATGAAGATTTGTTTTGAATCATTACGATCTCAATTATATCATCGAGTTTCTCATATCTCAGATTCATTTTGGGGAATTTATTAAGAGAACTGTTGCATGTTAATCCAGAAATGAATTCTGCATAATTCACATTGAATTGTTTGAAGAAATTGGGTTCCTCTTTGCCATAGGTTTGATCTCTTGAGTGATTTCAGATGAAGTGAGGATGTGGGTGTTTGAGGAGGTTCTTCCTAATGGTGAAAAACTCACTGATGTAATCAACAAAACAAATGTAAAGAAATTATGTAATCTTGTTTTTGATTGGTTTCTTATATATTCATTGTTTACAACATTTTAAATCTTTGACACTTCTGTAAACTATGTTTTGGGTTTCTTGTGTAGGAAAATGCTAAATACCTTCCTGGGATTAAGCTAGGAAGTAACGTTGTTGCAGATCCTGACCTTGAAAATGCAGGTCAGTTTCTAGACTCGTGAGCAGTTTCTCCTAATAAAATTTGTTTGGTTTCATAAGCTGATTGGGGTTTGAATGATTCAATGGGCAGTTAAGGAAGCAAACATGTTGGTTTTCGTTACACCACATCAGTTCATGGATAGTATATGTAACAGATTAAGTGGAAAACTAGCAGGAGATGTCGAAGCTATATCACTTGTTAAAGGAATGGAGGTGAAGAAAGAAGGTCCCCGTATGATCTCTAGTCTCATATCTGACCAACTTGGTATCAATTGTTGTGTTTTGATGGGTGCAAACATTGCAAACGAGGTTTTTGCATCAATCTTTCTGCTCCCTTACATGAACCTACTTGTTGGTAACTTCTGTTTTTTTCACACTGCTGTATATGATACTGTACTGCAGATAGCCTTGGAGAAGTTTAGCGAAGCAACAGTTGGATATAGAGGAAGTAGAGAAATAGCAAACACATGGGTTGAGTTATTTAGTGCTTCGTATTTTATGGTTACACCGGTAAGAAAGCTTTCATGGTTCTTGTAGTCTGTCATATAGGCTCATTCTTGATTGTTGAATGGCTAAGTTCTTGTCATCTAGGATTGCAGAAATTGATCATAATTCCTCTGAAAGATCACGGTGAGTAATAATGAGGATTGTGATGATTACAGGTCCATGATGTTGAAGGAGTAGAGATGTGTGGGACATTAAAGAATGTGGTCGCCATTGCTGCAGGTTTCGTTGATGGTTTGGAAATGGGTAATAACACAAAGGTAAGGTTAATGAAGTTTTGAAATTGGTAATAACAGAACATATATGTTTCTTGAAATCTCAAGCTCTCTTTACTTTTAAACACATCTCTAGGCTGCAATCATGAGGATTGGTCTTAGAGAGATGAAATCCCTTTCAAAGCTTATGTTTCCATCTGTTGAAGACAGTACTTTCTTCGAAAGCTGTGGTGTAGCAGATGTCATAACTACATGCTGTATGTATACTGAACCAACAAACCCGAGTTATCTTCGCTTTTTCTCTCATTTTAACAGTGAATTCCTTTGAATATTGTAGTAGGAGGAAGAAACCGAAGAGTTGCAGAAGCTTTTGCCCAAAGTGGAGGAAAAAAGTTTGATAATTTCTCTATCAAATCAACTTCTGTTAACACTTCAGCTTCTTCTAGTTCATGTTTTAATGGTGTTTTTGTCTGTAACATCACAGATCTTTCGATGAGCTTGAAGCAGAGATGCTAGATGGGCAAAAATTGCAGGTAAACCATAAAAGAACCTACATAGTTTATGGATAATGCTATTTTAGACCCTAAACTATCTCCATGTAGTGAAATAAACCCTCAACGATCAAAATGGCTTTTTAAACCCTGAAGTTTACAGACCGGTTTTAAAAAAACAATGGAAAAAGGGTGTATTTCACTCCGAACTTTAGTTAACGGATCTATTTCTCCACGAACTTACGAACATTTTGTTTTTTTACATGAAGTTTAATATGTGTTTATTTCCACCTAAACTTTAATATTTTAATCTATTTTAACTAAACTTGGTTATTTATATAAAAACCAATTAAATGAACCAAAATGCATTAATAAACCAAAATTGAACCAAATTCAATTACTTGTTAAACCAAAAATCATTAAATTAATCATAATCTGAAACTTTAATAACCAAGTTTTTTAAACTAAAATCTCAAATTTAAATTTGAAATTAGACTAAAACTATTCTAAATTTGAGTTATATTTTCGGATTTAATTTTGAGACTATGGTTTAATTTTGTGTGTAAAGCTTAATGTTGATTTACAAAATTCAGCTGGGTTAAAAAAATCCGGTTACTAAAGCTTCAAGGTTTAAAAAACAAGATCTTGTCCTATACTTGAAGCTGTTTTAATGTGTTTTATTGCGTTTTAAAAGGGCGTTTCGACAGCAAAAGAGGTGTACGAGGTTCTGAACTACAACGGATGGGTCGAGAAGTTTCCACTCTTTTCAACAGTTCATCAAATCTGTATCGGTCATCTTCAACCTTCAGCCATTGTTGAATATCGCGAGCATAAACCTGAGTTATCTGGTTCAACCTGCATATCCAAGTACTAATGGGGTCTCAAATTCATGAGATGAAAGAAGATTTTGATGTAGAGGTTAAAAGTATTTTCTATATTTATTCTCTCTTTAGTATATTCTACACGTCGTTGAGGTGTATAACGCCTTGTTGAAGAACTAGAAACCTTCTTTTGATAGTCTCGGTTTTTGTAAACCGGTCAAAGTTTGGTCCCGGTACATATACATACTGGTACTGGGCTTGGCTTGTGTCCATTTGTAAGCAGGACCGAGTCCATTAATTTAAAAGTAACATTATTTACGGTTCTGAAAAATATTAATACGACTATATTTTACTTCTAAAAAAAGCTCCACGCGCCGTGAAATGCCAAAAAAAAAAAACTAAAAAAAGACGAAATTCTAGGGTGGGGTAAAAACTCCAAACCGAGAAAATCTAACTCGAATTAAAAAAAAAATTTGCGGTTTAGTTTAAATTTGAGTTTTAATAAAAATCGAATGAGTTTGATTTTTTAAATTGTTTGGAGTTGGTTTGGTTTTAAAACGAAGTTGAACATTAACGGAACAAAACTGATTACTTTAAGATTATTTGATTAAAACTATACAAGATAAAAGTAAAATTACAATTTCATGTAATCGTGCAAAATATGTACACTACAATCATATTAAGAATTACTGTATGCTAAATTAAAGCTGCATTGTCAAAAGTTTGACGAATTAGAAGTCAAAATATAAATGACGAATCAAAAGTCAAAATATAAATATACACACCAATTTAGAACACACAAATCAATGTCTCTCTAATATCAATCTATCACAAATTCATATGATTAATCTGGGGATAAAATACAACACAATTCCAGTAAATATCGAAGAATCTGAAGAGAGAACTATACAACAATTTTTAAAGCAAGAATCCATGTCTTCCCTAGATCAATCTATCACAACCTCATAACTTATCAGGAGATAAGTCAACACGATTCCAGACTAAACCAAAGAAGTTTAACATAGAACTATAGACAAATTTCAAAAACACAAAAATCTAAGGAGAATATCTTCTTAAACAGCAAACAGCAAAAAAATATACATAGAAATCGCTCGAGAGTATATCAACATCAACATCCAAACAAAATTGAAACACTAACCTACAGTGCAGAGGAGTAATGTCCTATCCAAAAGATCTAAGGAGACAAACACTCTCCTATTCCCGTTCCAAACAATCGCGCTCTTCAGTGACTAACCGCAACTTGATCAAAGGAAAACGAAAAATAAATTCTGAGATCTAAGATCTACGAAAAATAAATTTGTTGAGAATTTATTTTTATAATAAAAATTTTAAGTGACATTGTTCACATCCTAAAAAAGAACGCATAATATTTTTTTTAATTTTTTAACTACTTTTAATAGCACCATCAAACAATAGGGTTGTCTTCAATATCTCAAACATGAAAGAAATTAAAAGGAAAAATAAATGTTTTGGTAGACTTTGAATGTTTCGATAAACTAAAGATTGAAACATATACCTTATTTTTAAATGGTTTCACGTGAAGCGTACCTGAAAATTTCACATAAAATTAGGTTAGAAAGTTATTTTAAAAATCTGAATGATGAGAAACAATGAATGATAAAAAAACATATATTTATTTATAAAGACTAATTATTGATTAGTTAGAGGATGTCAAGGGATTTTGTTTAGATTGTTATCTTGATAAATTTCTCTTTTAAATATTTAAATGTTATTAAATCTATTGAATAATCATCTAATTTTTTTAATTAAAATAGTAAAATAGAAATTAAAATAATTAAAAAAAATATGAAAAAATTAAGGTGTGATTTACATTGGGAGGAGAAAACTTTTCTTTTAGTATAATTAGATGTATGAAATTGTTTCATTGGAAAACTTACAAAAAAATCAAAATAAAATTTAAATTATTTTAATACATTTTTAAAATTAAAATAATTTAATTAATAAGAGCTCAATCTAATTTAAAATATAACAAACACTTGTATTTTAAAAATAAAAAATAATATTTCTCTGTGCATTAGCACGGGTCTAAATCCAATTAACAGCTAAAGTATTGATATTTTAGTGTTTATTTTGATGTAATTTATGAAATTACTATTATGCAAAATTGTTTAGTATGTCATATAAAATATCTTTTCCTGATCATATAAAATATTTTTTTTTGTCAACTAGCCGAAAAATAATATTGAAACATAGAGAATTAAAACAAAGATTTTACGTTTTAAGAAAACAAAAAATAAAGATTATTTTTCTTTTTCCAAAAATAAAAGATTGTATGTGCAAATAAATAATTACAAAACTCTTTAGAAATAAATAAAAAAAATACAAAACCATTATTCTTTGAAAATAATTACAAAATATTTTTATAAAGAAAGAGAAAACAGCTCAAAATACTAAATCATTTTGTACGCAGCCGCATTCTCACTCCCTCTCTGCCTCTCAAATTTCTCTGAAGAAGCTTCTTCAATTTCGCCCGGTCGTCCTCTCGCGTCGCTCAGGTTTGTGCCGATCTCAGTTTACGTTGTCTTAGGCGCTATTAGCCTGGATCTAATACTTTGGAATTATTGTGATATTAGGAAACGGAATCTAGGTGTAGAATCGTCGTGTCGATTTGATCTCGCTGACTTAGAAACCCTAATTTTGGAAACCTTAGAATATTTTTGTTTTATAAGTGTTATTGTGTTGAATAGTTAACCGGTAAACAACTGAGCTGTTTATTTATGGAAGTAAACCTTAGTTCTTAATCTTCATCTTCTTATGGAAGTAGCTTTCTAGGCCTCTTTCATCCTCAGAACTTGGAGTTTGGTGTTTTTCCGTGTTCTGTGATGCTCTATAATTGGTCTCTTATTTTGGTTCAGTTAGGGTTTGATTTTCGTAGATTTGAACTAGTATAGTTGATTTTGAGACCAAGAATTTGATTCATCCCATGTTGGGTTTCCAGGAGGTCCTTGTGTTCAATTAGGGTTAGATTTTTGCAGATTAACGTAGTTGATTTCGGGACCAAAAATTTGATTCATCTGACATATTTGGTTTATCTTTGTGTCCTTATGTATTTTGATCATATACAAAGACAATG
This sequence comes from Aethionema arabicum, assembly GCA_000411095.1. Lineage (NCBI taxonomy): Eukaryota > Viridiplantae > Streptophyta > Magnoliopsida > Brassicales > Brassicaceae > Aethionema > Aethionema arabicum. Next base: position 466,728 of record KE153512.1, read on the forward strand.
TTCACATTCTGATTTGCTTTTGACTTGCGTGTTGTTTTATCTGCTACATTTTCAAAAGCTATGTTGAAAAGAGAAGCGGAAGAGCCTCCTCCTTCATCTGAGACCCGTAAAATTGGACCAGACATGTTTGGATTCTATAGATCACAAGTAGCAGAGCTCTTAGCTCAAGAACAGAAGACTCCTGATCAAGGTCTTGCAGCCAATGAAACTCCTTCTACTGACATTCTAGGACCTTCGATTTCAAAACCTGGAAAAGAGAAGTTGAATGCTTTGTTACGGCAATCCGTGACGGACCTATATCCAGAGGTTGACAAGGTAACAGTGAATTCTTCTACAAGATGTTGGACTCTAACTTTTAAATGAAGAACCATGATTACTTATGCAAGTTGCTTTGCAGATGCTGCCATGTCTTCATTCTCTGTACCTAATGTCTCAATTAGGCAACAAAACTACACCAGCTAAAGCAGAGGATATCATCAACAGGGATCCTACATATAAAGGAGTAAGATGATTTAGTCTTTGCATTCATATTCCGGTTAATGTTTCTTGATATTCTTTGGCCCCCCCTTATAGGTGGAAGATGATTTACAAAATATACTGGCTTCTGATCAAGAGCTTGTCAAGAAACTAAACACTCAGAATGCAGATAAAATACGTAACAAGGTAATGCTCAAAACAACTTCCTTCTCATGAATATATATTGATGCAAGTAGTATAACTAATTTCTTTTTTTTTGTTCCTTTGCATTTCATAAGCTGGCCAAAATGAAGCAAGAAGTTGAGGGTCTCATTGATAATGTGGTGGCCACTTGCAGGTATAGCACACAGTTTTTAGCCTCATCCAAATGCAGAGATAGGCTTATCATGTTTTTTTCTTTCTTTCAAAATAGCCCTGTTCGTTAGCGTGTCGCTGAGTCCTGTGACGGTTAAACAAACATAAAGTTTTGTTACTGTCACGCTCTCTTCGAGTCAAGCAAACGAACAAACCCATTTATCACTTATCTTCCTCTATTATCTCTTATCAACAGACCTATGACTCTCAGCGAAAGGAACGATCTTCAGAAATCAATTGCAGAACTACCTAAAGAACATTTTGAACGTGTTGCTGAAATCCTCAAGAACCATGGTATAGCTTTGGGAGATGAAGTATCTGATGACACAGAAAAGGTAAAGCAAAACACAAGAAGAAATAAACCAGACATAGACTATAGACTCTTTGGTCCCTGCCATTATTGAATATGAATTTTAACTACGAGTTGTATTTACAGGGCAACATAGTGCTTTGGAGACTACGACTCTATATAGCCAAAGTCAAGAGTGGACGAAAGTTCGCGAGCTATGGAAGCAAGAAGTAGACTACATAACTCAGGTACATAAGCTTTTCATTCAAGTTGTTCTCAAGTTGCGAGTAGTAGTAATGCAATGGCTAGGACAAAACTTGATTCCTATGTTTGTAGTTCAGGTCTGACTTGGATTTTAGTTCAATTTTAGCCTACACGTTTGAAACTCTTTGTTGAATTGGTTTGAAACTAAATTTAGGGTTTCATTCATGAGTTTTAACCCTAACCCCCATTTTGACAGAATTTACTTTCACATAAAAAAATGAAACATTTTGAAGAATTTAAATCGTTTTAAAGGGAGAGAAAAAGGAGATTTTATATCAGATTAATTGTTTGGTTTTTTATTTTATTTCAATACAGTTAAATTTTTGACAAAGAAGTGGATACTTTAATTAGAATTTAATACAATTATGATTATTATTAATTTCTTGAAAAACACTTGCTCTGTTTCACTGTATTTTGATCTTTTAAGTATTTTACATAAGGAAATACATAGAATATTTATTATAACTTTACTTATTATTGGGTTGAGCCTTTTGACCAAAACAAAAGTTAAAAAATGAACTTGTGCCAATTTTTTCTAGAAAAATTAAAACAAGAAACAATTTTTTTATGAAAATAAACTGAACAGAGAGTACTTAATAGAATACCTGTTGGTTTGTTTGTTTATTTGCGTTGCTAGTGATCGGGACAAACAATACATAATGTTGTTCGTTTAGTTGTTAATGTTGTTCGTTTAGTTGCTAGCTAAAGTGATAAAGTTTTATTTGATTTTTTTCCGTTGGTTTGATGATAAGTTTCAGTCATCGACGATTTAAAATGTTTAAAATTTGAAAATAAAAATTTAGTGTTTAATTTTAATTACTCAGACTTGAGACTTATTGCTGAAATTTATCGTTTAACTACGAAAAAAAAAAATGTCGAGTGCAAATCTTACCAACATATCCCTAAATCAAATAACAAACCAACATAATTTTTCATTCAATTAACTTAGTCGAATAAAATGGGCTGTTAAAGTATCCTACCTTAACCGGCCCAGTATTTTGCGAAAGTTAGCCCAATATGAGCTTATAATTTCATCAAAGGCCCATAAAATTTTATATGGGCCTGAAATAAATTGTCAAGATATATTAATTTTGGGTCTCGAAATGGTTTCAGATGTCCAGAAACACATTTGGTTGACAAGAAGAGAACACTCCTCAATGGCTTTTTCTCCTCTCTCCGATTCGAGCGTATATCTTTCACAGTTCGTCAATTAGAGGTATATACTGCTATCTCTAGGTCTCAATTGATACCGTCTTTGATTTTAAGACGATTTTGCTATGAGTTTTCTTTTTAGGTTTTGGCTGATTTTTGATAGTTTTTGGTATCGTCTGTGGCTTACAAATTATGAGTGTGCGGTCTATTGATATTTTTATGGAGATTCTTATGTATGTCTGTTAGCTAATAAGTTGGTAGAGCTAGGGTTTGCATATGCTACTTGCAAAAAGAGGTTTATTTGGATTGAAATCTTAGAGTATAGTTGTGTTGATGAATGCGTAGCAATAAATGGAGCAACTTACAGATGCAGACTGTGATTGGATTGTGAACCATCATAGACGATACCCATCAGGAGATTTAAATATTTTGTTGGTATATAACCTATACTTTCGAGCACTGCATGAAACATGTGTGATGATCTGTGTCCTCGTTCTTGATTATCTCTTTCAGTTGCTTAGTAATTGTTGAATATTTTGGTTTGTAACTGGTAATTCTTTACGACTACATTTTATACTGTTGTTAATTCAATCTAAACCCGTACCAAATACCTGTTCTGGAGAATCTGATGATGCCTAGTTATTTTGATATCTACCTCCCTATTATAAGCTGAGAAGAAGAAGATGAAGGAGAAAGATTCTTGTGATGGAGAGAAAGCAAGTGAGAGAGAGAAATTGGGAAATGAGACTGTAATTGGGAAGAAAACAATGAAAAATAAGGAGATTAGGAATGATTGTGAGGCTGAAGATGGTGGGAAAAATAAGAAGAAGAAGAAGAAAGGTAAGAGATATAATGATGAGATAGGAAGGAGTATGAGCTCCAAAGTTGTTACTCCCAGGAAAACTGGAAGGAGAAAACAGGATGATATTGATTTTGGAGCAGTTGAAGAAACAGAGAATTTCAACAAAGAGATGAAAAAGAAAAGCAAAAAGAAGAGACAAGTTAAGGGTTCAGAAGGCACCAAGGACTCGACAAGAGATGCAAAGAAGGAAAGTAAGGAGAAGAAACAAAACGAGGATTCAAAGGCTGACGAAGCCACCATAGACTTTCTAAAAGATGCAGAGAAGGAAATCAAGAAGAAGAAGAAACGAAGCAAGAATTCAGTGGCTGAAGAAGGAAACAAGGATTCTAGGCATGATGGAAAGCAGAAAAGAGAAAAGAAACAAGGTGAGGTATTGGAGTCTGTACAAAATAAGACGAGCTCTATGAAAGATGGAAAGAAGAAAAAGAAGAAGAAACGAAGTGAGGGTTCAGAGATTGAAGAAGGCAACAAAAACTCTGAGAAAGATGCAGAGAAGAAAAGAAAGAAAAAACAAATTGAGGATCCAGAGGCTGAACAGAACACCATGGAATCTATGGAAGATGGAAAGAAGAAAAGGAAGAAGAAGCGGAAGTGTAATATGGGTGATGAAAATATGACCACCTCATCAAGTAAAAGGGTTAAAAGAGTGAAGTTTTCTGATCAAGTGAAAGTTTTTCCTTCTGAAGATGAAAAAGAAGAGGCAGGAGGAGATGGCTTAGTGAGGGGTAAGCGGTTTACAAAAGAAGAAGATGAGTTAATAAAGAAAGCTATTCAAGAGTACATAGACAACAATGGTTTAGGAGATAAAGGGTTGAACATGGTTCTGAGATGCGGATCACACCCGGAAATTAAAGACTGTTGGAAATACATAGCGTATGCTTTACCTTGGAGGCCACAACGTAGTATATACATGCGTGCCCAAACGTTGTTTGAACGATCCAAGGGAAAGTTGACTCGAAAGGAGTTAGAATACGTTAAGCAGTTTGTAGAGAGTCGAAAATGGCAAATACTTGCTGAGTCTTTGGGTAAACACGTGTGGCGTGTGAAAGATGCTTGGAGGAGAATGAAATTCCCGGATAAAGGAAAATGGTCACGTGAGGAGTATCAAACTCTCTTTGATCTTGTGAACAATGATCTTAGATTGAAAGCATTCCAAGAGAAAAAGTCAAGACATGGAATGCTCCGAGATAACATCCATTGGACAGCCATAAGTGATCAACTTGGAACACGATACCAGTCAGTTTGCTGCGCTAAATGGTATAGTTCGTTGACTTCACCTATGGTTGCAAAAGGAATCTGGGCTTCTGTAGATGATTATAGACTTTTGGATGAGCTTATGAAACTAGATGCTACTTGTATAGATGATGTAGATTGGGATAATCTTTTGGAAAGCAGAGATGGTGAAATCTGTAGAAAGAGATGGAATCAGATGGTTCTTCATATTGGTGGTGTGCCTGGAACCAAAACATTTGTGGAACAAGTTGAGATTTTGTCGAACAGGTATTGTCCTGATTTAGCTGAGGACAGAGAAAATTTTGACAACAGACCATATGATGATTTAGAAGCTCCTCTTGGGAAGTAAGTAAGAACACATCTCAACTTTTATACTCCTGTCTTTAGAGATCTGCTTTCTATTTTCTACCTTAACATTAAGTAGAAGATTAGAGACAAGCTGTTTGGTAGATTTTGGTGGAATGAAAATGGAAATGAACATTGTATGTAGCCATAGTTTAGATTTTGGGGTTGGATTTGGGTCGAGATTCAGAAAGAGGTCTTAAGTCACAATTTTTGGGTTTAATCTTAGCTATAGCAACTGTATACACCATTTTTATTGAATCATAAATTGATCTTAAGGAATATCTCCAAAATGTTGCTTTGCAAGAGTTTGTTGTGGTTGCTTTACTATCACTCGTAGGCCCAACTTTTTATTTATTTATTTATCTTGCTCAATTCTTGTTTCAATGTGTATAATCACATTGTTATCCACATAGGAACAAGAATTGTAACTCAAGTCAAAGGCCCATTAGTTCTTATATGGGCCTATAATAAGTTGTAATAAGAAATATTAATTTTGGCCTTGAAATGGTTTTACAGACCCAAAAACACAAATCACATAGAATTTGGTTGACAAGAACAAAACACTCCTCACTCGCTTCATCTCCTTTTCTCCGATTCGACCTTCTATCTCTCACTGTTCGTCGAGTAAAGGTATATATACTGCACGTGTGCAAGCTTAGATTTCTCTTCATCGCTTTCTCTTCTTTCGATTGTTTCGTCTTTGATATTGAGACGATTTTGCTTTGATTTTACTTTCTAGGTTTTGAATGATATTTGATAGTTTTCTGTATCGTATTTCTACTCTTCAATGTTCTCTTATGGTCCTTTGATAGTTTGGACGTTGTTTACTTTATTAGTCTGAGAAAATGTGAGTTCTTTGGGTTACAAATTATGAGTGGCCGATCTAGTGATATTTTTATGGAGATTCTTATGTATATCTGTTCGTTAATAAGTTGGTTATCTAATGTCTACGCTTCACTCTTGAGCTAGGGGTTGCAAATGATACCTGCAAAAAGCGATTTATTTGGATTGAAATCTTAGAGCATAATTGTACTGATGAATGCATGACAATAAATGGAGCAACTTACCAATTCAGTCAGGGATTGGATTGTGTTAGTCACTGTGAACCATCATAGCCAATACACATCAGGATATGTAAAGCTTATGTTGGTTATAACATATACTTTAGAACACTGCATGAAACATGTGATGATTTGTGTCCTCCTTAGTTCTTGATTATCTCTTTCTTTCAGTTGCTTAGTAATTGTTGAAAATTTTGGTTTGTAACTTGTAATCTTAACTACTAATTTCTATACTGTTTTCTGCGGATTTAAGTTCTTTTTCTCTAAACTTTTGTTAATTTAATCTAAACCCCTAACAAATATCTGTTCTGGAGAACCTGATGATGCCTAGTTATTTTGATTTCTACCTCCCTATTAGAAGCTGAGAAGCAGAAGATGAAGGCGAAAGACTCTTGTGATGGAGAGAAAGCAAGTGAGAGAGGGAAATTGGGCAATGAGACTGTAATTGAGAAGAAAACAAAGAAAAATAAGGAGATTATGACTGATTATGAGGCTGAAGATGGTGGGAAAGCGAAGAAGAAGAAGAAGGGTAAGAGATGTAGTGATGGTGATGAGATAGGAAGGAGTAAGAACTCCAAAGCTGGTGCTCTCAGGAAAACTGAAAAGAGAAAACGGGATGATATTGATCTAGGAGCTGTAGAAGATACAGATAATTTCAACAAGGAGATGAAAAAGAAAAGCAAGAAGAAGAGACGAATTGAGGCTTCAGAAGCCGATGAAGGCAACAAGGACTCTACAAAAGATGCAAAGCAGGAAAGGAAGAAGAAGAAACAAAGCGAGGATTCAAAGGCTGAAGAAGGTAACAAGGATTTTCTGAAAGATACAAAGAAGAAGAAGAAAAAGAAACAAAGTGAAGAAGGCAACAAGGACTGTAGGAAAACTGCAAACAAGAACGGAAAGAAGAAACAAAGTGAGGACTCGGATGCAGAACAGAGCAATATGAACTCCTTGGAAGATGGAAAAAAGAAAAAGAGGAAGAAACATAAGTGTAATAAGAGTGATGAAAATATGACTACCTCATCAAGTAAAAGTGTTAAAAGGGTAAAGTTTTCTGATCAGGTGAAAGTTTTTCCTACTAAGGATGAAGAAGAAAAACCAGGAGGAGATGGCTTAGTGAGGGGTAAGTGGTTTACAAAAGAAGAAGATGAGTTAATAAAGAAAGCTATTCAAGAGTACATAGAAAACAATGGTTTAGGAGATAAAGGGTTAAACATGGTCCTGAAATGCAGATCACACCCGGAAGTTAAAGGCTGTTGGAAATACATAGCGTATGCTTTACCTTGGAGGCCACGAGTTAGTGTATACTCTCGTGCGCAGACATTGTTTGAACGATCCAAGGGAAAGTTGACTGAAAAGGAGTTAGAATACGTTAAGCAGTATGTAGAGAAACATGGTCGAAAATGGAAAACACTTGCTGAAACTTTGGGTAAACACAGGGTGCGTGTGAAAGATGCTTGGAGGAGAATAAAATTTCCAAAGAAAGGAAAATGGTCACGTGAGGAGTATCAAACCCTCTTTGATCTTGTGAACAATGATCTTAGATTGAAAGTATTCGAAGAGAAAAAGTCAAAACATGGAATGCTCCGAGATAACATCCATTGGACAGCCATAAGTGATCAACTTGGAACACGATACCAGGCATTTTGCTGCGTTAAATGGTATAATCAGTTGAGTTCACCTATGGTTGCAAAAGGAATCTGGGCTACTGTAGATGATTACAGACTCTTGAATGAGCTTGTAAGAGTTGATGCTACTTGTATCGATGATGTAGAGTGGGATAATCTTGTGGAAAACAGAGATGGTGAAATCTGTAGAAAGAGATGGAATCAGATGGTTCTTCATATTGGTGTTCCTGGTTCCAAAACATTTACTGAACAAGTTGAGATTTTGTCGAACAGGTACTGTCCGGACATAGCTAAGGTACGAGAAGATTTGGACAATAGACCATTTGATGATTTAGAAGCTCCTCATGGGAAGTAAGTAAGAACACATCTCAACTTTTATAATCTTGTCTTTAGAGATCTACCTTAATATTAAGTAGAAGATTAGATAAAAGCTGTTTGGTTGGTTTTGGTGGAATGAAAATGGAATTGGACATTGTATGTAGCCATGGTTTAGATTTTGGGGTTGGATTTGAGTCGATTCAGAAGAGGGTGGGCTAGTCAAGGTTCTAAAGCTTTTTTAACCCACAATTTTTGGGTTTAATCTTAGTTAAAATGCTGTATCAAAAACAACAATGGTGAGTTACAGCAACTGTCTAAACCATTTTTACTTTAATCATACATTGACCTTAAGGAATATATCTCCAAAATGTTGCTCTGCAAAAGTTTGTTGTGGTTGCTTAACTATTAGTCCACTTTAGTTTATCTCTTTTCTTTATCTTGTTCAGTTCTTTGTTCCAATGTGAATAATCTTAGATTTGAATTCTTGCAATGTTCATTTCCTAGAACTCAGCTTGTAGGAGAACTTAAATCAAATGTAATTAAAATCTCTTTTTTGTATGATCAAGCATTTATTGCAGATTTTACCTTTAATTAAGAAACAAGTACTAATTTTTGTTTGATTAGAATCTTCATCTTCAATATCCTAAGTTAAATCCTCATCTTCCTCCAGCATAAACCCAAATTGTAATGACCAAAATCGTAGGTTATGTCGTCACCACTTGAAATCATATATAGATTACTTTATTTAACTGTGATTTTATATTAAACTGTGAAATTATGACACATAAAATGAGTTAATGCGATGGTCATCGGTTCGATTCCGATATAAAACGATGATAATATTTTTTCAATACTAGTATGAGTTTGATATTTTAATGTAAAAATAATAATCAAGTAGTCTATTTTCTATTCGTAAGATAATTAACCATTCGTAAAATTAATAATCACGTCTATTTATATCTCAATAGGAGTTTCACGCGCCGAAAAATCCCAAAAAACTATAAAAGACGAAAATCAATGGATCTGGGTGGGTTTAGTCCAGGGAATTTCGTGACACGCGCTCAACGCGCAAAGCGTGCGCGTGGTCTTTAAGATATTAAAAGCGCTATTACTGTTAGTTATTGTCGCAAAACTGGGCCATGTTACTAAAGTAAAACCCATATAAAAAATCGATAGTTAGGCCTTTAAAATTGTTTTAGAGGCCCAATAGCAGAAATCGCAGAGGGTTTGATTGAAGAAGAAGAAAACTCTTCTCACTTACTTCCTCTTTCTCCGAGCTCTTTTCTCCTCACAATTCTTCAATTCAAGGTAAATACTACACTTCTGCAATCTTAGGTTTCTATTTTTCGTTATATGCCGTCTCTATTGATTCCGATTTTGTTGATCCTTCAGTGATCTCGATTCAAACGATTTTGATTTGATTTAACTATCTGAATTTTCGATATTTGTGTTCTTTTATGATCATTAGTTATTCAGTTGGTATCTCGATATTTTTCTTATTAAACAGTGGTGAATTGTAAAATGTCGCAAGCGTCCGTTGATGTTCCACCAAAAGGTGGATTTAGCTTTGATCTATGTAAAAGGAATGATATGCTTATACAAAAGGGTCTTAAAGCTCCATCGTTCTTGAAGACTGGAACTACTATTGTTGGCTTAATTTTCCAGGTCTGTTTGTTTCTCTCCATTTACTTTCAAATTTTTGTGTTTAATTGCTAAGTTATGTTGGCTGTGATAGCTTCTTTTTTTGTGTTTCAGCGTAGTGTAACTTAGTGTAGGAACTAGGAAGTGTTCTCTTATGATCTTTTGATAGTTATGGGAAGTTGTTTACTTCACTAGTTAGTGTAGAACTGAGTCTGAGGCTTACAAATTATGAGCTAACATCATATAATTTTTCACTTTTTTGGATCACAAAAACTGCTCCGATAGCCAAATAGCTGCACACCGCAGTAAGGTGGTGTTGAACTCTAGTGCTAAAGTCAGAAAAAATGGAACTTACTACTAGTCTATACAATGTGACTATTATCTTGATTATTTACATAAACTGGAGCTACCCACTTTGATCAATTAGCCAATATTTTGACTGGGTAATGAGACCATTGGTGCTCAATCTAGTGGTGTTTTTTATGGGGATTCTATGTACATTTGTTAGTTAAGAAGTTGATGTGTAAGGTCTACGCTTCCCTCTTGAGTTAGTTTTGGTGTATTACTCTACAAAAAGTGGCTTATTTGGATTGAAGTGGTTAAGCACACCAATAAATGGATCAATTTGGTCCTACTTGTTGGAAATATGACCTGTTGTGTTGCTTTCTTAACCATCATAGGAAATAAACATCACCACATTTTCTCAACATAATGTTGGTATAGCTTAAAACACTGCATAGAACATGTGATAAAGTTTGTATCTATGTGTTCTTGATCATCTCTTCGAGATCCATGGAAATTGTTGAAGATATAGCAGGCTGATTTCGTACTATTATTTGTATAGGATGGTGTGATACTAGGGGCTGATACTCGAGCAACTGAAGGGCCTATCGTGGCCGATAAGAACTGTGAGAAGATTCACTATATGGCACCAAATATATACTGCTGTGGTGCAGGAACTGCTGCTGATACTGAAGCAGTAACTGGTATGTCTTAACACCCAAATGTTTCTATACTTCTGTGTAGATTATAAAGTATTCTGTTAATTCAATCTAAACTTAACAAAAACCTGTTCTAGAAAGAAAACTTGATGCTTAGTTGTTTTGATTTCTATCTCACTATTCAGATATGGTTAGCTCACAGCTGCGGTTGCATAGGTACCAGACTGGTCGAGATTCTCGGGTCATTAGTGCTTTAACCCTTCTCAAAAAACACCTCTTCAGGTATATCTTCACCAGAAACTCATGTTATAAAATCTAGGAGGTATATGCTAATTAACCGTTTAAGTATCATACAGCTACCAAGGTCATGTCTCTGCTGCTCTTGTTCTTGGAGGAGTTGATATTTCCGGACCTCATCTGCACACTGTAAGATTTAAACTCCTGATCAAAACTCTCAATCATAAATAGTCAGATTGTTTCATTTTGTATTCAGCTCTAACTCTTTGGTTAAATATGCAGATATACCCCCATGGATCAACTGATACTTTACCGTTTGCTACAATGGGTTCTGGTTCTCTAGCTGCTATGTCAGTATTTGAGGCAAAGTATAAAGAAGGTTTAACTGTAAGTAAGCGGAGACATTTACCTTATTTTTAGTCTCAGTTGTTTTCTTCTAATCTGATTCGTGACCTAAATCCTCCAGAGAGATGAAGGAATCAAGTTGGTTGCTGAAGCTATATGCTCTGGTATATTCAATGACTTGGGTAGTGGTAGCAATGTCGATATCTGTGTGATCACTAAGGTTTGTATCCTCCATCTTCTTCTGCGATAAATATCTGCAAAACACCTCTATGTTTGGACCTGCAATGCTTAAATCTTTGGCATCAAAAGTGTATTTAAGATTTGTTCAATTCTTGACAGAAATTAGACTAACCAAGTTATTTGACACAAAACCTAGACTTTTGGACTTAATTGTTGAATATGGTTTTGGCACAGGGGCAAAAGGAATACCTAAGGAATTACATGCAACCAAACCCAAGAACCTATGTTAGTAACAATGGCTATACATTTACGAAGAAAACCGGTAAGCTATATGCTCCTTAACCACTTAAGCTATAGCCTTGCCTTACTACTTACTTGTTGCAGTACCTGATTCTATTTAGCTAATTTGATCATAGACTTGTTACTGTTTTCTTGACCCTTTTGTTTCATTGAAAATCAGAGGTTTTGCTGACCAAAATCACTCCATTATCGGAGAGAGTTGAAGTTGTAGAAGTTGGTGAAGCCATGGAGGAATGAATCTGCTCTTAGCTTTTTTTTCTGACATCACTGTTCTTCAACTTCGTAGCTACATCACATAATCGAGTTTCGTCTCTAGATTTGGACTTGAGAATCTATCATGTGGATTGATTTGGTTTTCAATTTAGTAATCGTGAGATATGTGTGATCTAGATCTTGTATTTTGCTGTAGACATTTATCATCGAATCAAAATCCACATGTTTCTCCTTGAACTTGCTCTTATATATTAACAATGTCAACACACTGCAAAATCCAAACACACATTGTTGTAGTTTATTGAGTGGTTCCTACTTTTTAGTCTTTTTCTTCCTTGAAGCAAAGCTACTTGGACCAATCTCTATTGACATTCTCTTTGTTCTGTAATGAACACCAAAGTGAGTAATTTTACCCAATGTTGAACATAAAAATGCTGCAATATACAGATTATGGGATAAATGCAAAACAAAAAACACTCCATTTTTAAATTTTCTTGATTAATCTTTAATAAATTATGCAAATAATTTTCTAATATTTCAAAATGTGCAAATAATTATGCAAATAATTTGTTTCAAAACAAAACAAAGTGAGTATTGTGATGTAAGTTGAATTTAAATTATGCAAAAAAAATTCTAATATTTTAAAATGTGCAAATTAAATTTTACAACGTCAAAAGTTTGTTTGTGATAGAGTCTTAGGAATGTGTTTCACAAAAAACAAAAAATAATATTACAGAAATTTTGAATAAATTATAAAACAAATAGTTTTTGTCAAATACTTTTTAAGTAAAAAATGTTAAATATTTTAAGAAAAGTCATATTTTCTATGTATAATATATAAAAATATTCATAAATTAAAAAAAATGTAGTTTTTTTAAGTGAATCAACAACAAAAGTTTTGGTTTTAATCAAAACAAATGTGTTTCACAAAAAAACGATATACAAAATTAAAGTAAATTTAGTTTGTGTAATTTTGTTTCTTAGAATTTAATCGGTAAAGAACAAAAAAAAAAAGAATTTAATCGGTAAAATTTCAAAAAAATTGATTTTTTTTTTTGCATTTATATAACAGAAAAGAGCATGTGTGTGTACCTTTCTAAAAGCTCCTCAGACTCCATAGCTTCACAATTAGTATCCTCCTCTGACTCTGAACCAGAACTTGACCTCTCTTTGCCACGTGGCATCCAAAAGTCAGGTTCATCAGAATCACTTTCATTCTTATCACCTACTGCAGATCTAACATCTCTTCTTGGTTTTGTTACTTGTGTTCCACTTCCCATTTCCACTTGCTCTATAAACACAAAAACGTTAAAATGAAGCTTAAAAAATCGATCAAAATCTGAGATCATGAGAAGATTATTGACCTAATTTGTGAAGAAATCTTCTCCCATTCACATGTTTCCAAATATGATCTTCATTTTTATTCACAGTATCCCCTGTAAGCTTACACACAAGTTTCGAACTGATACCATAGCCAAAACCACAAGAGAAAAGTTACAACATTAACCATTGTTGATGCATTTTCCATAGACAAACCAAAGTTGAACACAACAGAAACTAGCAATCTTTAGTCTGAAATATATCAAAAGACATTAATCTCTCGATTTGGCCACACAAAAACGCCGAAAGATCATCACAGTCTAGCCAATCATCAAACAACTTCAAAGCCCTACCTTTACTTGATTCATATATTAAGAGTTTTGAAGCTGAAACCAGAAGAAATCTAAGAACTTAACCATTGTCTATGCATTTCCATTAGAAAAGCCAAAAACTAGCCAAATTGAACACGACAGAAACTAGCAATCGATGGTATCTGACATATTCAAGTTCAATGCCACCAAACAAACCAAAATTACCTCGAACTTTTTAAGAAATTTAATCAGACAAACAAATTTTTGCCCACAAAATGTAAAAAAAACCGTCTTTTTACTCAGAAAACCATCAAATTCTCACCATTTAACCATAAAAACCTACAAAGGTTCAATCTTTACTTCATTTGTGAATTGGAACTTGATAACAATGAATTAGGTTGAAATTACTGGCTTTGTGAAGCATCAAAACTTGCTTCATTCTTGAATTAATTAGGAAATTTCACTATAAAACCCTAATCCCACTTCAAATCTTGAGAACTCAGTGTATAATTTTGCTCAGAAACAAATTGAGAAACTTTGACTAACCGATAAAGTGGATGCTGTGAGAAGACGTTGAAAGGAGGCTTTCCCTGAGACACGGCGTGATCGATGAGACCTAAACGACACCGTTTATTGCCCGAGTATGACTCTTCATCTCCAGCTACAACCTCGTGACCAGTCTCGACGCATCTGAGCCGTCCATTTCCAAGATCTACAAACGTCGGTGAGCCCAACAGATTCGTCTCTTTCTCCATCTTCATCATCTCTCTTTCTCTCTCTTTTACAATTCACTGCAAGCAGAGTCTCTAGATCATCTAGAAGGTCTCCATAAGCACGACTAATACTAATTTCATTTCGTAATATAAAATTTTCTAACTCAATACACGTTTATTAATAAAAATTTTGAAATGTTACTTTATCTTAATCATTTAAAATTTTTGTTTTTTGTTTTAATAACAATAAAGTTAATTTTGTAAGAAAACAAGATATTAAAAAAAATGCATAAAAAAATTAAACTTCTAATAATCCAAAACAAAATACTCTCAACAATAGAATCTATTTAATTAGGATGATCTTTTGGTAAAGCTACAACTTCATAAAAAGGTACTAATCTTTGAGGCAATTCTCCATTATTTTTTTCTTCCTCTCCTTCGAATTCCAACAAGTACCTAATTATACAACATATTTTAAATATTATTTATAAATTACTACAAATAATTTTTAGACAAATTTTAAAAAATTATCGGCATTTTAAAAAATGTTTTAATTCGAGAGTTATTTTACAAAAAATACAATTAAAAGACAAATGCATTTTTGGAACACACTGATAGTTTAAAACATTTATAGAAAATCAAGGTGGATTAAGACATTTTATGAAATTTCTCAAAAATATTTTATATATTTAAAATATTATTACCTCGATAAAAAAAATTAAGAAAAAAATCAATCTTTTTAAACAAAAATAAAATCTTAAAATCATAATCTTTACAATCGCTAAAGATCGAGACCCTTTTATGCAATTTTCCGGTTTACGACAAACAAACAAAATCTCGGTTTAGGATTTATAAACGTTTGTGAAACTTACTTATTGGACTTGTTCTGATGTTGGCAACACAAGCAGCGCGTGCACCAAGCGCGTGTACAAACAGTAGCTACAAGTTAGTATTTAAACACAAGATTTCAAAACAGAAACTGTAAAAGGGTCATAAAAAAAAACTAACCTTTCTTGGAGAACTGATAACTTTAGCCTTATAAAGTTCTGTACTTCTTGGATATACAGCTAAAACAGGTTCATTTGTCGCAAATTCGTCGCAATTTATCCGATTACTTCGTTTCGGAAACGATATAATACTCGACTTTGGTAACTTATAAGTCCTAAAAAAAAGAAAAACCACAGTTTTTAGATAAACTTTACTTCAAATTTCAGCTCATCAAATGATCATAACAACTTACTTCATAACACCATCTTTTTCAGGCTCTTCATGAATTACTTCAACTCTGCGAAAATCGGGTAAAAAATCAACAATATGATCAATTTCTTTAGCTTATCAGATCAAGAACTCAAAAGGGTTATATAAAATTATATGCTTTTAGAATCTAATTGAATGGAAATTCGACGAATTTGTTAGTTTCGATTATTTAGGCGAAAGAAAGGTTTAAAGTACTTACAAGTTTGTTTCTTTATCAAAGTTAAGTACTTTAGCTACAATCCATTGATCTACCTGTAAGAACAAGAAACCGATATGAGTTCGGGTTTTCGATTAAGGATTGAACAAAGTAATTAAGCTTATTTGTATATAAGAATCTTACCTGTTCACCCTTTAGTTTTGTTTCATGATCAGAATCAACTTTCATCTCCTTCTTCTTTTGATTGTTACCTTCTCCTACAAAATTAGTATAAAAACTTTACCTTTAGACTCAAAAAGTGTAAAGACTTCATTTTTAAACTCAAGAATGGTATAAAAACTCGAAATACACAAAAAGTATAAAAAACTTCGCTTTTAGAGTCAATAACGGTATAAAGACTTCAAATTTAGACACAAAAAGTATAAAAACTTCACTTTTAGGCTCAAGAACAGTATACAAACTTCAAATCTAGACTCAAGAACAGTACAAAGACTTCAAATTTAGATTCAAAAAGTATAAAAACTTCAAATTTAGACACAATAGGTATAAAAACTTCACTTTTAGGCTCAAGAACGGTTTAAAAACTTGACTTTTAAACTCAATAACGGTATAAAGACTTCAAATTTAGACTCAAAAAGTATAAAGAATTCAAATTTAGACGAAATAACAGTATAAAAACTTCAAATTTAGACAAAAAGTATAAAAACTTCACCTTTAGACTCAAGAACAGTATAAAGACTTTAAATTTAGACTCAAAAACAGTATAAAGACTTAAAATTTAGACTCCAAAAACAGTATAAAGACTTAAAATTTAAACACAAAAAAAGTATAAAAAACTTCACTTTAGACTCAAGAACAGTACAAAGACTTCAAATTTAGACTCAAAAACAATATATAGACTTCACATTTAGACACAAAAAGTATAAAAACTTTACTTTTAGACTCAAGAACGGTATAAAAACTTCAAATTTAGACTCAAAAACAGTACAAAAACTTCAAATCTAGCCTCAAGAAGAACAATGTAGTCTAGAGAGTAATAACATTACAAAGTCAATTTTATCGATAACTCATTATTCATACCTAGTTTTAGCTGTCTTTTTCCAGTTGGTTTAGATAACGGCAAGGAATCCAGTTGAGTAAGAAGAATATTCGATAAACTGCATTAAACCCACAAAAAAAATTCAACACTCTAGACTCCATTGAAATTCAAAGTTTGTAACTTTTTGTAATAATTGAGAAAAAAAAAATGAACTTACTTTACTTCGTTTTCGCAAAGTTCTTTTCCTCGATTGTACAAAGTTTGAAGCTTTATTAATGAAGTATCATCAGACTTCTCTACTGTATCAGGACCTGAAAATTTAAACACAAAAAGATTCCATTTAAGATTCCCTCTAAAATACCCTTTTAAGATTCCGTGTAAGATAAGTTAATCTACGGTAATATAAACAATTAATTTATAAGAAATTTACATTGATATTAAGAAGTAAATATTTTTGAAACAATATATTTGTATTTAACCATTTATATTAATTAATCATTTTGAAAAATCTAAAATTTAGATTTTAACGATATTTTTAGATAACCTCAAATATTATGCACATTTAACAATATTTTTTAGATAACCTCAAATATTAGATAACAATAACTTAGAAAATATTTTAGGGGTATTTTATATGATATTAGAACATACTAAATTGTACGTTAAACATAATTTTTGCAAAAAATCATATCAATCACTCTATAATCTTTGAAAAGTAATTAAAAAAAATTGGTTTATAAAAAATTACATTCATAAACCATAAAAAAAATTAACGTTTAAAATAATATTTTTGGATCATTATTTATATTAAACATTATTTAAAAACCTAGCTCGCAGAAAATTCCACCATTAACTGGTCAAAAGCATATAACCACTAAAAAAACTCTTCCCTAGCCTATTCGTATCAATTAAGGCTTAATTAACACTAATTTCTTATCATAAACACTAATTTAACGAAATTATTAAACCCTAATTAGGGTTTGCCATGGAAGAAAACACTTACTAGCTTGAAGCTTTGTCTGAATCTTATAAATCTCTTCCAAAACTTCGTTTTGTTCTTTCTTTACTCGATCAAGCTCCTTGGCGTAATTCACGATTTCAGCAAATTCCGGTGACGCCATCGTTTCTCGTATAATTTACTAAAATCGTTCGAAACAAATTTATAATCATAAATATCTATTTATCCTTAATTAAATATATTTAAACTTTAAAATTTAAATCAATAAGATAATTATAGATAAAATAAATATTAAAACATGAATCATAAAAACTATTAATTTGATTAGTAGATTACTTTTACAATAGAAAAAAAAAATTAGTTTTTCAAATATTAAAATATTGGATTTTCCGGTTTAAAAAATACAATATAATTTGAAGTTAATAAAGATTTTACATATTTAATTTTAAATTTTCCGGTTTAAACAAAAAAAAAATGATGCATATCCAATTTATCAATATTAATAAGTTAATAAACAATAAACTTTACATAATTATATTTATTTTGTATTATCGCAAGAGTATAATAACTAACATAATAATATGAATATAATGTAAGAAACTTCTTAAAACTGGCCACAACTTAACAAATAATCAATTTTCAATAATAATATTAATATGAAAAGATATTCACATGGTTTTTGGCATGAGATTTTTCATTAATTGAGTTATTTATTAAAATCTATTTTATAAGAAAATCTATAAAACCTTATACTATCATGATTTCAACGCAATTCCTTTATAACATCTTCCTCGTACGTAAGCAATCTAATCCATTTTTTTAAAAACTCAAACAAATTAAATTATATACCATTTTTTTAGAAATTTGTATATTTATTATAACTATTATAACTATTATCATATTATTATTTTTTGATTTCATGAAAAAAAAGGTGAATAATTTGGTGATTAGCAATGGACAAAACATTATTAAATATGTCACAAAAACGGATTATGCAAGATTTTAAAGAAGTACAATCGAAAAATTCTTCGTGTCGTGCTGGTAAATATTTTTTAATTTTTATGTTAATTTCAATTTTAATTTTGTTTCTCGTTATTTATTACGAGTGTATTTTTATTTTGTCATATTACTTTGTTTAGCACATGTAACTTATTAATTTATATAAACTCTTTATTATATAATTAATTTTTCAAAAAAAAAATTAAGAACTTCAGACTACTATAACAAAATATGAATTTGATAGAATATTTGCACAATTTTTTTTATTTATAATTTTTTAAATCTTAGTTGATTAATTTTAACCAGTTATTTTGAAACAAACAAAACTCACCCTGAATAGCAGAGATTTGAAATAAGACTATAAACAATACCGCTATTTCATACCATGAAATAAAATAAAAGATCTTCGGAAAAAAAAATTAAAAGATTTATATAAAACTTTTTAACATAATATTTGATTAAAGACTTATAAAATTTAGGAACCTAGGTGGGCTCTAAGCCTCTATATATAATTCTTTGTTTCATAAGAAAATGATATTTTAAATTCATGTTTTGTTCATAACTTTTTTTTATATTGTATTTTCATTCACATAATTAAAACAAGATTTCATATACTATCGTTTAATTACTTATTGGTTTAATTAATATACATTATTTTTTTTTTTGGCTAAATCTTCATATGTATTTATATATGTGGATATGTGTGTATGTATTTATGTATGTAGCAATTAAAGGGAACAACATGTATGAATGGGTAGCATTGATTGAGGGTCCACCGGAAACTCCATACGCCGGCGGCGTATTCTATCTTAACCTCACTTTCCCTAAAGATTATCCTCTGCAACCACCAAAGGTTCATATACCTTTTTTTTTATTATAATAAAAACATTATTTTAGGGCATCTCCAACAATGAACTCATTTTGAGAGGAGTAAAACTTCAAAATGAGGATTTGAAGAGAGTTTACTCCAACAATGAAACCTCAAAAAAATCTTTAAAATTTGACTAATTTATAATATAGTCCTCAATATTAATAAAAACTACAAATAATGATAAATTTTTTATAAATAAATATAAAACATACATTTAATTTTTTCCCAACATTTAATTTATTTATAACATATAATATTATTTATTATATTATAAAACACATAATAAAAATTACATTATAAAATAAATTACATATATAATAATAAAACACACAAACAAAAATATTACAAAATAGCATATCAAATAGCAAATTTTAAATAATTCTGCTATTATTTTATTTTAATTTTACTATTTTATTTATTAATTATACTATTTTATTTTACTTTTATTATTTTATTTTATTTTATTGGATTTAAGTTAGACAATATTAAACTTGATACACTTAATTATAAGAAACACACAAATATAAGGATCAAAAACAAAATAAGAGAAAGATTTAAAACCTCAAAAAATGAAGTTTAAAGGGTTTGTTGGAGTAGAAAAAACTTCATTTTTTGAAAGTTTGCGGGCTTGTTGGAGATGCTCTTAGAATATATAAAAATTCATATTCCTATCACATTTAATTTTAAAAAAAATATTTCTTGGAAAAAAAAGATTTATTTAAAAATTATAAAATATAATCGGGCCTCGGTATAATCGTTCATATAAAATTATCAATTTACCATTTCTAACCATTGAATAAAAGATTATATTATGTACTTACATTTTATACAAAAAAATAGTATAACAAACTATATATCTAAACAAATGTATCATAATTATATTACGAATTGTGAAATAATGTTTAGTTTCATATATTGTATTTATTCATTAATTTAAGATTGGTATATTTGATATTTATAACAAAATATATAATTAATAAAGAATAAATCAAGAATTTGGACCTTTTTTTTAATTAAACTAGTTTTTACTTATATTAAAACCAAAATTATGTCAAAAGTATAATTTAGTGAGAAAAATGATACTACTAAACAACTTATTAATAGTAATGATTTAATTTGAAAATGATTAATTTACAGGTTCGATTTTTGACTCCAGTTTATCATCCAAATATAAGTGAAGTAGGAGCAGTTTGTATAAACATTCTTAAAAATGATTGGTTTCCTGCTTTAACTGCTGAAATGGTATTTTCTATTTTAATTTAATTTATTAATTTTAATTCAATTTATTAATTTTAATTCAGTTTATTAGTTTTAATTCAATATATTGATTAACTAATTAATAATATTAATATTATAATAATAGGTAATATTATCATTGGGTTCATTATTAGCTGAACCAAATCCAGATGATCCACTTGAACCAGAAATTGGAAATCTTTACAAAGAAGATAAAATTAAATTTCAACAAAAAGCTTATGAATGGACCCAACAATATGCAATGTGATTAATTTATTATTATATACAAATAATTATAGTAATTTTCCACATAATTTAAAACTTTTAAATGGTTAAATATTTAATAGTTGCCTTAGTTAGCAACAAAGTCGTTGTAGTATAGTGGTAAGTATTCCCGCCTGTCACGCGGGTNAAATTACATATATAATAATAAAACACACAAACAAAAATATTACAAAATAGCATATCAAATAGCAAATTTTAAATAATTCTGCTATTATTTTATTTTAATTTTACTATTTTATTTATTAATTATACTATTTTATTTTACTTTTATTATTTTATTTTATTTTATTGGATTTAAGTTAGACAATATTAAACTTGATACACTTAATTATAAGAAACACACAAATATAAGGATCAAAAACAAAATAAGAGAAAGATTTAAAACCTCAAAAAATGAAGTTTAAAGGGTTTGTTGGAGTAGAAAAAACTTCATTTTTTGAAAGTTTGCGGGCTTGTTGGAGATGCTCTTAGAATATATAAAAATTCATATTCCTATCACATTTAATTTTAAAAAAAATATTTCTTGGAAAAAAAAGATTTATTTAAAAATTATAAAATATAATCGGGCCTCGGTATAATCGTTCATATAAAATTATCAATTTACCATTTCTAACCATTGAATAAAAGATTATATTATGTACTTACATTTTATACAAAAAAATAGTATAACAAACTATATATCTAAACAAATGTATCATAATTATATTACGAATTGTGAAATAATGTTTAGTTTCATATATTGTATTTATTCATTAATTTAAGATTGGTATATTTGATATTTATAACAAAATATATAATTAATAAAGAATAAATCAAGAATTTGGACCTTTTTTTTAATTAAACTAGTTTTTACTTATATTAAAACCAAAATTATGTCAAAAGTATAATTTAGTGAGAAAAATGATACTACTAAACAACTTATTAATAGTAATGATTTAATTTGAAAATGATTAATTTACAGGTTCGATTTTTGACTCCAGTTTATCATCCAAATATAAGTGAAGTAGGAGCAGTTTGTATAAACATTCTTAAAAATGATTGGTTTCCTGCTTTAACTGCTGAAATGGTATTTTCTATTTTAATTTAATTTATTAATTTTAATTCAATTTATTAATTTTAATTCAGTTTATTAGTTTTAATTCAATATATTGATTAACTAATTAATAATATTAATATTATAATAATAGGTAATATTATCATTGGGTTCATTATTAGCTGAACCAAATCCAGATGATCCACTTGAACCAGAAATTGGAAATCTTTACAAAGAAGATAAAATTAAATTTCAACAAAAAGCTTATGAATGGACCCAACAATATGCAATGTGATTAATTTATTATTATATACAAATAATTATAGTAATTTTCCACATAATTTAAAACTTTTAAATGGTTAAATATTTAATAGTTGCCTTAGTTAGCAACAAAGTCGTTGTAGTATAGTGGTAAGTATTCCCGCCTGTCACGCGGGTGACCCGGGTTCGATCCCCGGCAACGGCGATTAACACTTTTTTTGCTTTTTTTCTTTTTTTTTTTAAATGTTTATACTCTTCATCATGTATGATAATCACCATAATATCATTATTACCATGTATCATCTATCATTATCCCAAATAAATTACAGGTTTAAACATTTTCTTTGTCACCTAAATAACACCATCATCAATTCATAACACCATCTATCATCAATTCATAACACCATCTATCATCAATTCATCACCATCATCATAAACATCATCATCAATATCATCAACAACAAAAATCCATCATCTATCATCCGTCATCATCATCAACATCATTAATCCATCATCATCAACATCACTAATCCATCATCACCAAACATAACCACCATCAGTA
The DNA here is from genome assembly GCA_000411095.1 of Aethionema arabicum. Lineage (NCBI taxonomy): Eukaryota > Viridiplantae > Streptophyta > Magnoliopsida > Brassicales > Brassicaceae > Aethionema > Aethionema arabicum. The sequence goes on from KE153512.1 coordinate 489,567, forward strand.
TCATCATCAATACATCATCATCATCATCACCATGACCATCTAATCTATCAACAGCAAAAGAAGAAGTTTACTTTAGGTTGTTTCTCTAATGATAGCTCTGGATCCACATGGATATTCCCAGAGCCATCATGATCTCTAGCAACCATGAGAGAACAAGTTCCTGGAGATTCCGGCGGCAAAATAGCATTTTCCGATGAGAAAACACGACGAATAGAAGGAGGAAGAAGCTGAGGAGGAGGAGGAGGTGGTGATATGGTAGATAAGTAATTTAGAAGCATTTGAATGATTTCAGTGAAATTTGGTCTATCTTTTGCTTCTTCTTTCCAACAACAAGTCACAATCTTTGCTAATTCCTCAGGTAAATCATCTGCACTCGGCCGTACATTCTGCTCATCGGATCAAACACATAATCAACAAGAAATCAAGAATCTTATGAAAGGAAGAATCAAGAATTAGGAATCAAGAATCTTATGAAAGGAAGAATCAGGAATCAAAAATCTTATGAAAGGAAGAATCAAGAATCAAGAACTAAGACGGGATCAAGAAAAGATTAAGAAGAAATCAAGAATCAAGTCGAGAACTAAAAACCATAAAGGAAACAATCAGAAATTAATCAAGAATACACAATAAAGAAATCAAGAATTTCATATATATGTGTGTACCTTGACTAAGACCAAGAATCAAGAAAAACTCAAGAAATCAAGAATATTGAAAGAAGAACCAGTAATCAAGAAGAAATCAAGAATCAAGAAATCAAGAATCTTATGAAGGAAGAATTAAGAACCAAGGGCCAAAAGAAATCAAGAATCAAGAGCCAAGGAATCAAGAAATCAAATAATATTCAAGGAGTCAAGAATCAAGAAATCAAGAAATCAAGGAATCAAGAATCAAGAAATCAAGGAATCAAGGAATCAAGAAATCAAGAATCTTATGAATGAAGAACCAACAACAAAGAATCAAGAATCTAAAAATAAAAAACAATCAAGAATCTAGAGATCAAGAAATCCATATATGTTAAAGTACCTTGAATGCAGCAGCATAAGCAGCTTGAAGATTAGACATTCCTTCAAACGGTAACTTATTATGAATCAACTCCCACAGTACAATTGCAAAGCTATAAGCATCAACCTTATGGTTATAATGTTTCTTCTCGCCTTGCCGCAATGTAACCGTGCTATAAAGCTCAGGCGCCATCCACCGATAAGTACCCGTCTCTGCAGTCATCATTTCAGTAAGTGATTCTTCTCTAGCCAAACCGAAATCCGCAAGTTTTACTGTCTTATAGTCTGCAGATAAGATCAAGTTCTCTGCAATTTTCAAGAACATACATTAGCCAAGATACTAATAAGCCTATAACGGTTAGTTTTTCGGTTTAATAGATATATACCTGGTTTGAGATCGCGATGAATGACACCATGAGAGTGTAAACACTCCATTGCTCGAGCAATATCAAGCGCAAAACCAACCGCTACACGCATATCTAAACGTCCTGGCCGCAAGCTTAAAAGGTATTTTCGCAATGTACCTCCTAATAAGAGCTCAGTGACTATAACCATTATAGGTTCTTTGCAGGCTCCAATGAACTAAAACAAAACGAAAGCAAATCGATTATGATCGAAAATCGGTAAAAATGAAAGCTAGAAGCTACTCAGTTCAATTCAATTCAAACCTTAACCAAATTCTTGTGTTGAACTCTAGATAACATTGAGATTTCTCTAGTGAATCTGCTCTCTCTTTTCACTATCTCTTCTTGTGTTTCGCCTCTTTTAACAATCTTAATTGCTACTGTTTTGTTCTTATACCTAAACAAAGAACACAAAAGGTTAAATTAATCCAACAATATTCAAATCAATCTATATGATTGAAATTTATCCAATTTTCAGCAAAACAAGAAACTGATTTACATAAAGTTCTAACTTTTCAATGGAAACAATACTTTTATGATCCTAAACTCATTCAACAACCATTACACTGATATTTAAGAACAAAAGTTTGGTTTTTTTTTTCAGGTTTTGTCAAAAGTTCTTAAGGAAATCAAATCAGAGAAAAATGGGTAACGCAATTGAATTTGAAAACCCAATTTAGTTGAATTCATAAAGTGAGTAAAATTGAAATTAAACTGAAAGATATAAGCAAAGACTAGAGATTCTTCAGACCTAAAGTTTTGGTTTTTTCACATATATGCAAAGAGGGGTTTTGTCAAAGTTTTAATGAAATCAAATCAGAGAAAAAATGGGCAACAAAATTGGATTTGAAAACACCCATTTTGTTGAATCATGAAGTGAGTTAAAATTACAATGAAAAGAACTTACTTGCCCTCATAAACTTTAGCATGAGGTCCTTCACCAATTTTTGGACCAACAAAGAGATCTTTAGGATCAACAACCCATTTAGGATCTAATTCAAATACTTCATTTGAGTAAAACCCACTTGCAGATCCCATTTCTACAACAAACAAAACCCTAAACCCAGAAACCTTCAAAAATCCCAAAAAGCTGAGATTTTCTCTGATTTTTCTTCTAGAGACCAGTCAAAGTGAAGGACTTTTGATGATCAACCATCTTTAGAACTAATTACAAAATGATTCTTGTAATAAACAACAAAATCCAGAAGAGAATACAATCTCAATTCGTGAATAAGAACACAGAAATTGAGAGAGAGATGAAAATTGAAAAGCCCAGAAGATGGTCAAAATTGATGATTTATGGTTGTTTTGAGGTAAAGATTTGATGAATATATATAGAAAGTTTTGAGTTTAGATTAGTTTGGGACAAAAAGGTTCAAATGATTGAAAAGATGTTTGCTTTTGTGTTTCTTGGTGTAAGTAAGAAAGTGGACAAGAAATCTCATCTCTCTCTGTGTTTTTATCTCTAGCTGTTTTGTTCTGCTTTTTGTTGGTCGGCAAAAGTTACAGAAACTTAATTCGGCTTATTAAACCGGTTTAAACCGGAATAAACTAAACCGAAATCAGTTCAAAGAACATAATCCACAATGAATATAACTAAACAAAAAAATAATACATACAATTACTTTGATTTTGAGGAATTGCCATTTTTTTTATAATTATAATCCATTACTTGCAGTAAACTCTTTATAAATAAACTAATAAAAACATCATTTATTCTATTCTTGTAAATAAGTTTTACATTTAGTTTTTCACTTATAAATCTTGATTTTTGTTTCATAATTTTTCTCTTATTTTAAATCAAAACCTAGACCCTAACACGAACATAAATCAAAAGCATGTTTTAAAATATATGCCGATTTTTAAAAATGAAGCAATTATGTAAACAAAAAAATGATAAACGAAGAAAAGGAAGTTTCCTATAATAAATAACAATAATGAAACAAACTCTTAACATTTATTAACAAAAAGACAAAAACAATTTGCATCAATATTGATGATCGTCGGTGTTATCACAAAAGCTGGTGGAATATATAAATTAATTAATTGGGAACCGCTCTGTTTTGGCCCCCAACCTATCACGATTTCGTGTGATAGCTTCCAACCTATTTTTATATTCAAAAAATCTTCCAACCTATGAAAACTCCGCAAAATGGCCCCTCCGTCACTGTTCCGTGACGGAACCGTTAGTGAGGGGTCANATAGGTTGGGAGTTACCACACGAAATCGTGATAGGTTGGGGGCCAAAACACAAAAATGACCTTTTTTTTAGTCTCCACTTCAATTTTTTTTTCTTATAAATAAATCTCACTTACACCATCCACTTCAAAACACAAATTCTTGTACAATACTTAATCGGCAAAAATGATATTATTTACATCATCAAAATTAATTTTAAAAAAAAAATTTATTGCAAGAAAGTATTTATTTAATAGCAATTTTGTCTTTAATTCTTCAAAATGTATGACATATAATAGCATTATGTACATATAATAGTTATCATGTTCTACATTAATAAGCATATCAACAATAAGTCTAAATAAAATTTTTAAAATATATAATAACCTAAAATATATAATTTATGTTATATATTAAGATAATTTTAATATAAAAAAGCATGATCACACATATAGATAAGTATATTTTTTTTACTTTAGATTTGAATTATAATTTATTAATTTAAAAAAAAACTTGTAGAAAAACATATATCAAAATAATAAAAAAAACTATGTATGGTTGTTTTATTCAGATGAAATCAATTTTGTTAGTAAATTACTTTTTATAATGCATTCAAACTATATAACCAATATTTCTTTAGTTTTAGACCAATAAAATAAATTTATAGGTCTTATAGTTATGTACTAAAATTACTGAATATAATTTTTTTTAAAAGTTAAAATGCAGAATAAAAATATGTCATTTTGTGTTTTGACGCCTAACCTATCATGATTTCGTGTGATAACCCCTAACCTATTTTAATACCAAAAAAATTCCTCAACCTTTGAAAACTTCGTGAAATGACCCCTCACTAACGGTTTTGTCACGGAACAGTGACGGAAGGGCCATTTCGCGGAGTTTTCATTGGTTGGGAGAATTTTTGGGTATAAAAATAGGTTGGGAGCCATCACACGAAATCGTGATAGGTTGGAGACCAAAACACAGCGATCCCTAATTAATTTAATCTCAATTGTTTTATTAACCAAATCTCAATTTAATAATATTGACATATATGTGTTCCTCTAAACACATAATTAATAATTAAAATATCTAATCATTTTGATACAACACGTAGTTTTTGTAAAACATAACACTAAACGTTAAAAAAACTACATAATTGGTAACTTTCTAATCCAAAGATATAACGATCAAAAAGGGTGTAATAAACTAATAAAAACTCTTAATTTTAAACAATAATATAATATGATTAATTGCCTATTACCAAAATTTCATTAAATTATATAAAAAAAGATCAAAATTTCAAGATTTTTACCACATGAAATCAACATTGAAGAACATGAAGATTTCTGATTGCATCATAAAACTTCATCATCTTCGTTTATATAAACAAGCTTTCAATTCAGGCCACTCAATTTTCTTCTTATCTGAATTCAACTTTTCCTGTAACAAATCAAAACATGCCATTTTAAGTATATTCAAGATTGATTCAAAGGAAGAATCTTGAATCTTGACCTAACCTTTTTCTGAAAATGAAATAAGATGAACATCTTATTTGAGAAATCCTGCAACATTAATGGTGAAAAGGGTTTTGTATCATAATTTGCTAACTTAATAAGAACAATGTATGTAAGTAAAGTAAAATCTTTCTTAACCTTCAAAGTTGATGTAAATCCAAGATCACAAATTGCTTTTACAAAGTCTTTAGGATGTGCTCCTCCATTAGTTGGATCAAATCTGCTTTTTACTTCAGCTATAAGAAGCCAACCACTACACATAGAGAATTACAGGTTATACATAAGTTAGCATCACAAATTCGATTAATATCATTATGCAAATTAAACTCTAATCTGAATTATCATCCCTAAAACAATAATGTGGTGCCAAAACTTTAATTTTGAATCTTCAACCCAAATTCGATCCAGTAACCCAATTGTATTCACTAAAATTCGAAACGACAAGACCAAACCAGAAGATCGATTCTTCCTTCTTAACGCGAGGATTACAAGAACAAAACAGATGATTGATCAGGTGAGTTTATGTTGGGGATTTAGAGTTTAGTGTTTGAATTTGGTGAGTTTACCTAAAAAGTTTTGAATTTAGTGAGTTTATTTAGGTATTTGAATTTGCCGTGGTACATTATATGTAAGAAATTTAAGAACTTTTTGGATCAAAGTTAAGAAATTAAGGTTTTGGGGGTTTTTTTTATTAAAACAAAATCATTATGGGTTTAGGGTATAATTCGAAATTTTGACAACATTGAGATTTTTTTGCAGTTAAATTCGTCAAAATTGTAGTTTGTTTTGCAATTTCCCCAAGAACTAAAGCAAGTAGAGTTTGTAAGTGAAGAGTATTACCTGGGACGAAGAACTCTATATGCTTCTTCAATGTAGCTAGAGTAATTAGTTCCCATTAATGAAAGACAGAAAACAGCAACATCAACAGATGAAGACTCAAGTGGAATCTGTGCATAAAACCATATAAACAAGTGATTAGTTACTGTAGCTAAATCATGAAGCTGGAAGAGAAAGCAAATGTGATTTTGATGTACATTTGACATATCACAGGCAATAACAGATGGATCTTTAGCAACAAGATCAAAGGAGAAAACTTTGTTCTTAACACTATGTGCAATTCGAGCATCACCTGAAGAGAGAAAACAACATAGTATATTATTGTAATGTCGATTGAAGAAGTTTAGTGGGGAAAAGTGAGTTAAAATTGGATCAAGAAAATCTCACCACAACCAAAATCAGCTACAACTAAAGAAGAGCTTTGAGACCATAGCCATTTTATTATGATATTAACAGGAAGCTCAGGCCAATTTGACATTTGTTGCTTATATCCTGTATGATACTGAAGATAAACATAATCAATTTGTAGAGATTTGATTAACTAGTAGTTTCAATTTCACCATAATTAGCTGTTTTGAGCTAAGAAGTTACCATATCAAACATGTCTGGCTCTTCTTTGAAGTAATCCAATGCTTCTTTTCCACTGAAGAAACAAGAATATGAAAAGGATTAGTCTCTATGAGTTTAAAGAACAGAAATCAGCAAATGATTTTGCAGATTGCACACAGCAATGAACACTGTGAATTCTTAGCTGTTACTTGACAAAAGAGAATTGACTTACGAGCAAGTATAGAGTTTCTCATTAAGCATTCTGAATTGACCACCAGATAACTTTTCTCGAAGCTGAGAATTCGAACGAATTCGGTTAAATTCAAAACCCTAAGTAATTTCGAGTATACTCAAACAGACGAAGAATCTCATATGTAAAAAGGAGAGACGGGAGAGAACCGCATCGAGGAAATTGGATGATTTAGGTCGTTTCGATGATGATGAAGAAGAACCTCCATTTTGTTGTTGGCTTTTGTGTGATTTGGTCACTGTAAGACTCTTTTTGTCGTTTTGCTTCGTCGGTGTATCGATAGGCTCTTCTTTAGATGATTTACGGTGTCTTTGTCTCTTCCTCTTCTTGCTCTCGTTTGTACCTTTCTCTGTCATGGCTTTCTCTTTCTCTTTCTCCGTCGCCGCCGTCGTCTCCGTCGTTGTTGTCGCCTCTCTTAACCGGTATGGCTCTAAACCCTTCTCCGTGCGTTAGGTTAGTTCAAAAGGTAGAGGATGGGGAGGAGTTGTCGTTATTTGGCCCATCATATAAGCCCATTTATCAGCCCAATCTAAAATTATTAATAATAAATCCCGGTTTAAGCATTTGTAAGTATCTAATTCGAATTCCGGTTTGATTTTTTGGTTCGAAGTCTCCGTCGATCTATTGTTTAATGTTCGGTCTAGACTAGAATATTATTAAACCGGACTGGTTTTCTAGTTCACTATTTCAGTTATATAAACAGTAATCAAACTTTAAAAAAAAATTAAAAAAAAATCTGAACTTTGACCATTTGATAAAAAAAAACTTCAATTTTAAAATTTTTTTTTAAACCCTCAACTTCACTATCGAAGTTTTTTGGAACTTCAATTTTATTAACGACTTTTTTATATTGTTCGTTGACTTTTTTTTTTCTAACACTATTAAATATGTCTTTCAAATATATTAAATGAAACACTAAATTTAGTAAAATTAAAGAAAAAAATAAAAAACATAAAAAAAACACTGAAAAACAAAAAAAAACATTGAGGAAAAAAAAACATTAAAAATTCATATTTATGATAAAAAAAAAATTTGGTCAATTTAGTGTTAATTCTAATGCTAATTTTAATGGTAAATTTAGTGTTATTTTAGTGTGAATTTTAGTTATTAAGTAGTCAACAACATAAACCAGTCCAAATCGAACCAAATCAATTATACAATAGAACCGAATTCAATCAGTGTTTTATTAATCAGCAATATATGGACCAGACCGGACCAGACCATTCACATAACATATGGTCATTATCATCACAAAAACATAATAACAAATACAAAAAGCAAAAAACTCTCAAAGACAAACGCTATAAAAAACGTGTGTTCTTGTCGCAGAGAGAGAGAACTAATAATATGTTGCAGAGATCAAAAACTGTGGAGAAAAGAAGATGAGGTAAGGTTTGTTTTTCAAGCTGACCTTTTGAAAATGGTGAAAGCAACGGCTATGGTTGCAATGGCGCTAACGACAGCAGCTCCAATGTAGACTTCTTCTCTGTCTAGAGGCTGAATCCATTTCGTTATTTTGTTGTTTACTTTGTTCTTGTTTGGTTCTGGTTCTTGTTCTTGTTCTTGACAACATGAAACTGATCCGTTTATTCCTTGGCAACAACCACCACCACCTGTGGATTCCTTTGTTTCTTCTATTGCACGGTTGTTACCATTTTGCTCATGAGATTTCACTGGTTCATGTTCATCTGCAGGTAAACCCATCTGCCCCCTGAACGTAGAGATTTGTTATGTTTAATATTGAATCTTAAGTGGTTTATGAACAGAGAAGGATTGAAACCAGAAAGGGATTTTTAAGGATTTTTTTGCAGAGTCTAAGTGTATGAACTGTAACTAATCTAGGGATATTTATAGAGCAAAGTTTGCAGGCTAAACATGTTTTTTATTTGACAATGATCAGCAATGGTACTATAGAAAAAGAATCAGTTTCTTCTAACACAAGGAAGTATCATTATGCTGAGGTTTACCAGAAGCTACACATCAGTCAAGTGTATCATTTTTATAGTATTATGGTATTTTAGATCTCGAAGTATATTCGTTTGGTGAAAAGAAATCTTAATTATCAAAATATTTTTTTAAACCAATGAATTTTGATAACCGGATTTTCTAACCCTAAACTTTAATAAATGAGATTTTTAAACTAAAATCTCAAATTTAAACTCAAAACTATAGTTTAATTAATCTAAATTTAGATTATATTTTTTTTTTAACTTTTTGAGATAGTGATTTAGTTTCATGTTTAAAGTTTAATTCTAATTTAAAAATTTCGATAGAGTTAAAAAAAAAAATTCAATTATCAAAGTTTTTTTCCTATGTTGCACCGAAACGTCAAATTCATGCCGTTTCCCGTACCCATATCTGTTTCCGTTTCCGTCTCGGTCCAACATAGTTTTTTCACCAAACAAATATAGTCTGGTGCCTAAAATATCATTTTTCCTTTTTTATACGAAAAATGTAAAATTATTTGACCGAAGCATAGAGAGCTAAGCTAGCAACTGAAGTTTGAAACCATACCTCCAAATCCTTTGTATGATTTCTCCTTTTGCAATATGCTGATCAAGCAATTCAGGAACATCATCAGGAGTTACATACCCATACCTGCATTTAAATAGCACATCGTCCAGTGATTTATATCAATTCAACATTCTCATCTTCTTTACTTAATTACACAACCAAGTTTGATCCAACATTTTCTTACCAATTTCCAGAGATTTTCCCCGTTGAATCTGGACTGAAAATGATCAAATTACCAGCATACTTGTGTTGTCCAACGTGAGAACATCGTTTAAGAGAAATTTGATTTGAAAGTCCACGTGAGGCTATCTCTTGCTTGAACCTCTCTGTGATGATTGGTCCACAAACACCACATCTCTTGTCACGACTTGCATGATTACACACGAATACAAAGGTTCCAGAGATCTCTTCTTGTACCCCAAATCCCCATGGTTTCCCATTCACAAGAACATCTTCAAAAAAGGCTTCTACGTCTGTATCCTTAAGCCCTCTTCAAGTCATAAAATCAATTACAAGAGAACAAAAACGAGTAGAGTTCATTAGATTATATTAATCTCATGAGAAATCTTGATTAAAGTGTTTTTGTGAATACTCCATGATAATCACAATTAGATCAATCTCTCTAATAATAAAATATTTCATTTTCTCTTAAATCTTGTTAAGGGATGACTGGAAAAAACTCCTAAACTATCTGTTTTTTGCGAAACAGACTCTAAACTATTAACCTTGCAAAAAATCTTTGAACTTTAGTTTTTTGGCGAAAAAATCTCTGAACTTTAGTTTTTAGATGAAAAAACCTCTAAACTTTGTTTTTTGGCGAAAAAAACCCTAAACTATTAAGTCGGCGAAAAAACCCCTGAACTTTTTTTTCTGGCCAAAAAACCCATGGACTTTTTTTTCGAAAAAACTTCTCCATTAATTTGACCATTAAATCATTGTTTGTCTCTAGTTAAATTAAATGCAACGATGAATTTAAACAGATAACTACGGCTAATTAAAATTAAAAATTTATAGTTAAAACACATCGTTTTTTTATAAGATACTAACAGTAATTTAACACAATTTGATTGAAGGTATTTTCGCTAGAAAAACAAAGTCTAAGAGTTTTTTTCGCAAAAAAAAACAAAATTTAAGGGTTTTTTCGCCAATTTGATAGTTTAAGGTCTCTTTCACCAAAAGTGGATAGTTTAGAGTGTTTTTGCCGCATCCCTCTTGTTAATTAGCATCTCTAGAGATGAATCCGAATTAGAATCAAGTTTCTGGGATCAAAATTCCTGTTAAAGAAACTCAACTCACAAATCAAGCTAATCCTATATACAGTTGCTAAAATAAGCTATGGTAGTCTCCAGATTCCAGAAATCTAACTACAAATTAAGAGCTCGTATAACAAATCAACTCTATCCCCTAATCGTCTTCCCCAAGAACACAATAAGAGAGTGAGACAGAGAGAGTATAACTCAAAGAATTAGAATCTCCAGAAATGGCTCCAAATTAGAATCGAATTTCTGCAATTACAGATCGAAATCTCCGGCTTAACTAGCTCAATTCACATGAAGATCTATATTCAAATGCTTGCAGTTGCTAAAATTCGCTATAAGGATCTTCAAATTCCAGAAATCTAACTACGACCCAGGAGCTCAAAACAAGTCAAACATATCTAAATTTGAGAATCGAAACTTCGAAAAACTCACTTGTATCGGATCATATCCGGGAAAATCAACACATCTCCATCTGATCCTCCACCTTCGCATACATTTAGCTTCGTCTACGGAACAAAAAACCCCCAAAAATCAAAATCAGCCTAATGTCTCAGCGAATAAAATGGAAATCAAACGTAAATCGTGTACCGGTGCAAGAAGATCAGATTTACGATCCTTCAGTAACTTAGCGAAGCGTTGTGGAAGACCTTCTTCTTCAACATTTGAGATCCAAGCTTCAGGACTCTTGTAGTACACAAAAACATGACGGCTATACGTAGTAATGGAGTTAGCGATGTTGGTGCTGTACATCTCTGGTCGCTTAAATCCATACTCTTCGTCTTCAGAGGCCAAAACAGAGCTTACATTCTCAACTTCCTTCATCGATGTGAACGAGTATCTGCTCCTGGTTCCACAAAATCAAAGAGAAAGAGAGATAGAGAGAGTTGAAAAAGCAAAGCAATGAAAATGGAGGACGAAGTCTGCAACAAAAAAAATCGTTTATCGTTACTTAATGAATTTCATCTATGTAACCTTCCCAACACGTCGTGAGGCGTCCACACGAATGTGGGTCCCACTCGCATCATATTAGAGTTACATTGCGGTTACACAAATTTACATTTAAAATATTTTTTTTATATAAAACTATTTACAGTGTGGACCAATAAAAAATATACTTTATGTTTTAAAATAAAATATAGTTAGATATTGAATAGTAGACGCAAAATAATTTTTCGAACCGATAGAAAATTTTTTTTTGTCTACGAATAGAAAATCATTGTAAAAATTGTTGTTGTTAAAAATAATTATATATATATATATCCAAATTTTATATAATAGATGCATTTGTCCGTCTTGGGGTCTTTAGTGACAGGCAGATACTTTAGTAAGATTAAGCCAAGTTAAGTCAACCAAATTATAAATTAATGTAATATCGACACACGTATTAGTGTATTAATCCAAATTCTTAAATAACCATTATATAATATACCAATAATTTACGAATTTAGCCAAATATATAAACTATATACATTGCTACGAACTTTTCAAATTATTTTAAAGGGAAAATTACTAAACTAATTACAATATATCAATTTTAATTCAGAATTTTCAACCCAATTGTTTATCAATAAATTAGCAAATAAATATTTTGTAATTTTTTTTTTGTTGAAATTCTGCGTGAAAAATATAAAATAAGACCTACGATAATTATCAATTGTTCTAAATTAGAAGTTTATACATTAATAAATTGGGGGGCAAAAATAGAAAAAAGTCAAGAGTTTTGGAGTAAATTGTCAAAATAAAGATTTAAAACGTATCTACCGGCGGAGAGAACATGGAGCTGCTTCTCTTTGGGTTCATATTTGCCTTTGCGGAGGTGATAACGGTGAGTGACGGCGGAGATTGTATAAGTTTGCCCTTCTATCATCACATTCTCCCCGCACTGAAGATTCTACAACCAATGATTTTTTAATTAAATTATAAAAGTTTTTTGGAAATATAAAAACAAAGAATTTTAGTAAATATTAAAATTTCTAACGATAATGAAAAAAATTAAAGCTGGTTGAATTAAATGAACAATATATCAAGAATAACCAAAAAAATAAAAATAATTGAAATCTGGTGAAAAAATCATTATAATTGAGATTTTAATTGTATTATTTATGTGGAATGTTTTTACAGCTCTAAAATAATCTAGAAATTACTTAATATATCATAATTCATAAAGTTTTTGCAAATTTGTTTTAATGTGTGCAAATAACCAATAATAACTTTAGGTGCAAAAATGTTTGAATTATAACATTTTTGAAAATACCAAATTAATTACTTATTGTGAATTTATGTCATATACTTTAATAATTATATTTTTAATAATATATACTTTCGTAAAAACGTAAAAATTTGATAATGAATTGGGTTAAAAACATTGCAGATTCTGTATAGCTTGCCCGGAAAAAACATTGCAGATTCTGTATACTTTTCCCGGGATTGGTTAGAAAAAAAAAGTTTTCCCGGGAAAATACTTTACAAATGCTGATAAACCCAGATTCGAATTATTAAGATTAATGAGAAAACGAATCAATTTGACGAACTTTAGTGCGTTTCCAAGAAATTCAAACTTAATTTTTCTAGAAATTTGTCTCAAGTCGAGAATCGTTGATGAATTTGCAGAGAATCTGGAAATTTTCCCGGGAAAATTGAAGTTTAGAGAGAGAGAGAAAGAGAAAAACTCACATGAGGAAGACAACGAACGCCAAGAGACTTAGGAGGAGGAGTGATTTCAATAACTTTATAAACGTAATCGCTTTGATCTCTTCCTCTCTCTTTCTTTCTACCATTTATCTCCAATCTCATTACCTGCAATTACAAATCCAATCAAACACAAATTCAAAAACCCTAATTTCTCAGAAAAAGGACTTTTTTCTTTGTAATGAATTCGCTCCAGAAATCGTTACTTTCTTAGTGCAAATAATGTTTGATGCAAGTGTCGCCATTTTCAGACCTGAATTTCTCAACCCAGAACCAAAAAACAACAAATTTCGTTGATATATTCCCGGAAAACAGATTAAGAAAATGTGAGAAAAAAAGAGGATACTAAGAAAATAAAGAAAAAAAACAAAATTCGAGCAACTTTCCAGGAAAATTAAGAAACCCAATTAAGATTTTGCTCTCAAACCAAGAAATGAATTACAGAAAAGAATCAGATATTTTTTCGTTGTTCTAATTTGTGGCTATCACTTGATAGAGAAGAAGACAATAAACTCTAAGAAACTTCAAGAACCTTCTGTGTCAGAAAGAGGGTTTCAACAACCAAAATCATCTAGAACACATAGAGATTAAGAAAACCCAATGATCTCTAAACAAAATCTGTAAAGATCTAAAGTGGATTAAACTATACTTAGGAATCAAACCTAAATCCATCAGAATACAATGTGTAACACTATCAAATCTCTTTCTTGACTTTACACAAAGACAGCAAAAGGCAAAGTAAAAAGAAGAAGAATCTCTCTACATACCATAAGGTTGGTAACGGCTACTACCGTTAAAAGAACCTCCTCCGCCATCATATCCTCCTCCTCCTCCGCCATCATATCCTCCTCCCATGGGATATCTAGCACCACCTCTATAATACCCTTCACTACCAGCAGCACCGTAACTAGAACTTTGTCCACCAGAGGCACCTCCTACTTCATAACCACTGCCTCCACCTTCTCCGTAACGTCCAGAGTGTCCAGAGGGTGGTTCTCCTCTGTATGGTCCAACACCACTACCGTACACGCCACCATAACTATCTGATCTTACACCTCCATAGCCACCTGATCTTCCATTTCCATACCCACCAGTTGGCTTATATGGACCACCTGAACCACCATAACTATCTGATCTTCCACCTGGTCTTACACATCCATAGCAATCTGATCTTCCATTTCCATAGCCACCATACCCACCAAATTCTCCTCTGTAACCACCTGAGCTTCCACCCTCCATAGCCACCTGAACTTCCATTTCCATAGCCACCAGTTGAGTTATATGGACCACCTGAACCACTATATCCGCCACCATGACCACCAAATTCTCGTCTGTAACCACCTGAGCTTCCACCTTCATAGCCACCTGAACTTCCATTTCCATAGCCACCTCTATATCCGCCACCATAACTATCTCCATAATTTCCACTAAAGCTAGAACGTGAATCACTAGACCACCTTGATGGGAGTGGGGCTGAGTTTCGAAATATGCAATTTAAACGAATAATTAATTTGCTAACAGAAACTTTAACCTTCTGTGATTCTTTTGGTGCTTGAATCATTGAAAAACTCTGTTCTAGTTCCTTAATTGCTTCTTTATCATGTTCCTTTTGTTTCCTTGGTTTAAATCTACAACAAAAAAAATCAATCAAAATCATCAATAAACAGTTCATAAGAAACAAGATTAGAGTGTTTGATGAGTAGAATTCATACAAATTAATGATGCTATTAGATTCAAAATCCCAATTTCTCAGAAAAAAAGAGTTTTTTTTTCTTTAAAACGAATTCGCACCAAATATCGTTACTTTCGTAGTACAAATAACGTTTGATGCAAATGTCGCCATTTTCAGACCTTAATTTCTCAACCCAGAAACAAAAAACAACAATTTTCGTTAAGATTTTCCCGGAAAACAGATTTAGAAAATGTAAGAAAAAAGAGGATACACTAAGAAGATAAAGAAAAGCAACTGAATTTGAGCAACTTTCCAGGAAAATTAAGAAACCCAGTTAAGATTTCGCTCTCAAATCATGAAATGAATTACAGAAAAAGAATCAGGTATTTTTCTTGTTCTAATTTGTGGTTATCACTTAATGGAGAAGAAGACAGAAAAAGAAACTTCAAGAACCTTCTGTATCAATAACCAAAATCATCTAGAATACAATTTGTAACAGATCTAAAGTGGGTTAAACTACTTAGGAATCAAGCCTATACCCATCAAATATACGATTTGTAACACTATCAAATCTCTTTCTTGACTTTACACAAAAACAGCTAAAGGCAAAGAAAAAAGAAGAAGAATCTCTCTACCTTCCATAAGGTTGGTAAGGGCTACTACCGCCAGCACCACCACCACGGCCTCCTCCGCCTCTTCCTCCTCCAGAGGCACCTTCACTATCAGCACCACCTCCTCCGCCTCTTCCTCCTCCACCTTCACTACCAGCACTTGGTTCACCATAAGGACCACCATACATACCACCAGCTCCACCATAAGCACCAAGAAAACCACTACCAGCAGTACCATAACCACCTCCGTAACTAGAACTTGCTCCACCATAGGCACCATAAGGACCACCACTACCTCCCACACCATAACCACCTATGTTGTAGCCACTGCCTCCACCTCCTCCGTAAGGTCCAGAGTATACAGAGAGTGGTTCTCCTCTGTATGGTCCAACACCACTACCGTACCCACCACCATACCCACCAAATTCTCCTCCGTAACCATAGCCACCAGTTGACAAATATGGACCACCTGAACCACCATATCCGCCACCATAACTATCTCTAGAAATTCCACTAAAGCTAGAACGTGAGTCACTAGACCACCTTGATGGGAGTGGGACTAAGTTTCGCTTCTTTGGCTCTGCCCTCTTTAATTCTACCTACAGGAGAAAAGTATAAGGGAAGTGAGTGTTCTAAGTCTTGGAATTTTGAAGACATATGTAAGAATGTTCACTTATTGTTTACCAGAGCTCCTCCTAGCTTAATTCTGTTTCCTTTCTCCAAGAGATGATCAACTATTTCTTCACTTTCATATGTTATAAATCCGTAACCACGTGACCTTCCAGATGTGTGATCACGGATAATCTCGTGTTCTTTTACCTCACCAAATTGCACAAAGCACTCCTTAAACTCATCTAAAACAGATCACAGTCAAAAGATGAGTAACTTCACACAAAAAGAAAAGAAAACAGAAACTCTAAAAGATACTTGACATCAACAAGAATATTCTACCATCATTCACAGAGAAAGGAATTCCTCCAACAAAAATCTTGCGCTCATTAGAATTGTTAGACCCTCGCGGTCTTGGCACCCTGACTTCAACCTAAAAATCCCAAGAAAACAATGAATGTTACCACATTGTAAAGGGACAAAATCAAACCATATAGAGCACACAGTTCATCACCTCTTTCCCGTTTAATATATGAGTGTCTTGGATTACTTTGTCTATTACAGAGGAATCAGCAAATGTAACAAACCCGAAACCTCGAGGCACTCCAGTTTCCTTATCCTTCATAATTACAGAATCAATAATATCTCCATACTTGTCAAAATGCTTCTTGAACTCAGCTGCACATAAGCAAGTTCTAATCAAGTTAGAACAAAAGAAAACAAGTATTGAACTTGACTCAATACAAAGAGCTAACTCTCTTACAATGTACCAACTAGACACAATAGCTAACCTGAAGTTGTCCCTCTGGCTAAACCTCCAACAAACAACTTTCTACAAATTTCACAAACACTGTTTATAAGTATAAACTAATCACTAATTATACAGAAATTTGGAGAAGACGACTAAACTCCAAATTCCTCTAACGGTATCAAAGAACCTTAGCTGATTTTTTTCCATGGCATTACAAAATTCGAAAACATTACTATTATCTATCTAAAAAATTCAACAACAGAAACCCTAGAAACTTGTGTTTTCCAGCGAAACAAACGAGAAATCTTGAGAATCTTGACTCGAAATTCCTAATCAAACGAACCGAAGAAGAAACCCTAATTTCAATTTTAAGGAAATTGAATCTGATTAAAATACCCGAAATCCCCAATTCTTGCATCTAGAATCTTATCAAGAAAACGAAGACAAACATGGAGGATAAGAAATTAGAAATTAGAAATTAGAAACCATACCGTGCACTTTCGATGTCAGAAGCGATACGCTGAGGTTTATCGTCATCGTCTTCAACGTCTTGAGATGGTTTTACATCGTCGTTGCTCTCTTCTTCAGTAATCGGTTCCTCTAAGAGCCCATAATCGAAATTCGAAACTTAGACCGAAGAAGAAGAAGAAGAAAACGAAGAAAGTAGAGAAGAACAAAAGGCGCCAAAAAGATGGATTTATTACCTCTCGTAAACACGTGATTTTGGTCAATGGGAAATCAACGGTTGATTTCGCGTTTGAGATTACCATAGGATCAATCTTAACCGTTAGATTATATTTGAACAAAGAGATATAAAATCAGCCATTGTTGAAAAGATCAAAAATATTATTTTTTAATATAATAATGTTTTTTAATATTACTTATTTTAAAATTAATAATTATTACAAAAAAAAAATTGAACATAAATT
>KE153512.1:508539-531542 GCA_000411095.1 Aethionema arabicum
TCTTGATTGCCTCTAATGTCTCTTGAGTTATGTTTCTGTCATATCTTTCAGGTCTGTTTCTCTTCTTCTCAAACTCAAATGTTGTATCCTTCAAAAACACATAAAGATAAAAGAGGATTTGTGTCGCAGATTTCAAGTTTGTTTATGGAGTTTATGTATACCTGAGTCATGTACTTGCCATGAGCTGCTCTCTATATGCTTTAAGTCCATTCTACTTTTCTTGGGTTTTTCTTCATCTTGAAGTTCTTGTGACATTTTGACCAACAGAACCTCAAAATCTGCAAAAGAGGAGAGGATAATATGTATAAGAAACAAGATTGTACATAGAAGGGTTTGATTAATGATGCTATTAGATTAAAAACCCCTAATTTCTCAGAAAAAGGGCTTTTTTCTTTTAAACGAATTCGCACCAAAAATCGTTACTTTCTTAGTACAAATAACGTTTGATGCAAGTGCCGCCATTATCAGACCTTAATTTCTCTACCCAGAACCAAAAAACAACAGTTTTCGTTAAGATTTTCCCGGAAAACAGATTTAGAAAATGTTAAAAAAGAGGATACACTAAGAAGATGAAGAAAAGCAACTGAATTTGAGCAACTTTCCAGGAAAATTAAGAAACCCAGTTAAGATTTTGCTCTCAAATCATGAAATGGATTACAGAAAAGAATCAGATATTTTTATTGTTCTAATTTGTGGCTATTACTTAGTGGAGAAGAAGAAACTAAAACCTAGGAAACCTCAAGAACCTTCTGTATCAATAACCAAAAAATCATCTACAAACATAAAGGGGATTAAGAAAAACCAATGATATCTAAACAAAATCTGTACAGATCTAAAGTGGGTTTAAACTACTTAGGAATCAAACCTAAATCCATCAGAATACAATGTGTAACACTATCAAATCTCTTTCTTGACTTTACACAAAGACAACAAAAGGCAAAGAAATAAGAAGAAGAATCTCTCTACCTTCCATAAGGATGGTAACGGCTACTACCGTAAGAAGGACCTCCGCTGCTGCCACCACCACGACCGCCTCTATTATAACCACCTATGTTGTACCCGATACCATAACTATTATACCCTTCAGTACCAGCACCATCGTAAGCACCAAGAAGACCACTCCCACCAGTACCATAGCCACCTCCGTAACTAGAACTTGGTCCACTAGAGGCACCATAAGGACCACCACTACCACCCACACCATAACCACCTATGTTGTAGCCACTGCCTCCACCTCCGCCGTAAGGTCCAGAGTATCCAGAGTATCCAGAGGGTGGTTCTCCTCTGTATGGTCC
The DNA here is from genome assembly GCA_000411095.1 of Aethionema arabicum. NCBI lineage: Eukaryota > Viridiplantae > Streptophyta > Magnoliopsida > Brassicales > Brassicaceae > Aethionema > Aethionema arabicum. Next base: position 509,835 of record KE153512.1, read on the forward strand.
AACACCACTACCGTACCCGCCACCATACCCACCAAATTCTCCTCCGTAACCACCTGAGCTTCCACCTCCATAGCCACCTGAACTTCCATTTCCATAGCCACCAGTTGAACCACTATATCCGCCACCATAACTATCTCCATAATTTCCACTAAAGCTAGAACGTGAGTCACTAGACCACCTTGATGGGTTTGGCTTCCTTTGCTCTCCCTTCTTTATATCTACCTATAGGAGAAAAGTATAAGGGAAGAAAGTGTTCTAAGTCTTGGAATCTTGAAGACATATGTAAGAATGTTCACTTATTATTTACCAGAGCTCCTCCTAGCTCAATTCTGTTTCCTTTCTCCAAGAGAAGATCAACCATTTCTTCACTTTCATATGTTATAAATCCAAAACCACGTGATCTTCCAGATGCGTGTTGACGGATAATCAGGTGTCTTTTTACCTCACCAAATTGCATAAAGCACTCCTTAAACTCATCTAAAACAGATCACAATCAAAAGATGAGTAACTTCACACAGAAAAGAAAACAGAAACTCTAAAAGATACATGACATAGAATATTCTACCATCATTCACATCTAAAGGAATTCCGCCAACAAAAATCTTATTGGTTTTGCGCTCATTAGAATTTATAGACCCTTCCGGTATTGCCGGCTTTATATCAACCTAAAGATCCCAAGAAAAAAAGAACTGTTACCACACTGTAAAGGCACCAATCAAACCATATAGAGCACACAGTTCATCACCTCTTTCCCGTTCAATATATGAGTTTCTTTGATTACTTTGTCTCTTACAGATGAATCAGCAAATGTCACAAACCCGAAACCTCGAGGCACTCCAGTGTTACCTTTCATAATCACAGAATCAACAATCTCTCCATACTTCTCAAAATGGTTCTTGAACTCAGCTGCATATAAGCAAATTGTAATCAAGTTAAAGCAAAAAGAAAACAAGTATTGAACTTGACACAATACAAAGAGCTAACTCTCTTACGATGTACCAACTAGACACAATAGCTAACCTGAAGTTGTCCCTCTGGCTAAACCTCCAACAAACAACTTTCTACAAATTTCACAAACACTGTTTATAAGTATAAACTAATCACTAAGTATACAGAAATTTGGAGAAGACGACTAAACTCCAAATTCCTCTAACGGTATCAAAGAACCTTCGCTGATTTTTTCCCATGGCATTACAAAATTCGAAAACATTACTATTATCTATCTCAAAAATTCAACAACAGGAACCCTAGAAACTTGTGTTTTCCAGCGAAACAAACAAGAAATCTTGAGAATCTTGACTCGAAATTCCTAATCAAACGAACCGAAGAAGAAACCCTAATTTCAGTTCTGATAAAATACTGGAAATTCCTAAACAAACGAACCGAAGAAGAAACCCTAATTTCAGTTCTGATAAAACACCCGAAATCCCCAATTCTTGCATCTAGAATCTTGTCAAGAAAACGAAGACAAAAATGGAGGATTAGAAATTAGAAACCCATACCCTCCTCTTTTGACGTCGACGTCTTGAGATGGTTGTACATCGTCGTTGCTCTCTTCTTCAGCAACCGGATCCTCTTCATTAGATTCCATAATCGAAATCTCAGCTCTGCAACGCTGAATTTAGACGGAAGAAGAAGAAGGTAGAGAAGAACACAAGCCGCCAAAAAGCCTTAAAACGCTCGAGAAGGAGATGGATTTTAAACAACTAATTTTTGAACGGTTAATATCGCGTTTGAGATTATCAAGGGCTCAATCTTAGCCGTTGGATTATATTTGAACAAGGAGATACAGAAAACGGTAGTTTAATATTATTAATTTTAAATTTAAGTATTTATTACCAAAAAAAACCTACATAATTTAGTTTTTTTGTTGAATTTTTTTTCATTTTTTTTAATTCTTACTTTGAATTAAATTATATCTATCTATATGAAAAATTATTTTTAGTTACTTTAGCAAGAAAATTTCTCATTAGTTTCTAACTACTATATACAATTCTAATATTAATTTCTTATAATGTACTACAAAAATTAATAATTGATGTAACTATATATTATAATCAATATTCTACCCGTTTCAAAATATTAAAGTTTAGCAAAAATTTCTTGTTTTAAAATATAAAACAAAATTATGTTATTATAATCATAATCCGTTATTTTTATTGTAATCCTAACTAAAAAATATTTTATTGACTTACAAAAAAAAATATTTAGTATATTATCATAATCATAACTAAACAATAAAATAATGTCTTTTTAGCTATTAACGTGTAAATTGGGAAAAAAAAAAATAACGTATAAATTGGCTTAAAAAATAACACTATATTCGGGGAAAAAATAGCACTATATTATAGTATTTATACATTTCAATCCAGTTATGTCAAAATTAATTATTTTTAGAGTAAATTAAATTAATTATAATTATAGTAAAATAAAAGATTAAATTTTTAAAAGTTAAAACAATATCAAATTTTCTCCTTTTAGCTCTGTTTCGTTATATAACAACACATAGCGAAAAAAAAACAGTCAAAACTTTTTAAGTTGTTTTCATCACTACATAACCACCATTGAAATGCTCTGTTTTTCTCTCTCACAAGCAAGAGAAACTGAAAATTAGGGCACAATTTAAACAAGAAACCAGCTTCAAATCACTCTTCCATGGCTTCATTTTGCACTGATTCCTGTTTGCTAACAGAAACTTTAACCTTGTGTGATTCTTTTAGAAGAGAATCTGGTGCTTGAATCATTGAAATACTCTGTTCTAGTTCCTTAATTGCTTCTTTATGTTCCTTTTGTTTCCTTGGTTTCAATCTACAACAAAAATTCAATCAAAATCATATCAATAAACACTCCAATTTCAATTTCATATGAAATAGATTTAGATATATATATGTATATGTGTGTATATACCTCTTTTGAATGTGTTTAGCTGCTCTTTCACTTCTGATCTTATCAATCTTCTTGATTGCCTTTAATGTTTCTTCAGTTAAGTTTCTGTCATATCTCTCAGGTCTGTTTCTCTTCTTCTCAAACTCAAATGTTGTATCCTTCAAAAACACAAAAATAAAAGAGGATTTGTTAACTTCAATGAAACTTTTTGTAGTTTGTTTATGGAGTTTCTGGTATAAACTTATATATGTATGTATACCTGAGTCATATCCTTTCCATGAGCTGCTCTATATGCTTTAGTCCATTTAACCTTTCTAGGGTTTCTCTTCATTTTGAAGTTTTTGTGACATTTTGACCTACAGAACCTGAAAATCTACAGAAAGAGAGGATAATATGTATGAGAAACAAGATTAGTGCTCTTGATGAGTAGTAGTAATCAATATCGATAAACATATGAATGTTTAATTAGTATATGTAGAATTCAATGATGCTATTAGATTCAAAAACACTGGGAAAACCACAAAATAATTGATTCTCAGTTCTCAAGTACTATAAGACAGCTTAAAGTAAGAGATATGTTCAAAATTGGTCATATATTCTTGATAAGAGCAAACTAGAATCCAAGAAACTTGATCAACAGAGATTATTGTGTATTCATGAATTGAAAAATGTCAAGAAAAGGTTAAAAACACAAGATCTTTGAAGCAAAGAAGCTAAACTAATCAGAGATTTAAGATGTAAATCTAAAGAAGCTATTCCTTAAAGTATTCAAGAAGATTGAAGAGAGTTTTGATATCTTACTTTTGCGTCATTGCGAACAAATTGAATACCATGTCCAGGATATATAGTAGAAGAGCAAAACCAACACTTCACCAATCTCATTTTGCCTTAAGTCTTTACAATCCCTACAAGAAACCAAAGAATTCATATAAGAAAAAGGAAACATAAGCTGTGAAAAGATTCAAGAAATTGATTGTAACTTAGATATGGTTACTGAAACTAACCAACCAAAATCAAGCAATTAAGAGAAAATCTCGAGATAAGAATCTTGAGATATCTCTATGAGTTCAAGAAACTGTATTTAACTTAGACATGGTTAATTGAAACTAAACCCACCAAAATCAACAATCAAAAAGACAATACAAAGGAGCATAAGATATCTAATTGAGTCAAGAAACCTATCTGTAACTTAAACATGATAATTTAAACTAAACCCATCAATGAAGAGACATCACTAGACAAGAAATAAGCTTGGGATATGTTGTTGAGGTAAGGAACTGTATTGAACACAGAGATGTTAACAGAAACTAAACCCACAAAGGAAACCCAGCAAAGCAAGCCATAAGGCCAGATATCTACTAAAGAGATAGTTATGTTTCAATTTTTTAATCTAAAATTGAAGGATTCGCTATTGATAGCTCACAATATGATCCAAATTTCGTACGGATATGTAAAGAGCAGATTTGAATCATCTTTAATCAAATTTACAACAAAAACACAATCGAGACTTAACAAACAAGAATATCATAACGAAATCAAGCGGAATCACAGAGAGAATGCGAGAACTGAGATTTGACAGAGGTACCTGCAGATGAATTGTTATGAACAAAATTAGGGTTTAACACGAGAAGACGATGGAGTCTTCTTACATTTGTGGCGAGGCTGTTCTAGGGTTTAATATATAAACTTAAAACGACGTCGTTTGACTTGCAACCCCTTTATAAATTAAAAGGCTTAAAATAATTTGATTTAAGGCCCATAAGCTCAATATCAATGCTAACCATTTTATATTTTTTTACTACAAACAAAATAAAAACAAATTAATTTTCTTTTAAAATACAGGAAAAAAGCAATACGATTAGAATCTAGATAAATCACATCGATTCAAACTAAAATAACTTACATTTTTTCAGTGAATTTACTCATAAACCGAGACAAAATCAAATTAACATTTATCTTTTTCATACAATTAAAAAAAAAATGTACCGATAAATTTTTCATCTCACTTCTACCATTTTGATAAATGTACAATAGACAAATAGTTACAAATATTCTTGAACTAAATCCCAAACTTATATTAAACAGAAAGAAACTAAAACAAAATCAAATATTTTGTCTTGAATATTTAGAATTTTAATTATTTACATAGTAATCTTATTACATTACATCACTCAAATATAATAAAAAATTATAATTTTCTTTAAGATTATTTTAACCTATGGTCATCAGCATATATGGTAACCTCAGGCCCATTATACCTGTACCAGGCCCACTAGCAATCCAAATAAACTCCAAGATATGGGCCTATTTCAGGCCCATTATATGCCAATTCAACCTGAAAATTAGAAGAAGAAAAAAAAATAGACAACAAAAAATGCACACAAATTAAATGATACAAACATTACATTTAAGGTTTCAATTAATGGTTTTCACCACACAAAAAACATAGTTTCTTCCTAAATCTAAAGTGAACAACAAAGTTCTAATCTCTCTTTTAACTCTCTACAAAGTCTGAGGATTAAACCTTCTTAAACCATCTCGTTTATAATTAGGTGTTTCAGTTACTGTCTTCCTCACATGGTTCATAAACGGCGACGGCGTTCTCGGCGATTCATCGTGGTAAATAACCGATGCCGGTCTCCGCTCCGGTGTTACTGGTCCTGCAACATTGGTCCTAGCCATAGCACTTGGAACACTTGGAACTGGCTTATCAATCACTTTCATTAAGATGATTACTGATATGATTACTACCACAAGACTCCATAGAATTTTCCATAGAAAAGAGTATCCAACGTTTCTTTCAGGTACTAGCCGCGTTTGCGTTTTGCCCGTTTCATAGGAGATATCGATTTCTGCGGTTTGACCTGTGAATGAACGTTCATGTAAACAAGGGAATGGTATAATCTATTCAGACCACAAGGAGAAGACTAGTTGATCTTATAATAGGTAAGTTAAGGAAACAGATTTTATGTTTGGGATTATTGTATTCTGTGAAAAAAAAAACATCACTATCAAAATGATTTTTTAAACCCTGATAACCGGGATTTTTAAGTCCTACCGGATTTTTTAAAATCAAAATTAAATTTTGAACACAAAATTAAACCATAGTCTCAAAATTTAAACAAAAAATAAAATCCAAATTTGGATTAATTATACTATATCTATAATTTCAAGTTTAAATTTGAAATTTTCGTTTTCTCGGATATTAAAGTTTAGGATTTAAAACATCTGGTTATTAAAGTCCAAAATTTTGAAACCATTTTGATAGTTGAGTCTTTTTCACCAAATAGAGATAGTTTAAGGTTTAAAGTACCATAATCCCCTTTATATTATTAAAGGGTAAGTAGCTTACCAGTAGCAGGGAGAGTAACAAGGATTTTATCTGTGAATTGCTCTGAGCTTAAAACTTTAACCTGGAAAAGATAAATGGATTGATTACTTGCACATATTTTTTATTTTAATCATAATAGATTTATTAGATCATAAGCAGAGTTTTAAGTTAGCATTTACCTCGTAGAGTGCACGCCCTGCAATACCAAAATGATCTCTTTTGATTAAACTGATAGATAACTTATCTTTGTTGCGCCACTGAAATTGAACATCTGCAGCAATGTTATAATGGTAATTTCGTTAATAATCGTCTAGTTTAAGCAGTGTTTAATAATGGGGGAAACGGTTTTTACCGGTGTTTCCGAGTATCGATATGATGGTTTTGTTTGAATCAGGGGTTATACTCAGCTGCAAGATGTTACCAAATCAAACTTAAGTGTGAAACAAATAGATTTTTGAGATATAAATTGTTTAATGATTATTTTAGAAACGTGATACCTTGTCAGTTCCTGGTAAAGAAAAGCCTCCGATGAGAAGTGCAGATGCAGATCCTGTAACGTGATGAGCTTCTTTAAGTGAAGCATTAATGGAGAACGAAACGTGAGGTTTCATGTCGGTAGATTTAGGCATGGAGTGAAGTAGATGGTCTGGTGAGTATGGAAAGAAAAGGCAATAACTGTTGCCGGTAGCAAGATCCATCCATGGCTTCGCATACCTTCAATGCAAGATTCAGGAATCAACACACTATATATACACAGATATATTCGGTGGAAGCAAGTAGAGTTAAAAGAAACCAATGTACCCGATAAATGGAGGGTCTACTTGGCAGTTAAACATGACTATTTTCCCATTTTCAGGCTTGTTTTCCCTGTTGCAAGTATATCATCATCGGTAAATAACTTTGATTTCATTTTTTTGAATGAAATTGAACAGAAAGATGTGAAGGATGATTCATGATAAGGGGATTAGAAATTTACATACCTGAATTTTACTTGGAAGCTATATCCTTCTGTAGGTATGGGGACATTTGTTAGTGTTTCTTTTGGGGAGTTGACATATATGGTATTTCCTGGTAGCACTGTGACTTCTGTTTTCAGTTTTAACCCTTGACCTTCAAATGTAACTATGCAGATGCGACAAGGATCAGTAGTAAGATAGAGAAACTCTCGTAATGTCCAAGAAAATGTAATTGACACATAGAAAAAAGATTGAGAAGATAAGATTGGTATACCATGAGTTGAGCCTTGGCTGGTTGCTTCAGCTTGGCCAGACGCCAAACTGAGGGATAAGACGGTTTTGTTAGATGTAAACCATTGACCAGAAACTTGATTATCCGCCCCTGTAACATTGTAGGTGCCTTAGACTTTGAAAGTAATTTGTAGACATCATCATTGAAATCTTTTAACTCGTATTTATGATTTTGAGTGTTTACCTGCTATGCTGAAATTGAGTGTATCTCCAGTACGAATTACCGGGTTTCGAGGATAGATATAGGCCCCAACTGAAACCTGACGAAACAAATACGAACAAAACACAAAACAAGTTTTTAAATTTTGGTTGAGATTTTTCATCAACTGAGATAATGATTGTGATGATTACCATAATGTAGTCTGCTTTCCTGAGATTATCTCCAATAGAAACCCTAATGAGAGCTTTACCTTGTTTCATTCCCTTCATACAAAGAGAACGAGATTATAGGAGCGGAAAAGCAGAGTTTAACCATGAAAAACCAGAACAAGCAAATAAAATTTCTTTGATTGTCTGAATACACAGATCCAGTCTGTCCAATCAACACCGCATCTATCAGAAAAGAAAAATTGATATTATAAGGATCAACGCACCTTAATGTATACAATTCTTTGGTCATTGACAGTCTTAATAGATACAACATCACGATGATTCGTTTCCACATTGTATGTAGTAACATCATGTGCTTCGAGGAATGGAATTCCTTATATATAAAAAAAACAGCAAGGATATGAAAAACCATACATCAAGAAAATGAAGCATGAGTTTGATAATATGAGAACATTACCTAAAGTGTCATAGTAGTATATTGGAATTCCAAGCTCACCACCAACAGCAAGATCCATCACGTGGAAAGGAACCCCTTCACTCTTCATTCTTATTTGAGCAACCTGATAAAATTCTATGTTACTAATGACGGAGAGAAAGATGATGAAATGAAATGATGCAAAAAAATGAACTAAGAAACAAAAGTGAATAGAGTGGCTGAAAACCAGAGCAGAGAGCAATTGCCTACTGAAGGATAGTTTTCATACACACTTCCAAAAACCTATAATACCTCGGCAACTCTCACACAAGCAGCAATCTCAATCCTTCCACTTGTGCGGTCTTTAGCTTGAATGCAAGCAATATTGTTGACATCTGTTGTTTTAACACTTCCGCTATGAATTGATATGGTATCTCGTTCAATATCAGCCCGAGAGCTACAGTCTTTTAATATGGAATAGACTATATTGCCTCTGTGACTTTGACCATCCCTTTGCTTCTGAGGCTCAAAAGATGAAGGCAATAGACTAGATGAAGTATAAAAGGGCGGGAGAACCCAGGTCATAGGAACTCCAAGAGAAACAGGGAGATCAGGCACAACTGTTATAGTCGTTGAAGCTTCGTATGTTCTAGACTCGGAGTACAAGCCAGGAGACACGAAATCACATGAGAAAGCAATCGTGACTCTGGTTTTGCCAGCTAATCTGTATTTAAAAAATAAGAAGCTTATTAGAATTTTATTTATAAACAATATATGACCAATGGTTTGTGTTAGATAATTCATTATTGTATATATGTTACAGCAAAAGTGATACTCTTAGATTACCTTCCTTGGACGATATTGACAAACCCAGCATTCTCTTCCACATCAATGGAAGATGCATGGAAACTTAACACCTTAACAAAGAAAAAGAGGGCAATATGTCTTGTTAACGAAATAACATTCTGGAATCGTCAAATAGATTACTATTTAGACAATAAGGCGAAACAATTAATCGAACCTCCTCATCTTGGATAGTCCACCTGTATGCTTTGCAGACCTCATAAAAAGACAAAAGATCCGCCTGGCAATGTGTAAAAAGGTCAGTTTTCTGCAAGTTAGAATAGATTTGAGACACGTAAAGTCAGCAGTGAGTAGGTCGTTTCTAGCTTATTTTCTCACCTCAGGAAATGATGGGGCTATAGGCATTTCATGGCCAACGGCCACACTGTCACTTTGAGCTATCAGCATTGCAACAGCAGGAAGTCCTACTTCGGCATTGCCAACTGCCTGACATATTGCAACACCTTCATTCCCATATATCGTTGCATAGATTGTCTGGTCAAAAAAGGAAAAAAGGCCAAGATTCAATGAGTCCACATATTTCCATCAAGTCTAGTTAGATATGATTGCATAGAAATATCATGTTTGGCTTTAAGAGATCAAGAATTGAAAAGAAAAAAGTAGGTCGAAAACAGTTTGCTCGCACCGTGTTACCAGGTGATGTTGCATAAAGGCGTCCAGATGATTTATCGATCTTTGCAACTTTGTTTTCCACAGTAGTATAGTCAACAGAAACATTCATGGTTGGGCCACCTTCCAGAGTGAGCTAAAAGGCAACAAAATGATAATCAGCACAAAACTCAAAAGAAAATAAATAGGTGAAAAATATAAGATACCATCTGCAATTGGCAGTGACCCGATTTTCAGAGATGAAGAAAGAATACATATATCTCCAGCATACCACGTAAGAAGCACCAGGAACAAGATACAACTCTTGTGGGTGAAGTTTTGGCGGGGCATAAACTTCCACTTTAATAGTTTGGCTTAGGACTTTATCTCCTGATTGTTGTCTTGCACTGACCTATTAAGAAATATTGTTCAGATATTCATTGTTCCGGTACAAAAACATAACGTTGAGAGATCAAGAAGTAAACCCACATATAGGGTTGTGATCCCCAGGCGTCTGGCTAATATTTTAAAGGAGGATGTTTCCACGTGTTCACCACCAGAAAGTGAAGTTTCATCAATAGTGACATGCTCCACGAGATCATCTTCGATATGCACCATAATGTCCATAAGTGGGTACTGCACTTATGACAGATTAACAATCAAGCACTTGTATGAACAACTAATAAGGAGAGACGGTAGTCCACAACATTATTTGTTTTTATTCCTTAACATATCCAAAATTTAGATACGTTCAATTGATGAAGTCAGATGACAATACTTAGAAAATATTTTCATAATATGTTAGAATAAGAAAACCAGAACAGGTTCATCAAAAGATCGCAAAAATTATATCTTAAACCTGGGAAGAGTCGAAGGTTGTCCCATCGTCAATTCCGGTCAATAGATCAATGGATTGTGTACTTCCTTCCTGCAGCATTTAAATTGAGCATGAGAATATCATACTAAAGATAACAAAAATAAGAAAGAAATCTGGAGAGAGTGATAGTACCATACTTAAGAAAGGGATAAGAAACCTGCTAAACGTACCATTATACTTATCTGGTCCCCGGATGCAATCTTTATCCAATCCACATCTGCAACTTGAATCTGTATAACAAGAATCGCATGAAACGGTTTATGAAACTCATTGAGTTCTAACAGAAGTCATAGTTTATGTTCAATCTACATTAAAAAATCAATGAAGCCAAAGTTAATACTGTTCAGAGCAAGAACTTACCACCGCAAGAGCTGAAAGTGGAGGAGAAACCCCAATATCGTATACTGTCACGAGCGTAGTCCCCAAACCTTTTGGAGATAGCATCATTTGCGAGCACTGCATGCCAGATGGGGGTCGAACAACGTCTGCTACTCGTGAATCATTCACAACCGCTTCCCATAAACAGCTCCCTCCCGTAATTGACAAATTAACCTTGGGTAGGGAAGTTTTGAACATTACAAAACAAGTAGAAACAGAGGAAAAGAATATGCAACTCGCATTCAGAAAGCTTCCATTGTGCCAATGTATGTGTCAAAGTTAAACCATCAATTTAAAGAAAGGTGTTTACCTTGGCACTAGGATTGAAAAATACCAGGTTGAATTCCGGTGTCACTCTTAATGTGGAAACTAACTGCCAATGGAACCAAAAATGTTACAAATGAAACAATTTACAGTCACAACTGATGTAGTAAGAAGGGATTATCAGTTAGATGAATGGAAATTTAAGTGGAGCCTACAGTTGTGGCAGCTGATAAAGAATGTGGAAGCAATTGCGATATGTCTTACAAAGTGCATACCTGCAAGCGTACAGCATCTGTGAGAGCAGTTTTAGAACCTTCTGGAATCAGAGTTGAATATTTACTTTTACCAGAAACTGTGGCACGGACGGTGCACTATAAAACCAGTAAACAACTTGTAATTAGAAGATAAACAATTTAATGTTAGAAGGAACAGAGTCGAGAAAGAGATCAAGACAAAGGAATTGTTTTATATCTTTACCAATCCAGATTCGTTACGAAGAGCAAGAAACCTCTCCCAGCTAGACTTTGTCATTTTTGTATTATATGCATCCTCCCAATATGCCAAATTGTCGCAGCTACTCAGTTCCCACCTGAGAGGAAGAGTTGACGAATTTGAAAAAGGTTCTCCAGAGTCACTTATACCAACAGCAGCCACCCTAATCATCTGCCCATTCGCAACAGTCACAGGAGTTACACGGATTCGTCCTGGTGCTCTGTCAGCTTGATTAGCAGCTCTTATCACATCAAGCTTGCTAACTGCAAAATCACATGTATTAACCCATCTATTGAGAAAACCATGCCTTACCTAAAATATGGAGATAACAATACTTGTAGAGGTATGATACTGAACATACCAGGTTCATCAACTATGATTACAATGGAAGACGGTAAGCTGCATTGAACAGACAAGGAAGCTTCAGCCACTGCAGGTACATAATGTCCCACTCCCACCAAATTACCACGTAAGAAGACCACTTTCTGGATGAATACAAGCAGAAAAGAGGTGATGCGTCATCTTTTACTTTGGACGTAAGACCAAATTATAACATAAAGACATAGAATGCTTGAAACTTACGTAGGATCCAAGCGCCTGGCATGAAATTCTATACATGTTAGCATGACGGTCAAGATCATGATGGACGTTTACTCCAGTCGTAAGACCCTCCTCTAAGTCCTCTTCATTCAATGTCTTCACAGTCTCAGTGAACTCAACGTTGTCATCCCACCTGTCAGGTCCCCCCAAAAGTATGACATCAACATATGTCCCAGGTACAAGATATAGCTTACTAATACCAAAGTCAGTTTCTTCTTGCGCCTTATCAAACCAATATCCACCATGATGATTCCCATCACTATCTTGTTTGACAGAAAGTGGCAGATAGGCCCCAATACTCAAAGTCGCTTTCAAATCTATTAATTCAGTCAAAGACTTGTCAAAGTAATGAAACTCTTTTGCCAGAGTCGCTTGTAACATTGTGTGGCCAGGAGATGTAGCATAAATATAAGCCCGCGAACAAGGGGGACTGGATTCCATGCTCAATAGTTCGTCTAACATGATCATTTCAGATGTTGCATTAACAATTACAAATGAGTCACTCCCTGTCTTCCATTTGATCAATGAATTGAATGCATCACATCTTGAAAACGAGGCACCTGATATAAGATCTCCAAGTTAACAAATAGCAAGAACACAATGCAAAACAAAAGAAGATGATAAGAAACCACCATAAGTAACAAAGTACAAGTTCCGAACATAACCATCTAAGGCCTTCATAGTGACAGCTGCTTGCAGATGTGATCCAACAACCGTCTCTACTGGAAAGTTTTGCCACATAACCATAGAATATGGAATGGAGACTTCGACAACAACCTATAAAGAATTAAATAATCACTTGAAGCACCATAATGAAGAATAACAGCATAGCACAATATGTCAGAAAAAGGTTATAGCATTTGGATTTGGACCCTTATCTAGAGATATATTCTCTTTGCTGAAACATCAACAGAGGTACGGGCAAATCAAATACCAACAAATGGTGAAATATGCATAGACGTCATCGTATTACTTCATCAAAGTTTTGTGAATCAAAAGTCGACACTGCCTTCACAGTGGCGGTTCCTGGTCTCTTTGCCTGAATAATTCCATAAGCTGATATAGACAAAATGCTCATATCTGAGGTAAACCACTTGTAGTCACTGGATGTTTTTGCACAACCTATATAGAGGGAATAAACATCAAGCACCCACGTGTTTTTGAACTAGAAAAGAAAAGGTCAACAGAAACATAGCTCGAACTGACCTCCTATCACAGTTAGCTCCATCTCCTGATAGACAGTAGGGGTCCAGGGAAGTAAGACCTTAGCTGTAACCTCTTCCCTTTTCAACGTAAACTGCACTTTCTCGCAAACTATAATTTCTTGGACAACCTTGAGAACCTACCAGAGAAAAAACAAGTTGTTCAACTTACAGTACCAACATAAGGAAAGAGACGAGGAAGTTCTGAAGTGAGGATATAACAGTCTCTCACCTCCTTTGAATCCTTATCCCCATTGAAGTAAGTCAATGTAGCTGACAGCTCTCCTAATCCTGGTGAGATTGCCTTCAAAATTCTAGAATTTCGCGAACCATATTCAGGGGAAACATCATCTGGCAGTGAGAAGATTTTCCAATAATTCGAATCGTTTCCATATAATCTGATATCATCTGTCTGCAATCAAGACAACGAAAATTCACATGTGTTAGGTACCCAGAATCAGATGAGATATTATTAGACGTAACTGGGAAAAGTAAAGAGAAACTGAAAGGAAGCAAATGAATCGCAATAATTTGCATACTTGAAAAAGAGACTCAACGAGCACATCTATATTGCTTAAAAAAGGGAAGAAATCATCAAAGACAGTGTGGTTACTCTAAGAAGAATATGGATGAATGACAGCCTATACATAAAAGAGGTAATAGTGAAATGTGCTAACCTCAGTTATGTAGATTTCATGTGAATCAGGTTTCCCAGAGAAAATCTTCATTTGAATTAGATATTGACGACCCGACACGACATACCAATGCCTAGAGGATGGAAAAGGTATCGATCCTGTATCTGGATCCCCAGCCATAGACCAAGGTGAAATGTACAAGATAAAAGTGTCAGGAATGACAACATTAACGGATGATCCTTGAATGTGGCCAGCAACACGAGTATCTTCAACGACAACTGTTGTTGCCCCTAAGCTTAATGCTTTAGTCAGGCCTATTAAAGAATCCACTTGAGCAACAGAAGAGTTCAACACAGACCATCTGTGATGTGATGATGGTAGATGCACAGCTGTGATAAACAGTAAACCAGTCAATAGAAAGATTGATAAGCAATATAACATAGCAACGCTCGAGCTACAATTATAAGTATTTAGAGTATGAGTCAACATCACAGAGACATCCAAAAGCAAATAATCGTGCCAGTCTACTATGAATTATGAGCTAAAGACACAATATAATATTCTCATATGACATAAATGAAACCCAAGGTTATCGAATAACACAAACATTGATAAGTAAAAGGTTGAAAGTAATCTCCAAGAAGCAGACGAACCTTGAGGAATATTCCCACGCATGACCTTCAAAGTAAAGTTGAAAGCAGCTCCCATAAGGACATAAATAGGTGAAATAGGTTCAAGTGACATAGCTTCTGCTACGGTTAGTACTATTTCATCGGCTATTTGGGTAAGAGGAGCCTCAAGCAGATGAACTGAAACCTTCTCGTGTCCAATTTTTATTCCCTTCACCACAAACAAATCTGCAAATACCCCCTGCATTTACCATGCCACATTAGATCTCTAATCCATGAAATCTTTACATTCATCAATTCGCACTCAATAGCTACACATACACTATCCTCAAGCTTTTTTTGGATATCCAAGTAGCCACACAATCCCCCACAGTCAGTCAATGGAGATTCCTTCAAAGGAACATGAGCAAGATGATGTGTAGATCCACCACTTTCAGGCATTAGCTTCCACATGAATTGTAAACCAACCAATGAGGAGAACTCATTGTCTGCAAAAAGATTTCAGAAATTTTTGTTAAAAAGGGCACGAAAGAGGGGAAAAAACAGTGCATTATATCAACCAAGAGTGAAGAAAAACCACTCACCTTCATTATCAAAAGCCCGAACCCTAAGCATAGAAAGACCATCCAAATCAAGCTTAATAGAATTATGAAAAATCTGTATCCGTGAGAAATTGTCAATAAACACCTTGCAGCGAATCACCATCCCTGTCTGTACATCAGTGGCATAAACTGCAGTCTCTTTTCTCCCACTATAACTCGAAATTGATCTTAACCGTGCACTAGTAGAGCAGTGACTGCTTGAATTAAACTCAGGTGTCACCGACAAAATATCATGATGATCCCACGACCTGGAAAATAAAAAAAAAACAAAATTGGTCAAAATATCATCTCTAACAAAAGCGAGCTACATATTTATTGAATTGAATAAAGAAGTGGAAACAACATGATTTCAAAAGAATTCTAGCTCAAATACAGAACTCAGATAAGAAAAGGCAACATTTCCCGATTTAAATCTTATAAATAGACAAAAGGTTATGTACCATTTGAAGCAACCATCACTTCCTTGAAGTCGATACTCTACTGGATTCTTCATTCTCGGAGGTAACAGTATATTGACATCGGTAATGTGTGGACCCGAAGAGCCCAACTGCGATAAAGCTTCTCCAGCGAAACTCAAGACCAGTACGAAGAAGAAGCAGAAAACTAAACGAACCATCATTTGCTACATCAACGCAAGCAGAATTGACTAGTTAACAAGGGGAAAAAGATTCAGCTAAAGATGAAATGGAATCCGTAGAGAGAAGACCAGTGAGAACTCAGAAAATTAGAAACCCTAAAAAGAAGGGTTCTAAGAGGGTTTATGGAGGGGAAAAGGAAATAGAGGCAAGGACACGTGGCTGAATTTTATTAGTAGCAAGGAAAGATCAAGAAATAATTATAGGTAATTAAGTATTGTAACGTTAAATTGCAATTTTTATAGTTTTTTAAGTATCAAAAATATACATACAAGTAATTAATTATATAACAATTTTAACTGGAATATTATTATGTATTAAATCTAAAATGATATCAAAACAGTTCAGATTTTTTTAGGTATAACATTACTTATATATTTTGTTATTCTAAATAACATGTATTTAGTTGAAAACAAAAAAAAAATGTAAATTAACATTGATGTTACACTTTTAAGCAAGTATAATATTATTCAGATTCAATAAACATTATAAGTCATGACTCTAACCAAATCAAAATTCATTGAAATTTTAACAATTTGATGTTATACTTGAATTTATATAATTCGGGTATGCGATATATCTTTTTGTGAATCAGCGTTTGACAGGACCCATATGTGTCCTGAAGCTTTCAAAGCCTGCACCAATACAATAACACAGATTATAGTCTAAGACTGGACATAAAAACCGGAACCGAAAAACCGAANCACCAATACAATAACACAGATTATAGTCTAAGACTGGACATAAAAACCGGAACCGAAAAACCGAACCGAACCCGAAGCAAAAAAAGAGATCCGGAACCGAAACCGGTGTAAAGTACCTATTGGATCATAAATTCGAGATCCATGGATATCGGGTAATAACCGAAACTGAACCGATATCCATTGAGTACCCGAAAATAACCATACTATTTTTTTCGGGTATTTTTTTGGTTTTACGAGTAATTTTTTGGGTTTTTTTTTATATTTTTCCTTTTTTTTGTATTTTTTTGGTAATTTTTAAGTTTTTTCGGGTATTTTTCGGATCTTTTTATCAAGTATCCGAACCCAAACCTCAACCGAAACCGAAACCGAACGGAAATCTTCAAAAAACCATCAATTTTAAAAATTGTTTTTTAGACCATGAACTTTGAAATCGGGGTTTTTAAACCCTACGGGATTTTTTAAAAATTAAATTAAAATTAAACTTTGAGTATAAAATTAAACCATAGTTTCAAACTTTAACAGAAAAATATATTTCAAATTTGGATTAATTAAACTATAATTTCAAGTTTAAATTTGAGATTTCGATTAAAAAAAACTTACTTATTAGGGTTCAAGGTTTAAAACACTCAATTATCAAAATTTAGGATTTAAAAATTCATTTTACGAAAGTTGATGGTTTTTTTCATCAAATAGGTAAAGTTTGTGGTTTATTTTACCATTTTCCCAAACATTACTCACATACTTAGTTTCCACACATTATAAACTTTTCAATATAAAACACAAGTTCTCTAATCTATTGTCTAGCCAAAACCTAAGGATCCAAGATACAAAATCCAAGGTGAAGAATACTTAACAAAGCATTACTCACAAACTCAGATTCAGACATTATAAACTTCATATAAACACAAGTTCTCTTAACCTTCTTCTGTCTAGCTAAAACCTAAGGATCCAAATCATATGTGAAGAATACTTAACAAAACATTACTCACAATACTTAATTTTCACACATTATAAACTTCATATAAACACAAGTTCTCTAATCTTTTGTCTAGCCAAAACCTAAGGATCCAAGATGCAAAATCCAACGTGAAGAATACATAACAGAACCGTACTCAGATACTCAGTTTCACACATTATAAACAAAAGTTCTCTTAACCTTCTTCTATCTAGCCAAAACCTAAGGATCCAAAATCCAATGTGAAGAATACTTAACAAAACATTACTCACACCTATGAGATTTTACTCAGTTTCACACATTGTAAACTCATTTCAACTAATTCATTATTCCCACCAATATAACAAAAGCATACCTCCAAATCCTCCATGACATTGAAGTTAGCATCTTCAAGTTCAACCACTTCAAACCCGTGAGGAAAACTCCTGACCAAGGAAAGAAGCTAGCTCTTGTCTTTTGACATTGTGTGTAGGCTGTAACAGCAACAGGACAGAATCAAGATTAAAGAGAGATAACAGGAATCTAAATCTAAATCCCACCTAACTACTGTGACTTTTTATTCATACCTGGTAATAGAACTTCCTTCTATGGTGACGCACTTTGTAATGCAACCTCAGACAACGAAAAAGATCCTCATTTTCATACAAATCAACATCGCATGCTTTGTTTATTTGATTTGGTGTAAATCCTTGCCTTGTCTACAATAAAAGTTCAAAAGCAAACATATAAGTCAAACGAAACAATTTTGATTTGCTACATGAAGACGACGACGACAACAACAAACCTCATACAAAAAATCAATCACACGTTTCAATTCAGCTCCAAAAGGGGCTTTGCTAATTGATGAAGCTTCACCAACTTATCTATTGCGCCGTTGTAAGATAGAATTGATTTTTCATCGCGATTCGCAGTAGAATTCGGCTGTTGAGAGATAAATCGAATTCACCCATAAAAAAGGTGATCGAAAGGAAGAAGAAACGCTTTGGGATGAAGAATCAAAATCGAAGCTTTGGGAATAAAAATCGAAGCTTTGCAGTTTGCACAAAACAAACCCTAAAAACGAGGGATTTTGGAAATACCATAGGATATACGGTTTATTAGTTATCGATATAAAAAACGAACCGAATCAAAAACCAACACAATTAATAATTGGGGATTTGCAAAAATGTCATCATTTAAGTTTTTTGCAAAAATGCTCTAATTATGCATTTTTTGCAAAAATGTCTTAACATTATATCCAACATTATATACCCTCACACTGATGAAAAATTTGGAAAAATATATTCAATTGAAGCATTTTGCATTATTGATTTTTAGAAAATTTTATCATTCAAGCATTTTTTGCAAAAATATTATAATAATAGACTCAAAAGTATAATTGGTAAACCTTATAAAAATGACATATTTGTAAAAAATATTTGAATTATGACATTTTAGATAATTCCTCTGAATAATTTAAACCGAACGAGAAATAATATAAGTAATAACTATAAATTATAAGGTTTTTTTTTTGGTTTTGATGTCAAAAAAATCTAATATTCTAATTTATATAGTTTATGAATTTGTTTATAAAGTTTATCTTCTATATATTATTTGAGAAGTACATTTATGGAGGTATCTCAAAATAATCATTTATTTACTATTGTGTCATTCTAAAAATAGTAAACTAAATTATATATATTTAAATTAATTTATATTTATTATACATCTAATAATTTATTATAGTAATAAATATTATTTTCAATTAATTATTTACCATAATATATTATTCTATCTATATGTATTTTAATATTATATTATTTATATAGAAGCAATATTTTATAATAATGCATGATATTAATAANTAATAATTTTTTATATTAATAAATATTATTTTTTAATTAATTATTCATAATAACATTTTATTCTATATAATAATATATTATTTTATCGAGTTAACGACATATCGGGTTAGACATGTCGGGTTAAACAGCGAGTTTGACCGGGTTGCAACAACATCTATAAGATTAATTAATTTTAATCAATAGGTGTAGCATCATAAAGTACAAAATTAAGATAATTTATTTAGATCGGATTTGATTTTCATGGTTAACCATACACAAAAAAAAATTGTAAAAATATTTACCCCGTATATCATACGGGTGAATTTCTAGTTAATAGTTAAAAAAATCCCCTTCCAAGTAAAAAAGCCCCAAAACGTCGTCGTTTCCTACCTAGAAACCTAAAAAGCAACCACCTTTATACACAAACAAAAAACGCTTCACTCATCAAGATTCTTGACAAATTATTGCAGATCAAAACCAATCATTAAAGAGTTACTGAATGAGATTAATGAAGAACACTAGAAGATGGAACAAAAAGTTCCGACATTTACATGTTATAGAGATTTCAAAATCAATTTTGATTTCATAATTCCAAAATTCGTGTTGTAGAGATTTCAAAATCAATTTTGATTTCATAATTTTCAAGACAAATCTCTCCCGTAACTATCATTTTATTATTTGTTTTTTTTAACACCATTTTGTTGTTGTTGTTGTTAAAAAAAACAAATAATTTAGTGTTTTTAAATATTTTTTTTTCTAATTGTACTAAATTAATAAACATTAATGAATGATAGCTACGTCGCATGTACGAAAAGATAACGTAGGGGGTTAAAAATAGACGTTTACGAAATTAAGAGCTCCAGAATTCAATTTAAAAATTGAGTGTTTTTAAGAAAAAAAATATTTTTCACTAAATTTACTAAATTTTAATTATTAAGCATTAATGGATGATTGATGTTGTTTAAATTCCATTAATGGATGATAGTTATTTTTGTACCTTCCATTAATGAATGATAATTACGTCGCGAGTACATAAAGATAATGGAGGGGTTACAATGTTTGCAAAATGAAGAGTTTCAAAATTCATTTTATAAAAATTGAGTGTCATTTTCTTTTAATATATTTTTCTCTAATTTTATTAAAACCATTAATGGATGATAGTTGTTTTTTTGTATCTTCTATTAAAGGACGATTAGTTACCTCGCAATTACGTAAAAATAATCCAAATATTTAATTTATAACAACTAATGAAATTTATGATTCGACAAAAAATATTAATAATGGAGTACTGGCAGAATAGAAGTTTGCAAAATGAAAAGTTTCAAAATTCATTTTAAAAATTGAGTTTTATTTTTTAAATATATTTTTCTCTAATTTCATTAAAAACATTCATAGATGATAGTTTTTTTTGTACCTTCCATTAAAGAATGATAGTTAACTCGCAATTAGGTAAAGATAATCGAAGTATTTAATCTGTAACAGTTAATGAGATTCATGATCCGACAAAAAAAATAATAATAGTGGAGCGGTAGAATAAATGTTTGCAAAACTAAAGGTTTAAAATTTGTTTAAAAATTGATTTTTTTCATGAAACAATCAAAGTTGGAGGAGTAAAGTGAAAATTAAAAAACCTGAAGAGAATGGCGAGGGTGAAAATCTAATAAACTTAAACAAAATCCATAAATCAGAAACCTACGTACGAAACTGCAAAAATCTTATACAAAGATCTTATACCAAATTACCGAACTATATCGATTTTTAAATCGAAATAGTTTGACTTTTTAAAACCTGATCCAAAAAAAAACGGCCAACCCTACATATATATAGAAACATCTTATTGCACATCTTAATACTAATAAAACAGAAGTCAGAGAGAGAAATTGAAACTTAATTTTACAGTGACACGTTAGCAATTTCTCAATTTTTTGAAAAAAATAAAACATATCAATAGAGCAGTTATATATCCTATTTTATAGGCAACTTATATTTTTAAAATCATAATTCTATTTGTTGAACGGGTTTTTGATTTTTTCATGTCATTTGAAAAGGAATTTCACATTGTTTTTAATAAATAGTTATGCATATATAAAATAGAAATACATAATAATTAGTTTTTAAAATCAAATCATTATATTTTGTTTCGTCAACTAAATTAGTGTATTATCTAAAAAAATATTTAGTTCTTTTTTATTTAATTATTTAAATAACATCACTTTTTTAAATAAATAACCAAAGAAATTAAAAAAAAAAT
>KE153512.1:541149-580830 GCA_000411095.1 Aethionema arabicum
ATGTTCCTAAATTAATTTTAATTTTTAAATAAATATATTAATTTTATATGTCAAATTTATCTCCATTTTTAAATCAATATATTAATTTTAAATCTAATTTTCATCAACAATTTTTTAAAAAATGTAATCAAAATCACTCAATTCTCTCCAACAACTAACTAAACTATATATAATAACCAAAAGCACATTTTGATTTTTTAGTAGTTGATTTCAACATTTTTTGTGTTCTTATGTTTAGTTTTTTTTTGTTAACTTTTTTTGTTAACGTGGTTTAGTTCTTAGCTTTTGACATGTTTATTTTTATTTTTTTCAGATATTTTTCAATTTTCTTCCG
Source organism: Aethionema arabicum (assembly GCA_000411095.1). Classification (NCBI taxonomy): domain Eukaryota; kingdom Viridiplantae; phylum Streptophyta; class Magnoliopsida; order Brassicales; family Brassicaceae; genus Aethionema; species Aethionema arabicum. Next base: position 541,484 of record KE153512.1, read on the forward strand.
GAAATTCAAATTAAAGAAACACCAGTCAAAAATTCAAAAATAAAGGTATATATCCACATGTAAAATAAATATAAAATTAGTATACATCTTTCAAAATATCACTTAAAATTTTTTCTATAAATAAATAAAACTCCTATTAAATCTAAAAAATCTCAATAAAATCAACACATTCATTCGTTAAAAAAAAATCAACACATTCGTTCTATTTTAAATTCCTTTATATGTTGACAACCCTAATATTTTAGTTTATATATTTGGTTAGTATTTAAAATATTGAAAACAAATATTATATTGGATAATACCATATAATAAATTAAAATATGCATTTAAAATTCTTTATAATTATTTTCATATTTAAATATTTAGTATTTTTTTCCGTTTGTATTCAAGATTTATATAATTTATTTGTATCAATTTTTTTATAATAATTTTGTATTTATTGTTTAATACAATAATATAAATCCGTGCTAATGCACAGGTTAATACTAGTTTATTATACAGTCTAACTAAATAACTTTATACAAAAAAAAATATTATTGTAATATAATATCGTATATGATTAATTATATATATATGTTATTTCCCATTGAAATTGAAATAATAGTTCATGTAATTTTCTAATTCAACACTATTTATTTTCGAGCCCAATTCGAAATATAGGTTCTAAGTTATAACCTATAGTATCGTGAACGCAAAGTCTGTCCATGATAAATTTAAATAAGTTATCGTCTCAAAAATAATGTTATCGTCTCAAAAGGTTAAATTTTTCAAAATTTTAATTTAATGAAAACTTATACATAAATTTCACATATTAAGATGAAATTTTTTTATTATGTTCAGTTTTTCATTTGGTTGACTGTACAAAAATTTGAGGAAAGATAATATATATTTGTGAAAAATTGATGCAAAAGTTAATATAGTTAAACAAAACAAAGCATTTAAACTTTTAATAAATATCTTAATGTGTGCAAATTCTATATAACCAAATATAATGGAATTTGCTAATCATAAACTTCCGGTAACAATTTAAATTCTTATACAGTTAAACCTTTATAAATTAATAACGTTGGGACTTGAGAAATTTATTAATTTAGCGAGATATTAATTTATCAATAAATTAATAATTATTAATTTATGAAATTAATTCATAAAATATTCGTTTTACGAAAAATAATATATCTCAGAGTTATATTGATCTCTTTAAAATTATAATACACCATCATGTAAATATTCAATTTCTATTTTTTTGTTATAATTTCTTTATTTTTACGTTTTTATCTTGTATGATAATTTGTATTAATTGTTATTTGATAATAGAGTAACAAATAATATTAAAGTCTTATTTTAGTAGTTTTTTTATATACCTATATAATATATTTATATATCATATTTATTAATTTATAATATTATTGGGACTATAATTACAAAGGAATATCAAAATAAATTATTATCTTATTATTTTATTAAATTTTGTTAATTTTTACACTGTCCCAAATCGGGACCGGAAGAATTTATTAATTTATCGTGATTATTAATTTATCGAGTATCAATTTATAGAGGTTCTACTGTATATATATATATTGCTTACGCTTACGCATATACATATATATAATGCTTACACTTATATATTTATTAAATTTTTGACTTTTATTTAATATAGTATATTTAATAGATATATTATTATTTAATAAATAATGAACACAAACCCTAATTAATATTAACAATATGTATATCGTTAACGGCCGTAAGCCGTATGTGGTTTGTAACACCATTTATCATAAAATTTTAACACAATTATAATGTTGTAAACAATTCAAACACGCCGTAATGGATTTAAGCAAATTAACACGCCGTGACTTAATTTTAATGCAAACACAATTATGCTTTAAACAATTCAATCATGTGATGTGAATCAATATGTTTTAATCGGTGAACTAATATGATGCTATCTTTGATTACGCCTTTGGTTCTGAATGGAATGGAACCGGGAGCTAAAGACCTCGGTTTTCAAACAACGATCAACGGCGGCGGCTAGGGTTTTGAGAGCTTTCGTGCTGATAACGTGTTGTGAACTTGTGTCTTTATTAGGTATAGGTTAAGATATATATATATATGAGTCTCGGGATACAAAGGAAGATAGTAAACCCTAATGGGCTTATGGGCCGGTTAATGAGTCCATAAATATATTTTATAACACATATAATTTAAAAAACTTGTGGTCTAATGATTTTAAAATATAGACAAGATTTTATCTATTAAATGCAAATTCATTTTGGGGATTTGCAAAAATGACCTCATTCAAGTTTTTTTTGCAAAAATATTCTAATCATGCATTTTTTGCAAAAATAACCTAACATTATATCTAACATTATAAGTGGTATACCGTCACATTTTATGAAAAATTTGGAAAAATATATTCAATTAGGACATTTTGCATAATTGATTTTTAGAAAATTTTCTCATTCAAACATTTTTTACAAAAATATCATAACAATAGATCCAAGGATATAATTGGTAAACCCTACAAAAATGACACATTTGCAAAAAATGCTTGAATTAAGGCATTTTAGGTAATTCTTTATTCATCTTTTATTTTTCATTAATTGAACAAAAATTGGTTTTTCCTCAAATACTTTAAATATCAAATAAAATATATTTTTTTCCCAGTTTATTTGTACTTAAGTAAAATATTTTAGAGTATGAAAAAAAAAATAAAAAGTAAAATATTTTAGAGTTAAAAAAAAAGTAAAATATTTTATAAAAAACAAAACTTTTATAAATAGAATCTTTTAATTTCGGGCATAGGGGAAAAAAAAAAGAAATTTCGGGCATAGGATACCTTTTGACGGCCCATGTGTACGTGTCCTTTCTTTCTTTTTTTTACTTAAGAAAAAAAAAACTTTTACTTGCATTGGATTCGTTTTTTTTTTCTTCACTTGTTATTAATACTTATATTTATTAATTATACGAAAGAATCTATTAGTACAAAAAATAACCTAAGAGTATGTATAGTTCTTAACTTATGATAATTACTAGGAGTATTAATTCTATTAAGATTAATTACATTACATAAATACAATTTCAAATAATTGTGTTTTAATTTTCTTATCCGGTCATTTAAGCCTTAACACTCAAATTAATTTTAATCATGTGTATAAAGTATTTAAATCTTTATTGTGACAAAATACACTATTTTTTGTTTCGCCACAATAAAGATTGAAATACTTTATACACACTATTTTTTGAGAAAAAAAGAGACAAAATACACTATTTCTAAAGGTTTTTTCTATATATATGTTTTTTCAAGAATACATTTGTATTGATTATAAATGGAGAAAATTATCCTTTCTTAAGAAAAAACATAACCTTTTTCTCAAATTTATTTTAATTAAAATTTGACTATCTAATATATCTACACTATGATTTCTTTAAAATAGAGATTAATTTTGTCTATTAACACTATACAAAATATAATCAACTAGTACTATACGTATTTTGGAAGAATTTTTTTTTGAAATTAGTCTATTTTAAAATAAAATATAATTATATTTTGACCTACTAAACCAGTCATTAGCTAAATAAAATTCAATACATCTGTATTTTGAATAATTTGGTCAATAATATTTCTATGTCAACTTTAGCAATTAATAAGAGACGGCAATGATTATAGTTAAATATTAATCAATTAATTCATTATAAGAATGTTTTGGATAAAATCTTATTAATGTATTCAAATATAAACAATAAATTATATAGTTTATGTGGAATATATAATGTACTTAGATTAATATATTAGTATATAATTACTAATTTTGTGCTTGGAAAATCTCTTAATATGTGTATCAAATACGTAATTTATTTTATTTTTGTGTTAGATCTATAATAATATTTTGTAATAAATAATAATTATTGTCGAAAAAAAAATAAAAAAATAAATAATAATTATTTTCTTAGTTACGTCTATATATACACATTCACATACACATCCATTTTTCTATATCTCGATTTATAAACTCAATTTTTCTGTATATTTGGCGTTGATTATATATATTATATTATGATTCCATTGGAATTTCAATACTGGTCAAAATTCAAAGTAAAAGAAAAAAGTCAACAGAAAATTTGCATCACAATTTCATTTGGTCCAACCTTCACCAACCCACCAAAAAACAATAATTAATTAATCATACATTAAAAAAAGTTTGAACCTTCTATTTAATTAAATAAACTAAATTCTCATAAGAAAAATATATAATGATTCGGCATAATTTAATGCAATTAATATGCGGCATTAGAAGGAAAAAAAAAATATACTCCCTCTATTTCATTTTATATATACTTTTAAGTTTTTTTATAATAATTTAGGAGACATCTAGAATTACTATTTTAACCTTATTTTATATTTTTATTTCAATAATGTTTAATTAAATTCTTTTTGGAAATATGCAAAAAATAAGGGTAAAAAGAAATAGATTTTTTTTTTCTAAAAAATTGAAAAGTGAATTTATTTTGAAACAAAAACAAAAATCTAAAAGTGTATTTAAAATGAAACAGAATAAGTATATAATTAACTCAAAACTGTGTGTATTTTTTTAGTAAATTTTTAGAACATTGAATTTTTTCATCATTAATGATATTAATCTATTTGAATTATTATTATACAAAAAATTGGACATTAAATTTTAAAAATATTTGTCATAAAACTAAGAAATTGTCAATCGAATATTTATCTTCAACCCACATAATTTATCAAAATTAAAAAACTTAAATTCTAAGTTACATATTTAAAATACTCAATATAATTATTATGTTATTGGAAAATTAAAAGTAGTGTTCTCTCTATGTAGAATATAAGACGTTTTGTTAAAACGCACACAAATAAATAAAAATAATAAAATGACAAAAGTATCATTATTCTTAGAGTATAGTTAACATAATAACAACCAAAGTAACAACAAAATTGTGAAAATACAATATTTAAATAAACAAACTTAAAAAATCTTCTATTTTGTAATAATTTTTGTTTTCCTGAAACATATAATATGAATAAACAAAGTATAGTTTGGTAAACAACTATAATTATGATATATATATATATATATATGGAAATAAACATAAATGGCAGCTTTATATATAACTTAGAAGTGAGGGTCCAAAAGAAGTTAAACAAAATATTAAATTGAAAATAAAATTAATATGTTTGTGAGGGAACTTTTGATTATCCAATGTTAAGCAGTGACAGTAAACTGACAAATTTAAAATTTTGCATTTTATACAGTTTTGGTCTCACTTTTCTTAAAAGCTAATCCTAATCCCTATAAAATTTTAATTAATTTGGTTTTAGTAAAAGAAGATTACAGTTAATTAATCACTTATATTTACACTTTTAACTACAAATACAAAGTTTAAGAAAATTGAATACTGTATATTAAATTCAAAATGCAGATTTAAAAAAAAATAGTTATCTATTTACATCATCTAGTATTTAACTTTTATAAAAACAAATATAGTATTTAACTATTACATTAGATATTGTGGTCCGTTTATATCATAGTGTATACATTTAATTAAAAAAAATATTAGATAGCATAACATTAGGTTCTCACGAAATGAATTTCATATGATATGAAATATTTTATATAAAAGCTGTGATTAAACACGTTTAAAATAATATTTGTATAGAGAGATTTACCGTATTTTACATTTTGATAACTAAACATGATCTCCGATAACTGAATTTTTTAAGTCTGAATTAAATTATAAATATTAAATTTAATTTAATCTCAATTAAAAAAAATAAGATTAATTATATTGTAATTTAAAATATATTTTTTTAAATTTCAATTTAAAAGTTTTGGTTATCAAGATTGAGAGATTAAAAACTTTCGTTATTAAAATTCAAGATTTTAAATAAAACTTTTATCGTTAGAAATTTTTGTTGAAATAGAAATAGTTTTTCTTACTAAAAAATAGAAATAGTTTAAAATTTAAACATTATAATTTTTGTATAAAAACAAAGAAATATAAAATTGGTCGGTGTTGCATGTAGAGGAGCCAAACAAGGCCTTAAGCCCCACATTGGATTCTCACTCTCTGAACTCTATTTTGTCTTTTTTTCTCATTTAATTCACAAAGATAGAAATATATAAATAAATAAATGTATGTATCTATATATGTACACAATTATTTTATTAAATGTAAATAAATATTATCGTTATGAGTAATTACTAATTAAAATATTTTAGGCGTTTTTTTTCTGTGATTCATTTATTATTATAACTATTAACTTTGAAAAGTAGTCCATCAATAAAATAAAGATGGGAGTGTGCAAAAAGCTCTTTACTTCATGGATTGGCCTCCTTAAACGAGTCATAAATTCTTTAATTCATAAATTAAGACACTACATGTATGCAATAATTTCAAATTTTAAAAAATCCATATACAATTATGTAGAGTCCACTGTTATATATTATAGATTCCACAACATATATTAGAAATTTATATTAATTATCTCATATCTACAAATATATATTAAATGTTAGATGATATACCGGGCCGGTCTTTAGTATAGGTGGAGTAGACGATCGTGTCAAACCCAATTTTTCTTTTGGATTTATATTTAATAAAAAAATATAGTTTTATTATAATTGTTCGTGAAATCAAAATTTGGTCCGTTATTAGCATTTAAGATTTTAAAAAAATGGATCGGTGACTAAAAAACAACATACATTCTTTGTTTTTAACTAGAGTGTCCGATAACCACGGACCAATTCTGATGATACATAAATACTAATATTTTAGTGGTTGCATAATTACAAAAGTTCTTAAATATATTAGTATAGTATATTCTTATATTTGGAAGTTTAAAATTGTTTTCTTACATAAATCATATGTGTATATATATATTCGATCTAACATGTTTAAATAAAACTAAAATGATATAAGTAAATTTTTAAAAATATTTGTAAATTATATATATTTTTAAATATACTTTTAAAACAGAAAACGTAAAAACAAACTAATTTTTGTTTTTAATCTTTTCCTATTTTTATCGAAAAAATCGAATTAAAACCATAGACGAATGCGTGTGTGTATATATACAGTGGTGGATAATAAATGGATTTAAATTGTAAACATATGATGTCATGATGATATAAATAAAATGCAAATGTGAATAAAAAATAACATAATTTAACCTATAAAAGTGCATGGAAGAGGATAAATGCTGACGTGTACTAACACCTCTTGGCGTCAATTATTGGAATTACTAATTTTTTATTTTAATAATTCATTTTTTAAAATTATTTATTTAACTTGTTGGTAAGATTTGATGACGTCACTTATTCTCTTGTTTTCGTAGTCCGAATCTAAAGCCTCTCAAATTTCCAATTTTTTTGCCTTCAACTAATTAATTTTAATATTTAAATACTTTATGATTAAATTTACATAAACAATTATAAATTATAAACTTCTCATTAATTACAGATTTATAGCTAAATATTCATAAAACCCGTAATAAAACCTAATATTCTTAAGTTTTTTTATTCGATTTATATATGTATTTTTATAAGTTTATAACCAAATAATATATAACAAGTTTCGAATTTACATAAAGATTATATATTTCAAATTTTGGCGGTATTAACTAAAATTATTTCACATTTTAATTATATTCATATATATTTTTTTGTATTGTGACTAGATTTCCACGAAATCAAAATGTTTTACTGATTACTAGAAGATTTGCATAGCAATTATAGACTTAAATAATATTACCAAAATTTCAACAATAAAAAATAATAGAAATAAACTAATTTAGAAGCTTTGATTAGATTTATATATTTGTACATAAATCTTAGAAACTAATCTTAAACAAAAAAGCTAAGAAATCAAAATAAAATCAAACACTCTAATAAAAATTATTATATCAAAATAAAATCCCCTAATTATCACTTCTCCTAAATAACACTAAAAAACTAAAATAAAAATCATTTTGTACTTATTAATTAAATCTAACGGCGTTTTATAAACACCGTTTCTAAATCTGACGGAGGTATAAAGTAATCCTTAACGCCGTTACTTCGACATTTCAACGCCGTTCTTCGTTTTCTCGGCGCCGGTGGACATTTCAATTTCTCCGGTATCTTTGTTTCTTTTTCCGTCGGTGTTGTCGGTGAACAATCTTCTTCTCCGGCGACTTCAATCTCCGGCGACGCTATAAGTTTCGTTTTTATCGGTTTTAATGAAGCTCGAATCGAAATTCCGGCGATTACCCATTTTTTACCATCGGAATCTAACCCACCGTCGATTTGAGATTTCTTTGAAAATCCCATTTTTAAAAAAACTCCGATCAAGAATAAAAACAGAGACTTTGTGAAAAAAACAGAGACTTTGTGAAAATAAAAACAGAGTTTTTTTTTGAGGAATAAAAGGAAAGTTTGTTTTTTTTTAATGGAGGAAAAAAAATGAGAAGAAGAATGAGAAAGAGAGCTTTATATAGTAAAATAAATATTTTGGGAGTTTTTTGAGAGATTGAAGAAGAAAGGGGTAAAAATGGAATTTATTAAAAGTTTTTGGCTGCCCGAAAAAATAAAAATTACGGGCAGTTTCTGAATCACCGTCTTATTTTTGGCGCCATAAGTTTAAGAGTTTGGGTTCACAACGGCTCTTTTTCCCGCCACTCATTAGTTTTCTCTTTATTTTCGATTTTGCCCCTAAGTTTAAACCGGTACATTCAAATTCGATTTAACCAAATTTAAAACAAAACCGATTGGTTTTGACACAAAATCAATTTTGATTTGGTTAAATTGGTTTAGTTTGATTCGGTTTAGCATAACTTATGAATATAAACATTTTGGAAATTGAATTTAATTAACAAAAGGAAAATTATAATTTATACAAATATATAATTATTATTTTTTGTTTTATTTTCTTGTTTTTCTTAATGCTGTAGGAACCTCCAACATTATATGTCCCCTTAATGTATTCATTTATTATTTTATTATTTCAATAATTTATAAATTGACACATTTAAAAGAACAACGACAAAGAAAATAAATCAATCACTTAATGTACACGGCCCATTTTTTTATATGAAAAATTGGTTTCAATTAATCACATACAAAACATTAGTCTGTCCATAAACATTAGTTTTTTTATTATAACAATTTACATAACATAAGATTTGAATTTACACTTTTAAATATATTTTTTAAGAACGTTTAATTAAATATATATCAATGAATATCACTAGATTAAATATATATAGGAGATAGATCAATATATTTTTTAACCGATTAAAGTAAATTTTAAACACATAATTTAATCTGTATCCATACAACTTACTTTTGTTCTTACAAATTAATAAAAAAATAAAATTATTATCCACTCTATAAATAATATAACATACAAAAATAAAAATTAAATTCAACAAATTTCAATAATTGAACCTTGAGAGATGTGAATGGTGAGACAAGTTGAGAGTTGGGACAAAACTAGGGCTGACATGGTGCCACGTATGCATTACATTTTATTCTCATTTCATATGATTAACAAAAATAATTAAATTAAAAATTATAACATTAAATTTCAAAATTGAAATTGAAAGTAGATTAGATTATATTGGACCTACATTACATAATAGCCGACTCTTATCCATTGGGACCCTTTTAGTCAACATTTTTGGTCAACATATATATAAAAAAAACTCAACATATTTATCACCCAATTCAACGGTCCAATTTACATTTAATTGCATATAAAAAAAACTCAATATATATCTAATTTTTAAAAAAATATCTAAAAAAAATTATATTTAGTGATGAAGATAGTTAAATCAATTATTATTTTTTGTAGAAAATTTGATATATTTTGTTCATATAAATATGTTTACTAGTTTTAAAATAAAATTTCATTATTTTTGTCAACTAAAGTGTATAACATTAATTAAATAGCAATTTTTGGTCCTAATAATCATATCAATCGCTTTTTGGAATTTGATTGCACCAAATTAAGTGATTCAATCGTATACGCAATAAATCACACCAAAAGCATATTCTATTTTAAAAATAATTTGCCTTTATGATTTATCAACTAGTTTTCATCACACACTATCTTAAAATTTAATGTTATTTGTGATAACTACATATATATATATATATATATCTCATTTTTTCAATAGGAAAATATCATTGAAATATAAAAACAAAAATTCAATGTTATTTATGATAATTATATGATTTGATTTTCGTTTTTCTGATTTTGGGTTGTACCAAATTATATATATATTTTTTGTAAACCGTCGTGTATATATATAAATATATTCCTATTTTTTATTTTGAGCATTTTGAATTTATCGTATATTTCCATTGGATATAGAAGAATTACCTAAAATGCTTTAATTCAAGCATTTTTTTGTAAATTTGTCCTTTTTGTAGAGTTAACCAATTATACTCTTAGGTCTATTGTTATGATTTTTTTGCAAAAAATTCTTGAATGAGGAAATTTTCTAAAAATCAATTATGCAAAATGCCCTAATTGAATACATTTTTGCAAATTTTTTATAAAGTGTGAAGGTATACCACTTATAATATTGGATATAATGTTAGGACATTTTGCAAAAAATACATGACATTTTTGCAGAAAATGCTTGAATGAGGGTATTATTGCAAATCTCCCGATATAGAAGATAAATATATTTGTGAAATTTTAATTATCCAGGTGTAAATTTTAAATTTGTTTGTGAATTGACTATGTTTCTCCAGTAATAAATGATTATAAGAATTTTTAGAAAATAATTTATTTATATTTAGCAATGTTTCATCAAAAAATATATAAAAATTATAGTTTACTAAAAATATAAACTTAATATATTCACTAAATTTTGAAAAAGTTAGGGGAAAATACATTTAATTCAACTAACTTAAAATATTATAAGTCATCCAACGTTTTTTTTACTCCGTTTATTTTACTTTCTTACGAAATGAATAGAAAATAATTGCAAAAAAAAACAATTATTTTTTATTTTGGTTGTCTTAAATGACATATAAATGTGTTTATACATGTGATGTTTCTTCCTTTTTAAAGTTATTTTTAAAAAATAAATTATTTTTCATTTTCGTATAAATAGTTTTACAAACGAAAAAAATAGTATTATTATATCTTTTGTTTCTGTTTACATTTTCAATTTATATCGAATAATTTATTTGAGATTTAAAGTTTTTAATTAATTTTAAAAATACATATACTAAACATAAAGACAAATATAAACATATACAAACTATATCTTTATAAAATAAAATTTATATGTATAAATAATTGTTAGCATGGCTGTACCATAATTTGTTAAGAATAAATTAAAATTACAACTAATAATTTGTTGATGTTATTATTAAAATTAAAATTAAAATTATTATTTGGTAATAATCAAACAAACACAAAATGACAAATTAAACACATTGATGACTTAACACCAATGCTTTAAAAACCCAACAAAATTGTTTGGTCGGACCGACCCAACTTTTATCCTAAATATATTATCATATATTAGGTTATTCAAAATAAAATAATACATGAAAAACTAAATAAAATAATATAAAATAATTAAGACACCAATTGGGTCAATTTTTATAACTAATTATATTTATTAGTTCCTTCATAATAGTTTTTATTTTTATTTTTGGGGGTTAATCGGTTAATTGGCTTATTTTCAGTTTAAAATAAAATTGAAATTTACTTACAAATATATAACTTAAAACTATAATTTGATTTATTTGACCAAATAAGTTAATAAAAAGTATTAAAACTATTATTCTGTTACTTTTTTCTAATAAATTCGATTTATTTATACGTAAAAATGAAAAATATGACCACCAAACAAATAATTTATAGGGGGAATTGCAAAAATGCCCTCATTCAAGCTTTTTTTGTAAAAATATTATAATCATACATTTTTGCAAAAATGTCCTAACATTATACCTAACATTATAAGTGGTATACCCTCACACTTTATGAAAAATTTGGAAAAATGTATTCAATTAGGGCATTTTGCATAATTGATTTTTAGAAAATTTACATATCATAACAATAGACTCAAGAGTATAATTGGTAAACCCTACAAAAAAGATACATTTGCAAAAAAAATACTTAAATTAAGACATTTTAGATAATTCCTCTAATTTATATTCTCAAAAGTAAGTATTATGTTAAAAACTTTAATTATGGACCGTGAAGAATTAATAAATAATCATATAGTAGTGAATAAATAACTAATTCTTTAAAATAAATAAATCATATATTATACAAGTTGGGGATGATGGATTTGATGGGTCGGTCACCTTTTTTTATTTGAAATTGAAATTGAAATAAAACAATGTTTTATTATCATTATTATTATTTTTCACTACATTCCACTAACGTTAGGATCAATGATGATGATGATGTGATTTTTAACTTATAATTTTTTGTAAGAAAAAGTATGTCTATAAGTTAATGTAATAATAATTATCATTACGTTTTAGAATGTAGTTTTTTCATAATCGAATGGTAAATCATAAAATACTTAAAAATTTATAGGTTATGAATTTTGATTTAGACTAATTAAGAACATAATAACATTTTTTAAATTGTAAAATGAAAAATAGTAATGATAAAACTAAATTATGATGAAATATTAAATTTATAATATACATACTCACATTTGACTATTGAGGTATTCACATGGCTATTAACAATTTTATATTCATTAATTAATTGAGATTTTAGACAAAAAATCTGATGACAGGCAAAAATAGATGATATAAAATATTCTAAAGTTAGAAGTTTTTTTTTTTGAATTAAAAAAATATAATTATTAAGCTATCTTTAACTCTTTTTTCTAAATTTATTTTCAAGAGTATTTTCATTTTTACGATATTATTCTTGATTTTTAAGATATCATTCTTGATTTGGGATCTGTCGTTTCATTTTTTTTTATTAAATTTATAATTTTAATAGCAAAAATCATTTTTTTACCATAATTTATTAACGATTTAACTAACTATTTTTCAGAACCTTTATTGGTAAAAATATTTAAAAAATATACTATTATTAAAACTCTATTTTAATCACTGAAATTTTGAATCTAAACCAACACATTCATTTTGACAACCTAAAATTTAAGTACATAAAATATATCAAATATACATATGTATAATGACACAATAATTCAAAATACAACTTATTAAATCACAATCTCTTAAAAACATACAAAAATTAAAAACACTAAACTTACATTTATTTAACTATATAACATCAAAAAAAAATATATATTAGTAACAAATTATACAATTTAATATTACGTTAGTTACTAATGACGACAACTTTTTAACTTAAATAACATTTTTTAAAGTTTTTTTTTCGTTTTATCTATATATCATAACAATAAACAATTTTTTTTTAATTATAGGAAAATACTAATTTTGATTTTATTCTATTTTTTATATAAATTACACCTTTTTAAATATTTTTTTAAAAATGAAAAAGCTGTATATAGAGAGAGAATTGCATGTGAGATTGATTAAAATGAAAAGGTCCACACCAATGTGCTTTCTCTTTTGTCACTATTCTTCATCTACCTGTCTTCATTTCTTTATATAATTCTTCATTATTTTATATATATAATTTTATATATTTATATATCTTCTCTTATATCCTTCACAATCTCTACTTACAGTAGCTAAAAACTACTGTAAAATTAATAAAGTGATCTTCATCAAAGATTTTAATCAGCTTTCTCTACTATGGTATGTGTTTCTTGATGATTTTAATGTTTAATTTATGATGATAATCATGGTTTTATACTTTTATGATGATGATACATAGATAAAAACACATATATGTAGATGTATATAACCTAAGCTAGTTTTCCTTTCAGATCTTTGATTTTTGATTGTTATGTAAACTAGTTTGCTTTCTTGATCTTACAAGAACATGTATCTCTTGTGATTCTTGATGATTTAATGATTATTTTATGATGATAATTATGGTTTTATGATTATGAGACATAGAGACACATGTATATATGTATGTATTTATGATCTTTATGCAAAACCATCTCTTTTTACAGTAGCTTTTCTTCACATAAAAAAAAAAACTACACTAAAACTAACAATGATCATGATGATGATGATGATTGATGATGATACATAGATGGACATGTATATATGTATGTATTTATGATCTTTATGCAAATATATCTCTTTTTTACAGTAGCTTTTCTTCTCATAAAAGAAAAAAACTACACTAAAACTAACAATGATCATGATGATGATGATTGATGATAATGATGATACATAGATGGACATGTATATGTATGTATGTATGTATTAATGATCTTTATTATAAACTATCTCTTTTTACAGTAGTTTTTCCTCATATAAAAGAGAAAACTACACTAAAACTAACAATGATCATGATCATGATGATGATACATAGATATAGCACATATATGTAGGTATATATATATATAATAGTTTTCCTTTCAGATCTTTCATGTTTGATTGCTTTTAAATACTAAATTACTTTCTTGATCTTACAAGAACCTGTAAACTATCTCTGAGAATCTGTTCTTGATGTGTTTTAAACAACTCAAGAACTGATTCTTTTCTACAGAATCTTAGATTCAAAACAGGATACTTAAACTTAACATGTTTAAAAAATTGTTGCAGACAAGTGTTGAAGAAGCTGCTTCTGATCCCTCATCTTTATCTTCCATGGAACTACATAAAGAACAGATCACAAGTCGTGATTGCAGTAATGGTGCAGCAGCTACTAGTGATGAAATCAATCAAATTTCAAGAGATTCAGATGCTGTAAATGATACAGAAGCGAGCTTAAAGAAGGTATGTGTTCTTGGTTCTTGGTTCTTGATTCTTGATTCTTGATGCCGTTTCTTGCTGCATCAAATTTCAAGAGATTCTTGATGCAGTTTCTTGGTTCTTTCTCTATAATTTCTGGAACTAAGAATCTGTTAAACCTATTGCAGAACTCAGGAGCTGTAAATGGAACAGATCAAGCTAAGGATAATGCAATAGTTCAAGAAACAAGCTTGAAGGGAGATGATGATCAAGACATAACAGAAGATGAGATTCTTGTAACCAAATCTGAGGATGTAGATACTTCAAGATCCCAAGAAACTGAGATTTTGAGGAATCCGGAGGTTGTTGTGCACAGTGTAGAAGAAGATTCAGAGATTAAAGAAGATAAGAAAATGAGTTTGGAACTGAAAGAGGAACCAAAGACAGTAGATGTTAAAGAACAAGAATCTGATGAACATGAAGAATCTGGTAGATTGGAGATTAAAGATGAGAGCAGAGGAAGAGAAGAATCTGGAGAATCAGAGGAGTTTCAAGATGCTGAACTTGAGACATTTCTGATAGATAAGTCAGGAAGTAAGCATGTGTTTGAAGAAACTTCATCAGATAAAGAGGAGCTCAAGGATGAAAACATAAAGTTAGATCCAATTGAAGAGTTGCAGAAGCCATCCATTGAAGTTTCTTCCGAAGAAACAAACACAAAAGTAGATGAGAAGATTAAAGAAAAACCAGAAGAAGAAGAAGTAAGGTTGCAGAAAGAAAGTAATGAGGAAGGTTCTTATGGAGTAGAGACTAAAGAAGAGACAAAATCAGTACCAGAAGTTGCAGAAAAAGCTCAAGAAGAGGAAGAAACAGAGTTACAGAAAGTGGAAGTAGAGAAGCAGAGTCCTGTTGAAGTAAAACCTGATGAAATTACACAAGTTTCATCTGTTTCAGATTCAGAGAAAGTGGAAGATGAGATTTTACTTGAAGCTGAAAAAGAGAATGAAACAGAACAAGCAGAAGAGAAGATCCAGAAAAGTCTTGAGATTGCTGAAACAGAGGATCAAGAACATGAGACTGTTTCTGAGAAGACAGAAGATGAGAAAATGAAGGAGACTGAAACAGAGGATTTGGAGATGAAGAAAGGATATGAAGCACAGAAGCTAGAAGATGATAAGGAACATGAGGCTGTTTCTGAGCAGACAGAAGATGAGAAAGTGAAGGAGACTGAAACAACAGATACTCATGGTGATCTTAGTGTTCCACTTGAAGCTTCAAGATTAGAAGATGAAGAAATAAAAGAAACAGAGTATTTAGAGAGTTTAAGCAGCTCAAAACCACCAGAAACTGTATCTGTTAAAGAAGAAGAGTTCAAGAACCTTGAAGAGCTAGAAGAAGACAAGAGCCTAGAGATTCTTGAGACCAATAAGGCAATAGAAGCTGTAAAGCTAGATGAGCTAGAAGAAGACAAGAACCCACAGATTCTTGAGACCAATAAGGCAATAGAAGTTGTAAAGCTAGAGGAGCTAGAAGAAGACAAGAACCCAGAGATTCTTGAGACCAATAAGGCAATAGAAGCTAACAGTGATCAGAGTCTTGTGGTTGAAACATCACAGGCAGATCAGACTCCAAAGCAAGTTAAGGAGATTCATGAGGAAGAAGCAAAGAAAGCAGATGATCTAGAAGTTACTATTGATCACAGTCTTCCAGTTGAAACATCAGAGATGGAACACACTCTATCTTCTGAGTTAGTGTCAGAATTAGATGATCAGACTCCAAAGGAAGTCGAAGAGAAGCATGAAGAAGAAACAAAGGAAGCACACAAGGTAGAATCTATGGCTGACCTGAGTCTTCAAGTAGATCAGACTCCTACATCTGAGCAAATTGAAGAGATTCATGAAGAAGAAACAAAAGAATCAGACAAGTTAGAGACTGTAGATGACCAGAGTGTTCCAGTTAACACTTCTGAATTAGTTTCAGTACTAAATGACCAGACACCAAAGCAAGCTGAAGACATACATGAAGAAGAACCAAAGGAAGCAGAGAAATTAGTAGTTGCAGGTGATCAAAGTCTTCTGATTGAAACACCACAGGAACATCAGACTTTATCCTCTGAGTTAGTTCCAGAACTGGAAGATACTCATGAAGAACCAAAAGAAGAACACAACTTAGAAGTTCTTAGCGATCGAAGTCTTCCAGTTGCTGCATTACAGACAGAACATATTCCATCTTCTGTATTACTTTCATCACCGGAAGATGACACTCCAAAGCAAGTTGAGGAGATTCATGATGAAGACACAAAGGAAACACAGAAGTTAGAAGCCGCGGGTGATCGGAGTTTTGCAATCGAAACCTCACAAGAAGATCAAACTCCATTCTCTGAAATAGTTTCAAAACTAGATGATGAGACTCCAAAGGAAGTTGAAGAATACAAGCTAGAAGAATCTACTATTGACCAGAGTGTTCCTGTGGAAACATCAAAGGCAGATCAAACTCCAACCTCTGAATTAGTTTCAAAATTAGATGATGAGACTCCAAAGCATATTGAGGAGATTCATGAAGAAGAGGCAAAGAATGATTATGAGGTAGAAGTTACCAGTGATCAGAGTCTTCCAGTTGAAACATCAAAGGCAGATCAGACTCCATTGTCTGAATTAGTTTCAGAACTGGATGATGAGACAGCAGAGGAGATTCATGAAGAAGAAACAAAGGAAGAACACAACTTAGAAGCTGTGGGAGGCCGAAGTCTTCCGGTTGAAGCATCAAAGGAAGAACAGACTCCATTTTCTGAAATAGAATCAACACTGGATGCAAAAACTCCAAAGAAAGTTGAGGAGAGTCATGAAGAAGAAACAAAGGAAACTCCAGACACCATTGATGAAGAAGAAGCAAAGGACACGCGCAAGTTAGACGCTACGAGTCTACCAGTTGAAGCACTGCAGGTAAATCAGATTCCATCCTTTGAAGTAGTTTCAGAACTTGATGATCAAACTCCAAAACAAGCTGAGGAAATTCACAAAGAAGAAGCAAAGGAAACACAGGAATTAGAAGCTACGAGCGATCGAAGTCTTCCAGTTGATATATCAGAGGTAGATCAGACTCCATTGTCTGAATTAGATGACCAGACACCTGAAAAAGTTGAGGAGATTCAAGAAGAAGAAACAAAGCAAGCTCCAAAGTTACAAGCAGAAGAACTTCCCCTTACTGAAACCATTCCAATAGAAGCTCCAGTTTCCATGTTAACTTCTAGGGAAGATGAGCAAGTGACTCTGCAAGACAGTAATCCTGCAAGTGAAGTTAAAGAAACAAATGACATACCAGAGGAACAACTTATTTCTGCAGACACGGAAGATAATGTAGAAGAAACAAAAAAAGAATCAAACGCAGAAGGAGAAGAAACATCTGATGATACTTACTCAACTCTTCCAGTGGTTGGGATCTTGAAAGAATTACAAACGACACTGGAGACTGAGAGAGCAACAGAGGATTCTGCATCATCAGAAGAAAAGATTGAAGCAACTGAAAAATATTACGAGCCTTCATTTGAGGCAGAGCTGGAAACTGCAGAAAAGCATCCTGTTACTGAGAAAAAACAAGGTACAACCTTTGAAGCCCCTGCTGCTGAGGAATTTGAAGTTAGTGTTAAAGCAAAAGAACAGGAAGAAGAAGAAGCTAAAGAGATTAACGAAAATCAAGTTGATCGGTCGCTTACAGAAGCGTTACCTTGTGAAAACCAAGAAGAACACAAGCCACAAGAAGATGCATATGCTTCAACAGTAGAGAAGACAAATCTACAAGAAGAGCATTCCAGAGATTTTGAAACTTCTTTGAAGGTTGATGATGTTTCAGATCAGATCATAGAGGATGAGGTACAAGCAGACCAGTCTAGCACATTGCAGAAGCCAGAGAGTCATGAAACTGTTGATCAAATTGGCGATATTAAGGAGGAGAAAGAGGAAGAACCTAAAAGTACATTGGAGAATGAAGTGGAGATCGATGCTGTAATCACACCAGAGAAGCAAATTACTGAACCATTAGAATCAATAAAGAAAGCTAGCGAAGCTGAGCATGAATCAAGTGAAGAACAAGCACCAAAGGATCAAAGAGAAGAGGTGCATATAGAGGAGGAAGAACCCAAGAAGCTTGAAGACCATTACAAAGAAGATAACGCCGATGAATTGCTGACAGAAGAAGCAGTAGATGAGCAACTTCAGGTTCCATTCTCGGCATTTTCTTCAAAGGAAAAAGAGCAAATTCCTGAAGAAGTAGAGAACATTAACCCTGAAACAGTAACAGCCATTGCTGACCAGGAACCTGTAGTACAGAAACCAAGTGAAATCATTCAGTCTCAATCTCCAAATCTGCCATTAGAACCCAGGAAGGTACAAGAAGATAAAGACGAGGAGATACTTGTGCAAGATCAGCCTAAGGAATTTGAAGCTCCTGCAACAAATGTGAAATTGGAAGTTCATGATGATAAATTGGGAGGTGATGACCTTAAAGAACATTCAATTCAAGCATTAACAGAAGAAATTGACTTAATAGAGGAGACGAGAGAGGTCGAAAACATGAAGACAGAGCCAGAAGATGCAATCAAACATGAAGTTGATCAACAGATATCAGTTCCTGTAATAGCCACAGACAAAACACTGGAAATTAAAGAAGAGAAGGAGGAAGCAAAGAACATACAGCCAACAGAGGAAACCAACAAAGATGAACTCAACAAAGTTCCAGAACAAAGTCAGGATCCAAATGCATCGCCCAAAGGAAAAGAGGTAAGAATAAAACCAGAAAACATACTAATTTAGTTAAACTTTGATATTGTGGTTTTACTAATCAAATTGATATTCTAATATTGGCAATGCAGAAGAGCGACACATATGAAAAGATAGATCAGAGTCCCATAAGTGAAGCAACAAAAGAGACTCATCAGGAGGAGAATAAACTGTCAGATACCTTCATTGGTTCCAAGGTCTGCAAAAGGACATTACTCTGTACTCTTTGTTGCTTTCACAGTTATCTAATTCTAAAACTGAATTTCCTTTTCTTTTGATTCATGAAGAATCTCGCTGAGGGAAGCAAAGAGATACCTGCAGAAAAGAAAACACAAGACACCATGTTTTTGCAGAAGGAAACAGCAGATGCAAGAGAAGAAACAAAACCAGAAGTTCAGAAGCCTGAAATAGCTGATGAAGTTAAGCAGGAGAATCTAAAGATTTCAGGTGATCTAGAATCTCAAGAGCCTGAGAACACCAAAGATTTTTTTTCAGAAGTCAAAGAGATACCTGCAGAAAAGAAAACACAAGACACCATGTTTTTGCAGAAGGAAACAGCAGATGCAACAGAAGAAACAAAACCAGAAGTTCAGAAGCCTGAAATAGCTGATGAAGTTAAGCAGGAGAATCAAAAGATTGCAGGTGATCTAGAATCTGAAGAGTCTGAGAACACCAAAGATTTGTTTTCAGAAGTTAAAGAATCTGAATCCACACTGAAAGAACCACCAAGGAATTCCCTATCTGAACTCATCCACAAATTTAAAGGTGTAAAAGAAACAACGAAAGTTGAAGAGACTAAAACAGAGGAAGAAGAAGAAGATGGAGAAGAGCAAAAAGAGGATAAAACAAGTCCAGATTCCATTGTAATGGTGGAAGCTAAAGATACAGCTAATGAGAACAAAACCTCACATAAGAAATCACATGGAATTCTCTCTGGAGTTGGTTCAAAGGTGAAAAATTCCATTTCCAAGGTCAAGAAAGCCATTACTGGAAAATCTTCTCACACAAAACCCACTTCACCACAATGAGAAACAGGATTAAAAAACAGTCAATTTCGTATTTTTGGTTTGGTTTGTTTATTATTTTGATTGGTTTCTGTGAATATTACAGATTTGTTTGTGTATCTTTTTCACATTTTCAATATATTGCAGAATGAATTGGTGTGGCTATTGTATTATTACCTGATTACGATTTCATCTTCAGTAAATTTCTCTGCAGCACATTTGTTAATCCTATCTGTAATAGCCATGGCAATTTTGAAGTAGACTGCACAAAGAAGGACACTTTAAAGTAGAAAGAATCAGATCATGTCGAAAGTTAGCATAAGCGGGAACAGAAGCTTATCATTTATATCAGTAAAAAGATACAATTTACAGTAGAAAGACAACATTTACTTGGATATATATGTTCGTGGTCATTATTTGTAGATTAGTTTGTGATATAAAGCTCTTGTTTAGCTATAAAATACCGTCCAATGAGATCACCAGGCTCAACCACAAACTGTTCCTGAAACCGCCCCATGCGTCTGCTTTCAATATCAATCCCAAGATCTTTGAAACTTGGGAGACCTTCTGCTTGAACTCCATCACCACATATCAGAAACTGATTCCCTACAATGAATGATCCAATTGCACGTATCATGACTCCACCATTGCTATGTGGTCGACACTGAAGTTTCTCGACGACATGTACTAGCTTCTCACTGGGTAAATCTCCAGCTAATGTGTTCCTAATGTCTGATAATGCTGCAAAGATCTCAGCTGATCCTGTGTAATGTTTTCCTGAGAAACTGAAAGAGAAAAAAATGAAAGAGCTCTTCATATGTATCATAGCATCTGATACTTGGATTGCAACTGATTTTACAATCCAATTAAGATTGCAGGAAATCATCATTACCTGAAACCAGAAGATGTTTCACTGTAGAGCGACTTCACGTGGTGCCAAAGATCATCAAATCCATCAAAGAGGGAATAATAATGTATTGTAAGCATCTGAACAAACCGAATAAGATCATGAAAGTTCATTAAAGATTTGAGAAATGTTTGCATTCTCAATATAACTATTACACTTACATCTGCTAAATCTTTCAATCTCTGAGTTGGGTCAAAGATGCTTTGAACAAAGGCTGCTAAGTCTACTCTTTCATTTTCATATTTTGTAATAAAAGAATGTGATAAAAGCTGTTCAAGAAACAGAGAAACATCATCAGAATCGAGTAATAATTACGAAGAAAAACTTAACAGGATTACTAATTTAGCAACCTGATCAGCTGTTGGCCTAGCATCTGGATCCTTTTGGAGACAAGCATCAACAAAGGAGCAGAATTCTGTTGAAAAATCTTGTTTCGAGAGTGTTGGTGATGGATCATCCAAGATCTTAAACAGCATAATACAAAATTTTCAAAGTATCAAGACAGAAATCAATGTACATAATAACTGTATGTATGAAAAAGATTTGGGTCAAGTTGATTTACCTGCAACATAAGATTAACAGGTCCATCATTAGCTACATATGGAAACTCTCCAGTTCCACATTCCAAAAGAGCTAGTCCAAGGCTCCATATATCGGCTGGATAAGAATAGCCATCATTCCTAATACGCTCCGGTGACATATAGGTTACAGTTCCAACAAAAGTTGCACACTAGCAACCACCAATTACATATATAAGTTAGCAACTCAAAGGAATTTTAGATCCATAAGATAAGAAACTTAGAGAATTCATCACTAACCATTGCCATTGAGTTTTCGAGGCCAGCACTTATGCCAAAATCAGTTATCTTTGGCTCTCCTTTGAGATTTATAAGCAAATTTGCAGGTTTGATATCTCTATGAACAAGATGTCTAACTCCATGTAAGTAGCTTAATCCCTTTAAAACACAATTAAGGTACAAATCACATACCGCAGCACCAAGAATCTATACGCATATATAAATAGAAGAGTTTAAGTATCTTTTTACTAGTAAAAGTTTGTGGAACATAGATGAAAGAACCGGCTCAGGTATCTTCTTTGTTACTTTCAAAATATCTGCAAGAGAACCTCCATCCATATATTCAAGAGCTATGCTGATTTGTCCTGAATCCGGACTATAAAATGCGCCGTGAAAATCGACTAATCCTTCATGACAAGGAGCCTCACATAATGTCCGGATCTCAGTTAGCAGTTGCTGTCTTTTCTCCTGTTCATCAGTTCATAAAACATCGAAAAACCGACATTACATAAGTTAATTGCAACTAAATAGTTTCATATTAAGGGGAATTCAAGAAAGAGACCATACATACCCTTTCAAATATATTAATTTTCTTTAAAGCTAGAATTCGATGTTTAGGTATATGAATAGCTCGTTGAACAACGCTGCTAGCTCCGCTACCTATAGCTCCAAAAACCCGCATTTCATGGGAAGCACATTGATACGTTGTTTCGCAACTTTCTGATTCATCAACTGGAGAAGTTGTACATTTTTGTAGTCCAAGTTCATTAATGTTGTAAACTCCATATGATCTACTAAGCAAATTAACAGTTCCACCATCTGATAGCTTCAAGAACACAATCTAAACACATTAGAATCATAACATAAACAACTTCTTCATCGTCTTTACAATTACAAACACCGAAAAAAAACTTACTAAATATGAATCGTTAGGGTCTAATGAAGAGGATGATGAAAACCCCTTCTCGGCATCAAACAAAGGAGAAAGCTTCTTCTTTAGCTCCTCCAATGCCGCCATTAAACCTTAACTGCAACAAAGATACTAATCAATAAAGACCCACAGAGAGTGAATTGCAGAATCTTATAAAATAAAAAACTCAAAATTAGGCAACTTTATGCTGAATTAGGAAAGTTTGGATAACGATCTTCCTTATTAAAAAGAATAACCCGAATTTGAGTAATTTCATAGATAAAGAGAGCATGATAAACCCTAATTTGAGTAATTTCTTAGATAAACAGAGCATGATAAACCCTAATTTGAGTAATTTCCTTACTAATTTCACTTCTCGTAGCATTGCAAGGATCAAAGTCGAAATGGGTCAAACATAATTCTCCTGAAACCATAATCATAACTCACTACACAGTCCAGTGAAAGAATCAGACTCATATACTAATGAACATTACAAAGCAAAAACTTAGAAATTGAAGAAATCAAATTAGCAATTGATCAAATAACCCAACATAAAGCGAAGAAATCACGCAAAACTAAATCGTAATCACTCTTAATTTTGCAATTACAGTGATTTCTGATGAAGAGCTTACTCTTTGTTATTAAAAGTTCTTTGATTTCGAAGACCCTTTTCTTCTTTTTGGAGGTTTATAGATTCCACCTTGTGATGCGGAAGTAGAATCAAGTGTTTCTCTTTCTCTAATTTAGAGCAACAACAATCATAAAGCTGTGCTGTTTTATGACTTTAAATATAACTTACGTGCCGTCTTACAAATTTTAAACGGCGCGAAGTTTAGCTTCTAAGAAATAAGGAAATTGGGCCGATATGCTTTTAGCGAGTGGCCCAATCATCAAACTAAATTATATACAATCTTTTTTTGCCTAAATTATATATAATCTTTATTATTCTATATAGTTTTTTTTTACATTTAATATATCGAGTTTTTCTTTTTAATTTTAAATTCCAGTAAATGTAAAAGTTACTTATTATTGAGATAATGATAGTATAAAAACAAAATTATATATCTATATTGAAAATTTTAACTTGTCAACATAAAAGGGAATTGTTTTTTTTATTTCACATAAAAGAATTTTAACTTGTCAACATAATAAGCATTTTGATAAAAATAAATAAATAATCTTTGTAATATTTTATGTTATCAAAATATGGAAACATCTAAAAAGTCGGAAAATACAATGCAAATGTTCCATTTTAATCATGAAACAGTAATTTCATAGTAGGTAATTATTTTTAAATTAATTGGTATATAATTAATTTGAGGTAAGTTTAGATACATTTAAAAAAAAATTTTAATTTTGAGGGATAAAATAAAATAACTTTTAGAAATGAGTTCTAATATTTTCACATTAAAGTATAAGCGTCGGTCGATATTTTTTTGTCTTTGTTTAAAATTTATTGTCAAAAAGAGTAAGTAAAACCACATTTTGTTTTTTACATGAAAAATAAATCTTATATAATAAAAATTTAAAATCTGAAACTTGTAAATCATGCAAACCTACACCTACACATCTCACCTTTCCACGTGTCATTTTCTCCTCACACTAATTCCACTATATAAATAAATCAAGTATGTGTGGGATTTTACTTCCAATTTTACATTACAAAAAAGATAAAAACATATAATATTATAGTAACATTTTGATCATATAATATATCAATTATCTCCATGGCTGATATACATAGGACCGACCGTACGGACCGACACTCACAATTTCAGTCACCATATGAAGGCGGCAGAGCTCATTTTCAGTACGACGGCGCCGGTGGCGGCGGTGGCGGTTTCAAGAGTCTTGTCCCTGACCATGGTCCCTCTCGTACCCAAGTAATGATTTCTTTTATTTTATTTATATATAAATTTCTATATCTAAGATCATTTTCTTATATTAATTTTTTTTGGTTACAAAATGATATTTTATACAAATGAACCAATTGATATGGTTACAATTACATGCAATATGTGTGTATATATATTTATAAGACTATATTTTTGGATGTATTTTTTTATTGATTTAAAAAAAAAAAAAAGGTTTTGTATGAGATTCTTGCTTACAAAAATTAAAATAATAAAAATTCACAGCTAAATGTTCGGATAAATCATATGTTCATTAAATATTTATTTGTTTTATTTTTATTTTTTATATTGAATTTTAATTTACTCTAAATTTATTTATTTTTGCTTTATTTTACTTTTTTTTCTATAAAAAATGGAAATTTAGCATATATTATTTATTTTTTCTTTTATCTTGAAAAACAAGAAATACTCAATTTCCATTTTTGAAAGGCTAAAATGAAGCTAAATAATATATTATCTATTTTATAATTGTAAGAAAACTTAGAGGAATGGTTTAGAATAAATTAAAATTTAATATAAAAAATAAAAATAAAACAAATAAATATTAAAGAATATATGCATTATCCGAACATTTAGCTATGAATTTTTATTATTTTTAATTTTGTAAGCAAAAATCCGTCGTAATATATATCCTACTTAATATATAGTTTAGTGTTATTAAATTATGACTAAAGCACTAATTTTAATTTAAAATCTTGAAAAGGTATTTTCTCTACTAGTGGGAGTTCCACTTGTGGGTTCACTACTCGGTATAGCCGGTTTACTTTTAGCCGGTTCAGTAATCGGTTTAATGGTGGCATTACCGTTATTTCTCCTCTTTAGTCCGGTTATTGTTCCAGCAGCTTTAACCATCGGTTTAGCAGTCACCGGATTCTTAACCTCCGGTATGTTCGGTTTAACCGGTTTAAGTTCAATTTCTTGGGTTATGAATTATCTACGTGGAAGTAGAAGAACAGTTCCTGAACAATTGGAATATGCAAAAAGAAGAGTTGCTGACGTGGTTGGGTATGCTGGTCAAAAGGGTAAAGAAATGGGTCAACAAGTTCAGAATAAAGCCCATGATATTAAGGCCCATGATATTACTAAGGGTACCGATACTACGGCGACGACTGGTCAAAGGACAGTGTAAATGGGAAGGGTAATTATGTCTTTTTAGTGTGGTTTTGGTGTTTTGTAATGAAGTTGAAGTCTTTTTTATGTGTTTTCTGTTTTGTAATGTTATAAAATAATTTCTATTGCTGCTTTGTTATAGAATGTTTATTTTTATGATAATAATAATAATAATAATAATAATAATGATAATAAATATTATGGTCGAAAAAAAATAGTAATAAATATTATTGTTTTTTATTTTATATTAGCAGGGGTAATTTGATTGAAAAATAAAACAGGAGTAGTATGTACAAATCCCTATATATTTTTGAACAAAGATTAAGAAACTATATTTACAATTTTTTAAATTGATATTTTTTTATTTAACATTTTCTATAAAATAATTATTAAAAAGTTCAAAATATTTGAATTTTAAAAATATTTATTGCAAGTTTTTTTTTCTCTATTTATTGCAAGTTAAATTGTCATAATTGTGTTGTAAATTGAATTTGTTTTAGAAACATAAAAATGTGGATAAACTAAATTGTTAAATTAATCCCATGATTAAAATGAGTTTTAAATTGTGAAATTGATATATAAATATTTTTTTTGCGTAGTATAATTTCTTTAATCTTAAAATTATATTAAATTTGAGAACATTAAAAATGTGAGAAATTTAGTTTACAATAAATATAAAAAAAATTACAAAATTCAACCGAACAGAAATATATTTGGTTCATTTGGATCAATTTACAAGTTTTGGCGGATTTTACGATTGTTTACAAGATCCTAAATTTTATACAAATTACATTTGTGACCTCAGAAGTTTCAAATTTGCGAACAAAAACCCGCTCATAACAGCAGAAGAGTTTACAGAATGAGAGATGATAAAAGCAAATGCATTTTCATGGTTAAAGCTACGGTGTTGTTTCCGAGGCAAAAGCTTCTATCGACGGAGCTTTTTCTGTGGGCAAGAACGAGCTTTTGCTCAATTGGACAATTCTTGGAATTTAGATGCGCAAGTTTCATCATTGATCGCGTCTATAACCTCTTGTGTCTCAATTTACTGGTGCAATGCACTTCATTGTAAAGTACTAAAGACTTTGAATTATCGTCATGGATTCATCGGGGACCAGCTCGTTACTTGCTATATGAGATTGGGTCACGATTTGTATGCACAGAAACTGTTCGACGAAATGCCTGACAGAGATTTAGTCTCATGGAACTCTTTAATTTCTGGGTATTCAGGAAGAGGGTATATAGATAAATGTTTTGATTCGTTATCTAAGATGAGATTTGAGATGGATCTAAGACCTAATGAAGTTACATTTCTCTCAATTATATCAGCTTGTGTTCATGGAGGAAGTAAAGAAGAGGGACGTTGCATTCATGGTTTGGTGATGAAATTTGGTTTAGTTGAGGAAGTAAAAGTTGTCAATACTCTTATCAATTTGTACGGAAAGAACGGAGATTTGAGTTCATCTTGCAGATTATTTGAATGTTTAAGTCTCAAGAATTTAGTTTCATGGAATACAATGATCATGATTCACTTGGAGAATAGTTTAGCTGAAGAAGCTCTAGTTTATTTCAACGTCAGCAGAAGGATTGGGAATAAATCTGATCAAGCTAGTTTCTTAGCTGTTATCCATGCTTGTGAAGCCATTGGAGCACTGAAACTAGCTCAAGCCATTCATGGGATAAGCTTGTTTTGTGGGTTTAACACAAACAAGTGTATAGCCACAGCTTTATTAGACTTATATGCAAAATTGGGTAATTTAGAGGATTCTTCTCTGATGTTTCTTGAGATTTCTTCTCCAGATAACATGGCGTGGACAGCAATGCTA
This sequence comes from Aethionema arabicum, assembly GCA_000411095.1. Taxonomy (NCBI): domain Eukaryota; kingdom Viridiplantae; phylum Streptophyta; class Magnoliopsida; order Brassicales; family Brassicaceae; genus Aethionema; species Aethionema arabicum. Next base: position 569,560 of record KE153512.1, read on the forward strand.
GCTGCTTACGCCACTCATGGCTATGGAAGAGAAGCAATCAAGCACTTTAACCTCATGATTGATTCTGGTATTACCCCTGATCATGTAACATTCACTCACTTATTAAGTGCTTGTAGTCACTCAGGTCTTGTTGAACAAGGGAAGTACTATTTCAAAACAATGTCTTTATACAGAATCGAGCCGCGGCTAGATCATTACTCATGTATGGTTGATCTCATGGCTCGTTCTGGATATCTTCAAGAAGCTTATGAACTGATCAAAACCATGCCAATGGAACCAAACTCAAGTGTTTGGGGTGCTTTACTTGGTGCTTGTAGGGTATACAAAGATGCAAAACTCGGCGAAAAAGCTGCAAAAAAACTCTTTGAATTAGAACCATATGATGGTAGAAACTACATAATGTTATCTAACATCTATGCAGCTACAGGTCAATGGAAAAATGCATCAAAAACAAGAAGTTTAATGAAACAAAAGGGTCTTACAAGAACATCAGGTTGCAGTTACATTGAACATGATAACAAAGTTTATAAGTTTGTTGTTGGAGATTGGTCAAATCCTGAATCTGATAAGATACATAAGAAGTTAAAGGAGATTAGATGGAAGATGAAAGAGTTTGGATTTAGATCAAGAACAGAGTTTGTGTTACATGATGTAGATGAAGATTTGAAAGAGGAAATGCTTGATGAACATAGTGAGAAACTTGCAATGGCGTTTGGGGTTTTGGTGATAAGTCCATTGGTGAGTATAATTATAAGGAAGAATCTGAGAATTTGTGGAGATTGTCATGAAATGGCTAAAGTTATATCTTTGGTGGAAAAAAGAAGAATAATTATTAGAGATTCTAAAAGGTTTCATCATTTTTTTCAAGGGGTTTGTTCTTGTAGAGATTACTGGTAATTTTCTATGTTTTTTTTTGTTTTTAGATGTTTTAAAGTGTACATGAAATAGAATTATTAAAGTTGTGAAATTTTATAAAATATATTAATTTAAAAATACATTGTTATTGTTCATAAATGAACAAAGTTTTGTTATTAAACTTAAATTTATTGTTTAGACTTTAGATTTAAAAATTGTAATTGGATTTTAATAGTAATATTTTTTGAAAATAGTAAAAAAAACCCTAATATTTGACGTTTATGATTGAATGCAAAAAAATCTAAAAGTTTAGCGTTTTCACCGATTAAATCTTTATTTTTAAAATGTGTAAAAAAATGTGTAAAAAAACTCTAACATCAAGATTTTTTATACATTTTCAAAAGTGAAAGTTTTTTTTTAACGAAAAAAAAAATGAAAGTTTAATTGGTAAAAACATCAAATCTAAATTTTTTTTTTTACATTCATCCCTGAAATTATAATTAAAAAAAATTGATTTAAAACCTACTTAAAGTTGATAACAAAACTCAGTTATCAAAGTTATAAATAACTATTTTGGCATTTTAAAAATATTTTCATCAAGCAAGAATATAATCCATAGTTTAAAAACACTTTAATCTCTTTATATAATACACATCTAAACCATATAACTAAACAACAAAAACAAAAACTAATCTCATTCTCCAAAAACAACCAATTAAAATAAAATGTTTTCACTTTTCACTATTTCATTACCTTTAATCCTTGAATCATATACTTACAACTCAAATCATTAGGAACAAACCCAACTCTCTTTAAACTTTCTTCAACCTCTAACATCTTCTTATACCCTAAACCCTCTTCACACATCCCTTTAATCACTAAATTATAACTTTCAATATCACAAACCCTAAACTCCATTGCAAACAACCTCAAAACATTCTCACTTTCTTCAAACTTCAATTTCTTACAATACCCATTAACCAAAACCCTACAAATTAAACCATCAGCTTTCAATCTCCACTTAACCATTTCCTTTACCAAACACTCAGCTTCATAGCTTCTACCATTCCTACACAAAGACATAATCAAAGCTTCATATGTCTTTACATCAAGACTTATCAATCTCTCTTTTAACACCAATGCTTCTTCAATAGCATCACAGAGCGATAAAGACTCGATTAGGTTGTTATAAGTCTTTGGTTTAGCCTCGAAACCGTTCTCTTTACTGATTCTTTCTAAGTAATGTTTAGCTGCAAAGGGTTTACTAGCTAAACATAGAGATTCAATCATATAATCATGAACATCGCAAGGGATTTTAACCCCTAATCTAGTGAGCTCAACAATGAAGTTAACAGCTGCAAGTAATCTTCCTCCTTGAACATACCCTTTAACTAGAATCTCACAACAGAACTTATCAGGTACTATGTTGTGTCTAATCATGTCATGTAATAACTTTTTCGATTGTTCCATCATTCGTTCTTTGCAATAAGCGTAAATAAGAGTGTTGTAACACATACCATCAGGTTTGATTCCTCTGTTTAACATCCGATGAAACATCTGATGAGCTTCTAAGATCTTCCTGTCTTTACAAAGAGCTTTGATCAGTGATGTATAAGTAACTAAATCAGGGATTACATAGCGGCGATACATGATTTTGTAGAGATAAAAAGCTTCTACTAATCTTCCTTTTTTACAATAGTTACTTACTAATGTATTGTAAGTTACTAAATCAGGCTCAAATCCTTCTTCTTCCATCTTCTCTAAAAACTCATTAACTTCAAGAAAATTTGAGTCTCTGCAGAAGATATTTGTCACAATATTAAAGGTATGAGTATTTGAATGGATTCCAACTCTGTTCATAAGATTATAAACTTCCCAACATTCATCAATGGAGTCCAATTTCAATAATCCATTCAAGAGATGATTACAAGTAACAACACTAACTACAAAACCAGCTTTTATTACCTTCTTAAACTCCATTAGCCCTTCTTTAACCAAACCTAATTTTAAGTAAGCTTTAACAAGAACATCGAAAATCACAGGATCCCAATTACATTCATCAGTAGCAGAAACCAAACCAGTAAACAAATCTTCCTTAGACGATTTTAGCTCAATCAATTCACATAAAAACTGCATAGTTAATGGAAATTTCTTCGAGCAAGTAAGAATGTGAAGTAATAAACAAAAGTTACCAACATTTGGTGTTTTCCCCAAATCGAATTTAACCCAATTAAAAAACGTGAGAGCACGAGAAGCATCCGATTGAAACCTGAGCAAAACCCTAGAGATTTCACCATCACCTAAGCGAGGAATCAGTGACTTAATCTCATTAGATAGATCAGATAATACGGGATCTCGTTGCTTCAATGTCGAACAGATAACATCGACGAGTTTATTAGGGTTTTGAGTTTGGGGAAGGAGATTGTAAAGCGGATTAGGGGTAACAACTGAATTAGGTATAGATTGAGGAATTATCTGTAAAGAAGAGGAAAAGAAACGGTGAACAAAGGAAGCAGTAATGGCGGATACTGAAATTGGAGCTCGATTCATGGAGGAGAAAGCAACAATGGAGGGAGAAATCGAGAAATTCAGACGAAAAAGAGGAAAGAAATTGAGAAGGATTTGAATTTGAATCCCACATCGATTTGAAAGTTGTGTGATAATGAAATTGAGAAGGATTTGAATTTAAATCCCACATCGATTTGAAAGCTGTGTGATAATGAAATTGAGAAGGATTTGTTTGAATCCCACATTGATTAGAAGGTGTGTGATTAAAGAGTATATATATAGAGAGGAGATTATAAAATGTTGTGTTCGTAGAAAGGAGAGATGGTTGGCATCTCCTCTGACAGAGACGGGATTGACCTTCGGGTCTTTGAACACATCCGGTTAAGGCTACCCACTTCCGAGTGGATCTAACCCAATTTTTTTTAAACCGGTTCCGGTTTATATTAATTGGTTTAGTTATTTTTATTCGGTTATTGGGAATATTAACCGGTTCCGGTTTATGATTTCTTGGTTTTGTTTATTACTTTCCATGGTTTTGGTTGGTTTAAGTAACTTTTTAGAAGTGTTTTTGTTAATATTAATTGGTTTAGTTATTTTTATTCGATTGTTGGGAATTTATATTTATTTTTAACTTTGTTTTCGTTTAGATTGATTGGTTTACTTATTTTAACTTGGTTATTGGAAATTTATATCAATCTAGAACCGGTTTTATAGTTTGGTTTGGTATCAATTAAATAATAATAATAATACTAAGTACAAAAAATCATTTACTTATGAATGTTCAAAGTATAAAATTTTCAACCAAAAAAATATAAAAATACAAAACATAAAATTCTACATATAAATAAAACGAAAGTTAAAAAAAAGCAATCATATTTTATAAATAAATATGAAAATATTCGTGGCATTACAAATTCCACCACATAAAAATAAAAATAGTCATCGCATAAAAAGCTAATGACTTACCCTAAATGGGTAGAAAAACATAAATTATTAGTTCTCTCAAAAAACCATCAAAAAAAAAACAGCACGGAGTTCCTTTCTGGAAACTCAAACGGCACAGAGTTGAGAAGGAAATAGTTAAAATCCTTCAAGAAACTCTTTAAAACAAATACTTAACAGAATATCATTTACTTATAATTAAATGCTCAGAGTATAAAGTTTTCAACCAAAAAATATATAAATACACAAAAACCAAAACATAAGATTCTAATTCTAAATGTAAATAAAACGAAAGTCAAAACAACAAATCATATTTTATAAAGAAATATGAAAATATCAGTGGCATTACAAATTCCACCACATAAAAATAAAAATAGTCATCACTTAAAAAGTTAATGACTTACCCTAATGGGTAGAAAAATCCTCTCAAAAACCCATTAAAAATAAAAAACGGCACGGAGTTCCTTTTCGGAAACTCAAACCAGCACAGAGTTCAGAAGGAAATAAAATAAACTCCTTCAAGAAAACTCTTTAAAACAAATACTTAACAGAAGTCAAACCCTCTGGTCCAGACCAAGGCACTTGAACAACAACCATTGAATCTTCATACTCAAACTCCACAACTTCACCATCAAGTGTACAACTCACTGGCTCTTTATCTGCATAAACCCTAAATTCACCGGTCCCTCGGACTCCGATTTCGACAGATTCTTCATTATAAACCAAAGATTGAACCGCGCCGCTAGTGTTCAACATGTTAACCAAACCAATTGGTGCAAACCGGACAGAGTTTCCCTCAATGGTCACAACAGGAGAAACAATGATCAGCTCAAACTTGAATGACTCTAAAGTGAGTTCGATTTCGTCGTTTGGTCCAGACAAAACAAGCTTCTTGGATTGAGACAAGAACAAAACAAATTCTTGAATGTTTTCAATGGAAATTGGATTCTTGCCACTGTTCCATTCAATGTCTTTAGGTGTTGTAGTAGTTGTGATTGTGTTAGAACATTGAGAGAAGCATTGGTTACGTCGAGTTTCGGGACACCATCCTCCTCCTTGACAGTTGAATACTCCGATAACTCCGGTGTACTATTAGAACAAAGAAAGACATTAGATTGAAAAACATTATGTAATGAACAAATTGAATCTTGTAAACCAAGAAACTAACTCATTGCTAGAACCCTAATTAGGTTTTCACAAAAATGGGTCTAGTGGGCCCTTTAGCTATAAAATCAAATCGGTCCATTGAAATAAAAACAAGCCCAAAAAGCCCATGAAACCAACTCGGTTAAAATTCTAATTAGGTTTTCACATTAATGGGCCTCATGGGCCTTATAGCCTTTAAGATCCAATTGTTCCATTTGAAATCAAAACAAGCCCAATTAAGGCCCATAAGAGCCCATAAAACCAATGACCTAATTACTTTTTCACCTAAATGGGCCTAGTGGGCCAAACAGCCTTAGATCAAATGAAATCCATTTGCAATCAAGTAAGCCCAACAAAGGCCCATAAAAGCCCATGAAGAAAAAGGTTAAGAATTTACCTTGTTTAAGTTCCAAATCTTGAGCATAGTTTTACCATCATGAAGAGGATCTTCAAAGAGACAGTCACGAGTTGGGAGTGCATAGTACTCACACCGCAAAATCGAACCGTTAGGCAAAACAAGCCGTCTCAAGAGATCGAAATCGTGCTGGCCGACACAATCGCTAACATATATCGGACCGCCCGAGATAGCCCGGGACGCGGCATGGAACTCAGCACAAGGATGAGTAGATTGAAACATATCCCAATCAGGCTGGATAAAGTTACCCATCCACAAACTATTATAAGCACAATGTACCATATGACATCCTTGTAACCAAAACGTACCGTTTGGATCGCCCGATGGATCGGTACACCAAAAATCATCACCTAGTAACACCAAAAATGATATAAAAAAAATTATTTATGTAATTATCAATGTATAAAATAATCGAATAAAAATTAAAATATAATAAATAATGAAAAAAAAAAAATTTTATATTTTTATTTAAGTTTAAATGTGAAAAGACTTACCAACACGACCAAGAGATATGGCTTCGGTTCCAAGATACATAAAGTCATTACAATGTTCCATACTGGCGATAACGCCGTTACCGTTAAAGTGTTTTTTCACTGACGCCGTTAATGCCTTGAAGTAAGCTTTAGCCAAGTCAACTCTACCTCCATAATTCTCCGACAACATCTCCAATATCTATTCCACAAAAAAGTCAATAATTTCTATTAATTTATAAAAAATAATATTTCGTCCCATTCATTTTGATAATTTCTTAAGTAAATAAGCATATATTAATAAAATAATTAAAATGAAGTAAAATAAAAAAAATAGACTTGTTTAGTAACTAACAACTATAATATTAAAAAAAAAGATATCGTTACTACAAAAATATAATATTTTTTCTATATCAAAATTCTTAAATATTTTATAATTTAAAAAATAAAGGAAAATAAGTTGAATAGATAGACAAAATAAAATAAATAATTTATCGACAATAACACATTACATAGTTATTTAATTAACAGACTAAAAATATATTATTTAACATTTTTTGCAAAAATATCTACGACTAGATATAAAAGTGTAAATGTGTAATTGGTAAACTTTCTCAAATATGAAAAATTTACAAAAAATATTTAACTAGGTCAGTTTGCACAATTCATTTTTTAAAATCCAATATAAACTCTAATCTAAAATTTTAAGTAACTATATTTCCAATTAATAGCTAGAAACTTTTTTCACTTAAAAACAATATTTTTAGTTAGAACAAAACTTACATGGATAACGTCAACTTTAACACCGTCAATACCAACATTTTGAAGATGAGAATGAAGTCCTTGATAAAGTTGATCAGCCATTTCCGGCGGAACAAGTCCAATTCCGGTCTCAATTATTTTATCCACCGCAAGATCTTCCATAGTTAGTTTAAGTCCCGGAGAAAGTTCCGGCCGGATAATTTTAGACGGTGGTAACGTCGGTGCTTCAGGCCGGAGACCTCCCCAATAACCACAAAGAGCATGCCAAACATAAATGTAATCAACGGTTGAGAATTCATCTTTTAAATCTTTAACAAAAGCTTTCATTCCTTTGTTGTTTGGATCTTTTGGTGAAATGTATTCTTTGAATTTGTAGTTCTCTTCAAACTTTAGTAGCCTATGCAAACCAAATTAAACCGGAATTAATTAGGATTTGGTAACCAAAAAGTAGTAAACCGATTAGTGTTAGTTAAAGTAAGCAATAAAACCAACCATTATATATTTAATTGCAATACCAAAATAGATGTAAGGGACATTTGCAAAAACACACTTTTTTCGGGAATTTGTAAAAATACACAAATTTATTAGTTTATACCAAAAATACTATTGTTTATAAAATTTGTGTCTTTTTACTAATACTTCCATAAAAAAATGTATTTTTACGAATACACCCATGAAAAAGTGTATTTTTTTCTAAATCTTTCTCGATGGAAAATATATTTCAACATTTAAAAAAAAACAAAGATATATTTAATTACAGAGAAAGTAAACCGGGATAAACCGGAGTAGGAATTGGAAACCAAAAATAAAACCGGTTTGTATCATTTAGAATAAACACAATCCTAATAAATTCAACCGTTTCAAATCTAATTGAATAATCAAACCATATATGACTAGAAAATATAGTTTTTATGTTTCAAAAAATTCAAAAGATTATATTTGATTTTGGAAAAAGTAAACCGGAATAAACCGGAGTTGGAAAGCATTAAAAAAACCGGTTAGGGTAAACAATTTAAATAAATAAACTCAATCGTTACAAATCTAATTGACAAATAAAATATTTGACTAAATAATATATTTCTACGATTTAATTAGAGAAAATAGAAAGTAAACCGGAATAACCCGGAGTTAGTAAACCAACCTGCAAGGCATTTGTTCACCAGCAACGGTACAAGTCATACCTTCAACATCAATATCATCAGTATCATGACCAATAGACTGCCAACCATCATCAATAAGTACTAACCCCGGCGGGCAACCGCCGTCAACGAGACCTTTAACGCCGTCATAAACGCCGTTAGGGTTAACGGTTAAGTAAAAAGCATCCCAAGTACACCAACCAAACTTATCAACAATCCCCGGAGGTGTCTTCTCTTCAAGAAGTTTAAAAGTATTCAAATGACTCCTAACCACTTTCATTGCGTCCTTAACCAGCTTAAACGGGTCATCGCCGGCGTGTATGTACACTATCTGCGGAAACTCCGACCCGGTCACGTGGCTCGACCCGCTTTCGACACAGACCGCTACATCGTCGTCGTCCCCGGCTTGGATATATGACCGAAATGCCCCTTCAAGAATTGGTAAGATCAAGACATACGGCCGGCCTGACCCGGTTTGACCCGACCCGGGTTGACCCGACCCGGTTTGATCCGACCCGGCTTGTTCCGACTCGGTTAGGTTTGACCCGGTTTGATCTGACCCGGTTTGGTTTGACCCGGTTTGGTTTGACCGGGTATGGGTTGACCCGGATTTATCAAGAATCAAGATTTGGGTCTCGTTTTCGAGGTCGCGACCGTTGGATCCGACCCAATGAGTGGTCCACCAGACTTTAAACCGGAAAATACTCATGAAGCGAATATTCTTTAATTTACCGATTGAGGCCACGTGGCGGCTATTGGGAGTGTCGAGGTTTAGTCCAAGGAATGAACCGGAAACGACGTCGTTTCCTTGGGCGGTTGAGGAATCTAAAGGTGTGAGTGTTACATTGGTTGGTACATCGGTGAGAATGGTGTGACCATTGACGATGAGGTTAGAATCCTCTAGACGAAACAGAGGCTTTCCGGTGAAGTCAACGCCGTTGAAACCGGATTCCGATTTGGTCAAACTCGGCGGCGCCATTTTTTTTCCGATGAACTTTTTTGAATTTTTTTTTAGTTTTTGTTAAAGGGATTATAAATTATATATATAGAGAAATAAGAGATTTAATTTTGATTGTAAAAAATTTAAATCTTTGTCCGTATTTTGATGTTTTAATGAGATTATGAATTGAAGTGAAGTTATGGGAACTGTCTATATTTATAAAGATTTTATATAATATGAATTTAATGTCGGTATCTGTGAGCCGACCCATCTATTCTTTCATTGTTATTTTTTATTAAAGATTTTATGTAATGAATTATTTTTTAAAATCTTTTTTGTGGGGTATATTTGATTTGTTACCTTGGATTCGGTCTTTCGTAATTAATAAGAAAAATTAAATAAAATAAAAATATAAATGGTTCCTATTATATGGCTTTTGGATGTTACATAATAATGAATAATTGATTATTGACAAGTTGTTGAATTATAGTGGTCATTGTGTAGTATGTATCAAAGCTGGAATAATGATTTTAATTATTATTTTTAATATAATAAAATTCATTTTAAAAATTAAAAGAATAATAAAAGAAAATATATATATGTATAGTGTATTCTTTTTTAAACGTTTTTTTCATTTCAATTTTGGTTTGAATGGCGTTAATTTAATTTGATAAAAAAAACTAAATTCATTTAGAACGATTTTTTTTTCTTCTTTTGCATTTTTAATTTGCTGACAAGTGTTGAGATTTTAGTGGTTGCTTTTTTCTTGGCCTTAAATAATTTAACTAAAATTGAAATCAAAATTAAAATGAAATTATTCGCCCAATTTTTATAATTGATAGTGAAACAATGAGAATACTAAAACTTTATTGCTTCGGATAATTCTAAGATTAATTATAATCATATTCTTTTTTCACAGGATTATAATCATTTAAGTACCAATTAATATAAGATAATTACTATATATTTGCTCCATATTTAAAAGATTTAGGGCGATTTTGTGGTATCAATGTTTAATTGGTATATTTAAGTTGATTAATTATCTAGATTGGGTTGTGATTTTGTGTAAACATTAATATTTTAGTAATTAAATTAAATTTAAACCATATTGTCAATTTTAGTTATACTATTAATCCAAAAAATAAATAAGACCATTTTAAAATAAAATGATCATATAGTACAAAAAAATGATCATATATATAATCACATATTTTTACCTATAACATTAATTAGATATCTATATATGGAATATTATAATAAGATTATAAAATAATATAGAATATTTGATTCAATATATGGAATATTATTACAGATTTTTAATTTTGTAGACATTATTTGACCGATTAAAATAAAATTCTTTCAGCAATAAGTTTATGCCAACATGTAGACGACGTACTAATCTCCTCAGTACTAATATATAATTTATTTTAAAATCTAATAAATTAAGAAAAAGTTATATTAAATATGATATTTTTAAATTTTTTAAATTTTGAAAAAAGGTGTTACAAAATTGAAAGCAAACTAATTTTCAGATTTGACCTGATTAGAGAGAAAACGTGGGAGTATATGTTTTGTTATGATAGTTATTTATTAAAATTAATATTGTGGATTAATATGGGAGGTCATTTTTCTTTCGTAATAAACTAATTTTATAATATTACTAGTTTGTATTAATATTTTAAAAAATTAGATTAACTGTATGTAGAAATTGTTGATAAATTTATTTTTGGTTTTTAATTAAGAGCTAAGAAATGTAATTAAAAAATATGAAAATTTGTATAAAAGAGACAAGTGTAATAGACAGGTTTGGTGACGTGAATGAGCTAAATTAAGAATTGAAAAATGCCACGTGTCATCTTATTATCATATCCAACTGTCCAAAATAACATTTGAATTTATAATGTATAAAAATGTCACGTGAAACCCTTAAAAATAAGCCAACGCTTATAATTTATGATCCGACGGTCGTAGATTAAATATACATTTCTATATCTTTATATTTCAATTTATATGATATATATATATATATTAATATACATATATATATTAATATATATTTATATATATTAATATATATTTACAGATACATAGCTT
>KE153512.1:580922-592018 GCA_000411095.1 Aethionema arabicum
AACTATTATATATTTTTATTTTATATTAAAAATACATAGGATATTGTATTTTTATAAAGAAAATAGAGGGAACTATTGGAGCAAAACACTCCCCTATTTTGAAGTTCCCTCATTTTAAGGGGAAAAATAAAGGAAACCATTAGAGATGGTCTAAAAATATGATTAGTCAAAATAATCAGCTTAATTTTGGGGTTATTAAAGCTAAAATATAATAAAAAAAGATAAACTTAAAAGTATTTATACTAATTTCTATAATTTTGATGTAGATTATTCTAAAAGCGACAATATAATATTCTAAAAGTATTTATAATTTTTGTTTAAAAGTGACACTATAATTAAATTGTTTCTTGATAAATTACTCACTAATTTGGCAAAAAATAAAAATAAATTAGTCACTAATGTATGATTTGACACATGTAACACGTTCAAGCTGTTAACAAAAATTTGAGAAAACACAGGTTAATAAAATGCAATTACTTAACACATAATTAATGTTTATGTCAAAATAAATTTAATTAACGTTTTAATATACAAAGAATTCCACGTGGAAGTTTAAGTCTACGATAGCGTTTAAACTTATGATGTGAGAAATTTAACGGTCGTGTGAAGTTGTTATATTTCTTTATCTTCCACCGACTAAACAAATATTACTTTTTAAAACACTGTTTATTTAAAAATATTAAAAATAGATATTAATTTAATATGGACAAAATCTAGACTTTTTTAGTTATATAAAAAGTTTTTGCCAAGAACACATGTGATTTTCTCTAAAATGAAGGATAGTGTGGAACCCAAGAAAATTAATTTATGACATAAAATCATAAAAACCACTAGCCTCTAACTACTTATATAAATAAATCAAAATATTACTATTACTTTTATAAACCTAAAAGAAGTCATCAATAAAAATAATAAATAGATAAATAAATAAATTTGTTATAAGTATAATCTACATACCCCCAATTACGTTTCATGTCGGCAAGGTTTTAATTTTTAAATAATAAATTTGACCAGTCTCTCATCTATTTTTTATCGTTGAATTTAAGACATAAATTTGTATAATAAGAAATTTTAAAATTATTTTAATTTCTACAGCTCTTGTCACCAATCCACGTTTTCGAATTATTTCTAACGGAATTTTCTTGTTTTCTATATATAATTCGATAATCAATGATGTCAACATATCAAATTCCAAATTATCAAAAAATATATTAAAAATCAAATTTTTTTATTGGCAACAAATAATGTTAAACGTAACCTCATCGTTAATAGTTGTTATTCAGTAATTAATAATGTTATGCAATTTGAATCTATAGAAATATTAATACACAAACTCATATAGTTTCATAAACAATTAAAATTTAGGTCAACAATTTTATACCACGTAAAGTTTTTTAACCAATTTTTTTTATATTCAAAACACATATTATTAATTATTAGATAACAATACCTTTAAAGAAATCATTATATTCCAGTAAATGAAGGTATAAAATACTAAAAATATTATAAAGAATTTAATTTTTAAAATTTATTATGAATAATATAAAATACTAAAACCATATTTAGAAATAGTTGGTTTGTTTTGCAATAAATCGACATATATATATATATATATCATCGTTCAGTATATTTATGAATAATAAAATATAAATACGTTCTAAAAACACTAAAAATTAAGTACATCAATCCACTCTCTTTTTCAATACCATATAAAATTTAAATATTAATCTTAAATTGATTATATTTTTGTTATTATAAAGTTACTTGTAAAATTCTTAGATGTTTCTTGACTCACCAACTAAATAATTAAAGGTCATTAAATAAACTTTTATCTAATCTAAAAAAAACTAAATTACCTACCCAAATTCTAAACCATTCCAAGGAAATCCAATAATAATCTTCCACGTGGACATATAAGTTAGCAGAATGACACGTGTCACGTAGCAATTGGATGCTCATATAAATCGACGTTCTAGATGTGGTCGGTGTAACATTGAAAGTTGTTAAGTTTCTTTCACTTTAGTTTAGGTTCGTTAAGAAAATTGGAATCGACAGGTTAACGCGTTTTATCCGTTAATTTATCTAAAGCTAATGGGCCGACTTAAATAAAGTGTATATATTATAGTTTTTGTAATCCTACAAAAAAAAATTAAGAAAAACTTTGAAATCCGTAATTTTATTTATTTTTCTTTTGTCCCTTATATTTAGTTTTTATATAATTTGAATGTTTTTTTTATGTATATTATTATAAACGATTCGTTATAACAACAATAAAAAAATAGTTTTGTTGTATATATATATCAATAATTTTAGATCAAATGCATATTTTTTAAATCAATTATAGTTTATATTTGTTGAGGAAAAAAAAGTTTATATTTGCATATTTAATCGTGCAATTTTGTAATAGAATCTTGGATATTATTTTGTGTATACTTGTTCTATACATCTTTAGATTTTTGGAGAGTTTAATAACAAAAAAAATTATCTATAAAAATCTCACTATTATTTAAGTATTAATCATTTACACTAACACCCCTAATATTTATTGTAGCTTTAAATTTCATCCCATAATTTTATACGCTCTCAAAAACACACGTGGCTCTCACTTGGGTGATGTGCGTGACACTTGTCGAGCTAAGATCACATTAGCTTCCGTAACTGACAACAACTAACCGTTGATCTTTTTGCTATAATCTCTAACTCAATCATGACCGTTAATTACAATTTGGATTATAGTGCGCGTAACACAGGATTAAGTCTTGAAGCTTCTATGGTTTTATGCTAAAGTAAAGGTTAGTCTTATAAAATTCTTTTTGTTCCCCATTGAAATTCTTTTATTATTCTTCGTAATAATATTTTCAATTGATTTCAATTAATAACCGTTTATGAGTAATTATTTTCTAACTATTTTTAATCGTCGTTTATTTATAATATTTTTTTTGGTGCAAATAATGTATATTAAAGGGAGAATTAGTTAAATATATTTTGAAAAAGGTGTTTTAGGTATATACACATTTATAGTTAATTTTTTTGTTTTATACACTCGCTTATAACATCGTATAACATCTTATATTACTAAATATAAAGTATAATATCTCATAAATTTTGTTATAAGAAGTTATATCATACCTTATAACATCTTATAACACGATTGAGTGTATAAAACAAAAATAGAGTGTGTGAAAGTATAATTCACACAAGTTCTCTATATTAAATTATATTCTTTTAAAATATATATTCACCAATGGGTTAATGATTCACCACTCGTTAGCTTGAAAATATATATTCTTGTAAATAATGTTTATTTATAATATTTAGCTTTAAAAAAAAATATATTCTATTTTTTTGTTTTAATTCTCAAAAGTACACTATTAAAAACACTTCTTGCTCTCTAACAATTTAACACGTAAATGTCATGTCCTATAATGTTTAAACAATTAAAAAAAACCACCAAAAATAGAAAGTAACATAACTCCAAAAATAGAAACTAATGTATTTAGTTCCTCAAAACATGGAATGCAATTCCCTTACAACGTTTTCTGGTTCTTAGTTATGTTACCATTTGTAAGGTGTTGTTTCCTTTTGATAATTCACTAAGCAAGAAATTAATATCTCAATATAGAAAAGTATTTCATATAACCGTAACACTCTCTACATGAGATTTAGATTTGTAAATGGTGTGAAAATATGAAATTTGGAGAGACATTTAGTGAATATCTTCATGGAGAAGAAGAATGGTTTGTAGAAAAATGTTGTTATGTTGAGTATAAGAAACTGAAGAAAGTTTTGAAGAGATGCAAGAAATGTAATTTAACAAAATCTGATGATGAAGATAATATTCAATCTTGTCCTTGTAAGTTCAAGAAATGAAATCTTAGTATTTTTTTTTCTAAGAATTGCGGTGAAATGACTCCAATTTTTTCTGATTTTGTGTAAAAAACTCCATATTTTTTTTTTCTATGTAGATTACACGAAATTCATTAAAAACAAATGGTGTTTTATTAAATAACTAGAAAGTTATAGGTCATGAATTTATCGGATTCAAACTCAGATCTAGTAATTTAAACAATTTTTTTGTGGATTCGAATCTTTTAAGGGCATGTGTATTTATTGCATTGGAAACAATTATGAAAATTTATGTTCGTTTTGCTGTCACCAATTTATTAGTACTGACTTTTGTCACTAAGTTTTGTCATTGAACATGTTTGTTTACCAGTCATTGGATCGATGACAAAGTTTCGGTACAAACAACGAAAAATTAAAAACTAAAATGTTCATTGATTTAAATTTTAATTCGTTTGATATCGAAACATATCCTCGAATGAACGAACAAGTAAATTACGAACATGACGTCATCTTTATCTCTTTTTTTTTTTGTCACTGACAACAACTAAACGAACAACATTACTTGTCCCTTGCGACAAATAAACAAATAGATCCATTACTATGTCTATATCTTTTTTAGATGATAAACATAAATAAATGAAGTTTATTTTTGTCCATTCAAATATTTTTCTCATATATTTTGTTGATTAATGTAAGTTATATGATGTTCTATTGTAGGGTGTGATAAAATGTTTTTTGCTGAGTTAATGAAGGAAGCTTCGGACATAACTGAATGCTTTAGATCAAGAGTGAGAGATCTTCTTCATCTTCATATAGCAGCTAGAGGAATGCAAAGATACATGTTACGTCTACGTAAATGTTTCAAAGACGAGAAACAAGATTTAATCGATGTTGGTCAAATCTTGATTCAGTACATAACCATGAACGCCATTGCTATCCGCAAAATCCTCAAAAAATATGACAAGGTTAGAAATATATAATTTTTCCAATGATATATATCCATTTTACATAATCAACATCGTTTATTTGACCAAAAATGGGTTATTCTAGTGATAAAACTTCAAATTTATTCTAAAAATATTTTTATATTTACATTATAAACTTAATTATTAAATATAATTAAATATTATCATAAATTTTTCATAAAAAATGATAATAATAATAATGTATTTTAAGNTACAATTTTAATAAATAAAAAGTTATATTATACTATAAAATTACGAATTGTTGGAATCTTAAATCAGATAGAGACCGACATTTACATGAGTATAAATAGAACATGAACTACTCCATTTATTTTTTCAATTATGTTAAATTGGAATCACATGTTTTTAATACATAGAGATAGTAAACACTAAATGCCATTACTATATAAGCTTTGTTTTAGTATTAAAATTAAATTTGTGAAGATGGATCTAAAATATTTATGAAAACTATAATTAAATGAATTAAAACGACAAAGAAAAAACTAACCAAATTATCCATGAAATATTAACTATAACTTTCAAAAAATAAACAATTTGAAAGTTTCAACAACGAACCCTCAATTTTTAAGTTTTATTATCTAAAACCTTAAAAATTAACGTTTCAAGATGTCGTTGAAAACAAAAAAAAAACATCAAAAATAAAGTTTTAAGATCTCCGTGAGAGATATTCTAACAATTTATCATTCAATCTTGTAATACAGATCGATTTAAATAATTGTAAGTCGAAAATTCGGTGTAAATATATTTTTAACATATTGTAAACATATGTTTTAAACATTTTTCAGGTGCATAGTTCAGTAAATGGAAAGAACTTCAAATACAAAATGAGAGCAGAACGCATAGAACTCTTACACTCTCCATGGCTAATTGAACTTGGAGCATTTTATCTCAATTCAAAACTAGACAAACTTGAAAATTTCAAGAACACATGTGCTTCCATTTCATATAATGATCAAGAAAATGACCAATCTCAGTTGAAATTCATGTTACCTAACTCAATTGAGCTTGAGTTTGATCTAACTTGTGCCATTTGTTTGGTAAGTAAACAAAAAAAACAACTTTATATATCTTTAACATATAATATATAGTTTATTACTTACATATTTGGACCGTTAATTAATCAAATTGTTTGTGGATTTTTGGGAACAGGAAACAGTGTTTGATCCCTATGCATTGAAATGTGGTCACATATTTTGTAAAGCATGTGCATGTTCTGCTGCAAATGTTATGATTTTTCAAGGTGTTAAAGCAGCATCACAACATTCAAAATGTCCTATATGTAGAGAGGTTTGTTTATATATTTTTTATACAATTTAATAATAGACCTAAGTTCGAGTTTTTTTTATATATAAAAAAGACAATTAACATTAAAGGCTAACTCTAGATTTTTAACAAAATTATAAAGAAACAAAAAGGATTTAGTTATTTTGTTTTATTCTAATTTTATATTGAGATTTTTGTTTTTTTTGTCGTACACTATTACATCTAAGTTCGATTTTTTTTTTATATATGAGAAAAATAATTAACATTAAAGGCTTACTCTAGATTTTAAAAAAATTAAAAAATAGATAAAAAAGTTTTTTAGCTACTTTCTTTGGATTTGTGTTCATTTTTTATGTGCGATTTTTGCAAAATTTAATAATACTATTTTCTCCAGTTTTTATATGTAGGATGTTCGAGTTTTTTTTTTATATAAAAAAGGGCAATTAATATTAAAGGCGAACTCTAGATTTAATAAAATTAAAAAATAGATATTTTCTTTCGATTTTGTTTTCATTTTTATGTTGAGATTTTTTATATATTTTTTTTGTTTGCGATTTTTAGGTTGGAGTTTATGTGGAAGCAGTTCACATGGTGGAGTTGCAACTTTTGTTGAAGACAAGGTGAGAAAAAAATCTCGAACTTAGATCATATTAAAATCTAACCAAGTTTATTTAAAATTTAATAAAATTAGAGTTTTACACCGTTTTTGAAATTATTAGTAAATTATAGCGTAACTAAACCAATATTTATTTATTTACATATGTACACAAAATTACATTTATCCAAAACATAATAACAAAAAATTATATACTTTTTGACTATTTTTTTCCTTGAGGATTATATATATTGCAATAACTAATTATTTTATAATATTTTTGTAGATGCAAAGAATATTGGAAAGAGAGGATGATTAATGAAAGAGCTGAGATTGTGAAGCAATCCAAAATATTTTGGAATGAACAAACAAAACATGTTATTGGCTTTTAATCATAATTATTATTAAAAAAAATATATTTTAGTGGAGTTTTAATCATAATCTCTAATATTTATTATCATAATTAGTATTAAAAAAAAATATTTTGATGGAGTTTTCATAGTTTTATTTATTTGTGATATATGTAAACCAAGTTATATTTAATACATTGTGACTCCATATATATGTTGTACTTATCTATTATTTAAAAGTAAAGTAAAATAAATGTTTTATACATTTTTCCTTTTTATAGGTATATTTATTTTCCCTTATTTTATTTAGTTATTATGATATATAAATATCAAAATCATAGCTATTGAAATCAAAACTTTACACTAAAATAAAAATAGAATTTAGAACGAAATTTGAAAATGAATATAAGATTTTACAAACGTGAGTTCATATATATATATATATATATATATATANGATTTTATAAAAAAAAATTGAATGAAATATTTTAAAAAATTAAGAGAAATTTTCTAAGAGCTTACAAAAAAAAAATTCTTAATCATTACTAATTTTCAACGAAAAATAATCACACAAAATCGATGTAAATTACAAGAAAATTTAATCCCACATATACCAGATTATAATATCCATCAAACTAAGAAAAATCAGCAAAAAAAACATCGAATTAAAAGCTTTAATTTCTACGATTTATACAAGATTCAGAAGAACTACAAGATCCTTGATCATGATTTTTAACATTAGAGTTTGATATCATAGAACTATTATTACTAGAAGACATAGATTGATCTATGATCAATGAAGAATTAATACTTAAAAAAGGAGGATTTGTTGGATTAGGAAGAATGTAATCTCTCTTACTTAACATTTTGATAACTTCTTCCATTGATGGCCTCAACAATGGTGAAGCTTGTGCACATAATAATCCTATACAGAGAACTCTATATACCTCATTTTCGACTTCTTGTTCTTGATTTAATTCTTCTTTAAGACACGGATCCAATGATTCTACCAAACGATTTTGTGTGTAGAGTTTCCATACCTACACAAATCGAAGAATCTATTAGTTGATTTTGATATTTTAAAATTTTCGATAATTTGTTCTCGAAAATTATATGATATAAATTTTGGTTTTGCGTTTAAAAAAAAAAATCAAAAAGTTTAGTTTCAAATATTTTTGGGGTATTTTCAAAAATGTCCAAATTCAAAAACCTCATAAATTAGAACATTTTAGGTAATTCCTAAATATTATTTTTCGACACATTAAGACAAATTTATGAGGAATTACTCTCACACAGTAGGACAAATTTATAAAAATCTCATAAATTAGAACATTTTAGGTAATTCCTAAATATTATTTTTAGACTTTTTTTGTGAAAAAGTTGTGATTTTGATATTGTTAATGATCAACAAAAATATAATATTGACAAATATTTATTGATATCGTAAAATATTAAAACATTAAAAAAGTAAGCTAGTTTGTTATCCCTAAATATAAAGATTAACAAAAATATAATATCGACAAAATTGTCTTCCATTAAAAGAAACTTAATTATTTTAATTGTAATTTCAAAATTGTCTTCCATGAAATATAAATTTGTTATAGAAACTTACCTTCTGCAAAAGATGACCACTTTCCGGTACACAAACATTGTTTCTTGTACCACAAACAATCTCTAAAACAAGAACTCCAAAGCTATAAACATCTGCTTTCTCTGTTAATTGTCCTTGAATTACATATTCTGGAGCCATATAACCTCTGCAAAATTCAAAATTCCATTAAAAATTAACCAAATTTCTCATCACAAAACCCTAAACCATAAACCCTAAGCTTGAGTAACAAGTTTCCTTACAATGTGCCTGCAATGCCTGTACTAAGATGTGTTTTATCCGGACCAAAACATCGAATCAAACCGAAATCTGCGATTTTCGGACAAAATTGATCGTCGAGAAGAACATTACTCGGTTTAATATCGCGATGAATTATGGTTATCGGAGATTCAAAACCTCCATGTAAGTAAGCTAGTCCTTCAGCTGTACCTAAGATGATGTTTAGTCTTTGTTTCCAGTTTAAAGCTTTCCTTTTACTCTCATCTGCAAAAATGCACCAAATATTAACTCAATTATTCGAAATTAAATTTAAACTTATAGTATATATAATAATTTTAGATATATTAAATTAGTTTTCTATTAAAAAATATGAGCCAGATTTTCAAAAAGATAAAAGATAATCTCAAAATAGCCAAAATTAAGGGAAAATTTAAAAATTAAGAAACCAAGATTATATGTTAAAACCAAAATGAAAATAATTTTTTTTTTTTAACAAACCTAAATTGAAATAAATTTTTATCGGAAATGAACAGAACCGAATTAAATTTGGTCCTAATTCAAAAAAAAAAACATTTTTAAGATTCTAAAAAAAACTCGATCATAATTCAAAAAAACCCAAAAATCCAAGATTTCTAAACCGAACTGAATTTAATTCGATTTTAGTTCACGCCTTCTACAAAAATTCAAAATACTCAAACCTAAATTAAATTCATTTCAAATTTATACATTCTTCTAAAAAAAATCTATTACTCCTAAACTTCGGTTCAATTTTATACAAAAAAAAAATCGAAAAATCAAGATTCCCAAACCGAATTATAACAAAATTTATACCTCAAATAGAACCAACCAAAACTATGGTCAAATCATACACATTTTAAAAAAAAAACCAAAAATGCTATAGCCAAACTAAACCGTTAAATCTAAACCCTAAACCCTAAATCGTAACCAAACTACACCGTTAAACCTAAACCCTAACCCAAACTAAACCGATAAACCTAAACCCTAAACCATAAACCCTAAACTCTAAATCGTAACCAAACTAAACCGTTAAACTAAATACCGAAACGTACCCTAAACGCTGCGTTTTAAAAGGTGAAAAACTATAGAATAAATTTACTTACCAAAGATAAAGTGGTCAAGACTTCGGTTATGTATAAACTCATAAACCAATAAACTCTCTGGTCCTTCAATACTACAACCAATTAATTTGACCAGATTCTTGTGTTGGATTCCACTTATTAGATTCACTTCGTTGAAGAACTCTTCTACCCATTCTCTTGTGTTAAACACAAGTCTTTTAACTGCTATTTTATTACCGTTTGGTAATATTCCAAGGAAAACGGCGCCGTTTCCTCCTTCACCTAATTGTCTTTTCTTGCTAAAGTAGTCTGTTGCTTTCTCTAATACTTCATACTTGAATTTTGTCTTTGAATTCTTGAATCTTTTTGAAATTATACCAAGTGTTCTTTCTTCTGTTTTAAGAATATAATTTATTAATTTGCAGGAAAATTTATGTTTCTTTAACAATATATATTAGTATAATAGTATTTCGAGATTAGAATTCAATTTTTATTTACCGTAATTTTTTTATATTAAATACTTTGATGTTATTAGTAGCAAGAAAATTAAATTTAATAAAAAAAAAAGAAAAATTCAGAAAACAATTTGAATCCAAATTATTAATTTTTTTATTATGTATGCAAGATTTATATTTAATTAACTATTCACGGTCTAACCGATTACAAATTTATAAACACTGCAAATATCATAAACAGCAAAAATTATTTTTGTGAATCTCAAATGCAGTATTGCTCTAAAAGTTATATCGTGTATTTAGGAAAAAAAAATTAATAATATAAGATGTCATAGTTATATAAATTTTAATTTATGTAAAATTCAAGAATCAATATGACTTTTGACCCAAAATAATCCGATTATAAAAGTAAGAAACAATTGCAAGAATACAGCGATTTAAAGATTTTTTTTTTCCAAAAAAATACACTATTTTATGTATTAAAAAATACTTTTTATGTATGATGGTTGATCAAATTACCCCTAAAATTTGATTATTAAACTTTAATTTTAATTATTTAACCTTAAAATTTAATATTAAATGCTAAATCCCCTATATATTATTTGAGAAGCATATTTAAATACAACGTTGGTTTGTAGACCGTGCCACAGGAAAAATAATCACTAGAAAAAAAATATTGGACCGTTATATTTAT
>KE153512.1:626852-639552 GCA_000411095.1 Aethionema arabicum
TATATTTTTAACTAGAAATTTGCAAATACACAAATTCATTAGTGCATATCAAAAATACTTTTATCTATTATTTTTGCAAAAAAATACATTTTTTTATGAAAAGTTTACAAATTTACACAAATTCATTAGTGCAGATCCTTTAACTTTTTTCTCATTTTAATTGCCCATTATGAACGTTATTTTATGAACAATTCATATACAAAGATATAATAATTTTACAGATTAATAATAAAGTAATGGGAAAAACTAAATTTATTTACACCAAGAAAATAACTAAACCCATTTTATAATTAAATTACCTTATCAAACCAATCATCCTTACTTTTACACAAAAAAAAGTAAAATCTATAAATTATGCTTAATTATTCATATTTAAATATATATATATATATATATATATATTACTTCTAAAAATTTATATATAAAATAATTTTAAAGACAAGACCCACTTGTAAAATCCATCATAGTAAGTGAACTGAGTTCAAATTCATCTTCAAGAACCCAAAAAGTTTCGAACCGGTTTGGAATTGTCGTGGTCTGATCCGGTTTAGGTTCCAAATTAAGTCTAAATTCATCTGCTACAGAATTGAAACTTGTGATTGTAACTTTTTCATCTTGATGAGTTGTACAAGTCAAGATCGACGGCGTAGATTCATCGTCACAAACCGGTTTAGTCACAGAAGAATGTTCTTCTAAACCGAGTTTTTTGCTGAGATGAGTATTCCAATAATTTTTCACTTGGTTATCGGTTCTTTCCGGTATTCTTTTAGCTATCAAAGACCACCTAAATTATATACAAAAAAAATATATTATTAAAAAATATTAATATTTTTATTATATGTTTATAAGAAAAAAAAATACAATGAGAAAACATAGAACAATTTTGTGCATGTGTTTATAATCAATAAAAATGGATCTTTGAAGTGACCCATTTTTGAAAACACATCTACATTAGTGCAATTTTAAAAAATGAATTAATGTATTTCTTAAAAGTTTCCCAATTATTTTCGTTAAAAACACAAAAATACAAAAAGAAATCATTTTTGTGCATGAAATATTATAAATCCAATTTATGAAATTTTTGTAAGAACTAAAATATTTAAAATATAGACCAATTTGTGTATGTATATATATACCAATGTAAGAGTTAATGATTATGGACCGAAAGAGCATATGTTAAATTTATGTAGCCAGATTACATATATGTTGATATCATGTAGATGTTATTAAATTATTATGAGACATGTGTATATGGATATGATCCCATAAATGGGTACAGTTATTAGTCATGTTGTAGAGTTCGAGGGAACATATATTTTGAAGATAAAAAAAATTAAAACCTTGAAATATAAATTAATAGTAACAAAAAAAATATAGATCTAAGATCTTTGATTAAAATTTCAAGGTTCTCGTTTTTTTCCATTATTATTATATAAATCAATGTAGAAGATATAAAATAAAATAAAAAAATTCGATAAGTTTAAATTACTTTACTAACCTATCATTTTCATATTATAAACATAGTTAATAACATACATTCAAATGACATAAAAATCATATTTACACACACACACACACACACATATATACATATATATATATATATATATATTACGATCGTAACGATGATAACATTATAACTTTAACTATATGAATAAAAAATTCAACACATCAAGTTAAGTTTTATAATGAATTAACATATATATTAGTAAAATTTTATATTTTTATTATAATTCTTCTAAAAATTGAAACAAAAATTGAAAACAAGTGAAAAGAAAAGTAAGAAACGAAGTTAACGAATAATATATAGCAATTATAGTAAAAATTGCAACAATACTAAAAATTCAAAATATTATGATTTAAAACGATAATTCAAAAGTGACGATCATGCTATATATATATATACATATATAAATTAAAAATAATTTATAAATAAAAGAAGTAGTGTAATTAGAACCTGTTTCCAAGAAGCTTATGAAGTCTAATGATGAGATCTTCTTCTAGATCAGTGAAATTTCCTCTATTCACATTAGGGCTTAAATAATTCATCCATCTCAATCTACAACTCTTCCCACATCTTTTAAGCCCTAATTAATCAATAATAATTCCATTCAACAAATTTCACAAAACCCATTTCAATCTTTAAAGTCACAATAAAATCAAGAAACTAGAGAGAGAAAGTAGAGAGAGAGAAAAAGACCAGTTTTTTTGGCGATGCGGTTCCAATGACCTTGACCATGAGATTGAACATAGTCCATAAGGATCTTGTCTTCTTCCATTGTCCATAAACCTTTCTTGTATTCTTCATCTTTTACTTCTCTTATTATTTTTCTCATTCTTTTTTTATTTCCTTTTTCTCACTTTTCTTGATCCCTAGGAAGAGAGAGAATGAGAAAGAGAGAGAGAGAGAGTAGAGAGAATAGAGAGAACAATTGATGAAATCGAAGCCCGGATCAGCCATTATATATATATATATATATTGTTTAATGTGTATATGGATTTGAGGAGTAATTAGAGTATAAATGAAATACATAAGTAGATGAGAATTTGTAAAAATTATACTTTTTTCATGGATGTATTTGCAAATACACAAATGATAGAGATAAAGATATTTTTGGTACGAATTAATGAATTTGTGTATATTTATATTTTTTTTCATGAAAAATGTATTTGCGCAAATTTTACTAAGTAGATCGAACAATATATATATATAGTAAGTAATATTCAACGGTATGAAATTACGGACCCGAAATAAAATTGCACATGAAAGATTGAAAGTCAATATATTAATAAAAAAAATGTTTTAGAGGAATGCACACATATTAATAAAAGAATTAAACAAAAATAAAATTATTTTTATGATACAATAATATACCACAAGAGTATATATATTTTTGTATATGAAGCATTTAACTTTTTAAAGTATATTTTTTACGTTAATTTTGGACGCACTTAGCTTGTAAAATATACCACAAGAGTCTTATTAAAATAATTAAACAGTTTTGGAAAATGATCTCATTTTCTTTGGAATTAAACAAAAAAAATTTTTTTTATTTTTTCTCGTTTCTGTTAATTTCCACACAAAAAATTGATTTATTTGCAAGATGTGCTATATATAAAATACCGTAGAAATATATACGTTAGGCTTCTGGATCATATGTATAAATAAATCATATTATTTCAAAATTATCATAATTCAAACACGAGATTTGAAGAATAACATATAAGAATGTGAAAAACAGTAAGTACGATATATTTTATAGTTAGTGGGTGTATATAATATAGTTTCCCAACTAACAAGTTAAGTAGATAAGAGAGTATTATAATATTTATTTGGCACATTAAATAAAATATTTAGAAAATAAGAATATTATGGTGTTAATTACAACAATGTTTTTTTATAATTGATTTTATATTTACCTATATAATTTTTTTCTATTAATATAGTATTTTCATCAGTGATTTGTTTGGTTAACCCCTGTTTTATAATTCTAAACTTATAATAGTTAAGTAAATAACTAATACAATTTTGGGAAAACAAAAACTAATAAAATAAATAGAATTACAAAATATAATTTAAAGTTATCAAATTCTCTTACACTTTATCTCATTATATCTGAAAAATGATGAAAAATATATAGCACTAATATAAAATGTATGTGCAGTATATATTGTGCATAAATTAAACTTAATCTAAAATTTATATAGTTGACAAAAAAAAATCTGAAATTTATATAGCCTATACTTTTATTAATTATTTTTATGATATTTATACAGAGCCTACCTCTTAATTATATAGCCTAGCCTAGAGCCTACTTTCTAATCAACCCAACTAGCTAATGTTGATAATCATCTAATATATTAACTACATTGACATAAATATTCATTGTATCTACAAAATTATACAAATACTAAGCAAATATGTACTAGTATTAGCTACACTTTGAATTATAACAAATTAAAATTTTGTGATATTTTTTTTGTTACTTTTTCTATTTTTTTTTTTTTTTGTCGTCTGTTACTTTTTCTATTTAAAAACTCAATTCTAAACTTTCTCTATATATATTCATAAAATTTCAGTTTATTAGATACTCCATCTGTTTTCTTTTACTTAATTTTTAAGGTTTTTCACACTAATTAAGAAAATATATGAAATACCTACTTTAACCTCATATTTTAGTATTTATCTTAAAAGTTGACCATATGTATAATAGATTGATAAAAAAAAATGTCAATTTTTATCTTGAAAAATGAAAACATCAAATATTAATTAAAAACATATTTTTTTTCTCTTAAACTTCAAATAATAAAAAACAGAGGGAGTGTGAGTTTTCTTAACTGGTGATGAGTGGTGGAACTAGAAAAAATATTCAAGAGATCATAAAAAAATTTCAATATTAAAATAAATGTATAAACTCTAAAAAGGTTATACGGATCAATAATTAAATATATTATAAAATACCAAAACCTAATAATAATAATAATAAACAACAAAAGTTTATATTTTATATATATTGTTCAATCTCTTATACTATTAAACACCAAAGTTTCACCTTTCCATAAACATAAAAGAGAACAAACATAACAATTTTCATCATAATCAACATTTCTTGCAACAAAGGGTCCTTTGCAACGAAATCCACACTTATAACAACCTGGTCGATTTACACCATTCAACATCACTTCCCATCTTTTTCCATTAAACTCAAAACATTTTCTTGGTCTAACATACCAAAAATCTCCCAATACACATTCAATATGAATAGTCGGTCCATATCTTTCACAAGTATAAAACATTATTTCATAATCCATTACTCCCTCACATATTTCACACCAATACTTTTCACTTATATCTTTATCCCCATCATAACATAAGTAAAGAGGATCTTCATCATACTTGTATTTAACCGTATTTGGTAAAATAGCACATTTGAAATCCAAAGCGAAATCGCAATCAATACAATTCAAAATATATTTTGAATCTTCTTTACAAGTTATACATACCTTGTTATCTTGTGAAGTTTGAAATAAAGGATGTGGATGACATTCGAAGATGAATGGTTCGGTTATCGAACCACATTGTACATCTAAGTTAATATCGCAACAACTATATCTGAAACCGCTGCAGAGGCGATCACAAGCTGAGCATATAAATACTCCTCGAGTCAATGGAAACTCCATTGTTATGTCGTCGTCAGGGTATAATGAAAGTTGATGATTATGTAATACATGTCGTTGTTTTCTGGGAAGATTAGCACATGTTTCATGAAGAATAAAATCATCGCATTGCTGACAATTATAGTATGGATTTGAACAAACGGGACGAACACAAACTCTACAACGAATGTTTTCGTTTATTAAACCATCTTCGAGTTTTAGATTGTGTATTTGATGACTAAAGTGGTTTATTACTTTATCACTCACAATCCTAAACGGTTCTTCAATTTCTTCATCTTCTTCAGGTTCGTTTTCAAGTTCTATTCCATCCCATACATCTTCTCTGGTGGCACATTTTGAATGAACAACGTAGTTTGAACATATTGAACAAGAATATGCACCATATCTTCCATCAATTTTTCTGCGACAAACTCCACAAATCCAATCTCCAGGACCAAGAAAATAAGTCCTGGAGATACGATGTTTATGACGTATGATGTTTATGACACGAGGTAAGTAGATACAATCATGATGAATCATGAAATCACATTGAGGACAAACATAAGGAGACCGATCTGAGTCAAGACCACAAGCATTACAAGTGAATGTTATGAGTCTTGGCATTAAAGTGAGTATATGATCATGACCTTTGAGGTAATGAATAGTTAGCTTTAATGGATTCCGAGCACAAAACATATCTACACTGAAATCACATATAGAACAATGATAAAGTAGTTGTCCAAGTTGTTCTCCGCAAAATCGACAACTATCTTTTACTGGTAAACCATGTCTGAGAAGTTTGAGAGAATGTCGCGGATGAGAAGGATGGTTGATTTCTTGTGGCGATTCGGCACATTCTTTATGAGCTTTGAAATCACAAATATGACATTTGTAGTCATTGAAACTATCATCACTTAGTTTTGGACAACCATAGCAATGGAGGTTGTTAGTACCATAGTTGTATAAAGGATGTTCATGTGATGGTAACATCACACTAGGTCCCATTATAAGGTCATATACCATGGATGGAGTTAATGATGATGATGATGAATCATCAGAAGTTGAAGTTGGTTCATGAGAAAACTCTTCAAGTAGAACCATTTTTTTTTTTTGATGAAATAAAATGTTTTGGTTTATTTGTAAAACAAGTGATGAGTTATCAAAGTACTAAATTTTGAAGAACAAAAAAAACTATTATTGTTTTCATATTATATTAATATTTTTATTTATAGTATCGAAAAATATTATAACATATTTAATAAGTTGAGGGTACGGATTACCAAAAGGGATGTTATTTAAAATTTTATTTTCATGATTTTAATAAAATTTATTGATTTAAACATTTTTTTATGAAAGGAATTAAAAGCCAAAGTGAATTTAGATATAATATTTTGTGTTAATTTTATAAATAATTCAAAAAGAAGTTAGTATTTGTGTTTTTTTTATTGTAATATTTACTTAACATCTAAAAAAGATAGCTGTAGACATTTTTATTGTATATTTGGGAATATGTGTCTCGTAAGTTTATATATTTAATATTCGAATATTTGGGTTAGTGTATTTTTCAGAGCTGTAATCACGCTTGAAGATGAAAATTAATAATTTATACTCCCTCCGTGTTAAAATACTTGATGTTTTAGACTTTGCACATAGATTAAGAAAATAATTAATTAGTATTAATTATGTGTTATTAATTATTTGTAGTTAAGTATTATGTTGACTTGGCAAGAAATAACAAGTTGCTATTAAGATAACTTTTTGGAATTTACAAATGTAATTAATTATTTTCTTTAATTTAAATTGAAAAAATACTAGAACATCAAATAATATGACACAAGGAAAAAGTCTAAAACATCAAATATTTCAACACGGAGGGAGTATTATTTATAATTTCATGACGGTTATGGACGGACCTCATGGTACGTTAGACGGTCCACCTCGATACAATCATGAAAATAAAAGTAACAAAAAATGAAATAAAATATTTGGATGTTAGCACAATATAACATAATACTACATACGAGAAGAATAATATATAATTCATGTGATTATATATATAATATATATATAACTACTAGTAAAAATTCATAATATATATTTACATACAATATATGTTCACTACTATTAGTATTCATAATTGATTTGCATACAAACTATACATTTTTTTATTCAGCTGGATGAAATAATAAATTAAGAAATTTGTATTAGCGAATGATATTTATAAAATTAAAAAATAAAAGTAGCAAATTATTGATATTTTTCATAATTTTCTTGCATCAATTTATATATATACTACTAACTTTTAAAAAATTGATGTTTTTTTGTTCTCTTAATTATGTGTTAAAAGATATTATTAAAATTAAATAAAAGAATATTTTATTGATTGAATTTGTTAAAATTGAGATACTAAGAGTTCTACTTATAAAACAACTAAAATCAAGAAACCAAGAAAATATCGACCTAAACGTTGGCTTAACACTTCCAAATTTTGTAGGTTTTATTTCATATATAATATCTATATATCATGGTAAAACAAAAATAATTATTTTTTCTGTCTATATTATATGATTTTTGTTTTATCTTCTCGTGATCGACTATGCTGACGAATGAATTAGTTGAGCAAATTTTAATGTATACAATGATACAATATGGTCTATCGTCATTACAACTACCTTTAATATTTACACTAAATTAATCAATTAATTATTAATATTCCTCTTTTTTAATTGATCATCATACTAATATTCTGATTAAAGTTAAAAGTGTCGTCATCATCAAATCTTTTAGAAAAAATAAATAAATAAAAAATGTTATCCAAAATCTAATTGAGCATCTTTTAAAAAGGAATATTCCACAATAAGAAAATCAGAAACTTTCAAGAAAAAGAATATTCCTCCACCATAGAGCAAAAACAAAATGATGAGAATCTGAACCCTCTAGATTGACCAGAGGGTTTAGTTTTGAGTCCTTTAGCCTATAACTTAAAAGAGTGTGGACACTATGTTACATTGAAATGAGAGGTTTTGTGGCTTGTTTAGCTTTCAAATGGACCGGAGTGTACAGAGAGTGTAACCAGAAGCCAAGGAGCAAAATGCAAAGAAGACAAAGGAGACGAAAGACAACGCGACGGACGCTTTAGCTAAGTCCGGGAACTTGTCTGATCCCCAATTCGATAGCCAATCGTCAACACGGATAGAAGCTGATGTTGAAGCTGAAGCAAGAAGATATGCAATCATCTGCAAACATCAAGAAACCCCATTTCAATGTACTATAAAAATCACCATGAGAAGCTTAAAATTTGTATAAGCTACACAACATCGAGTTTTCGCAGCATTATAATGCCAAAAGGTTGAAATGTGAAGGGTGTAGGAAGTAGTAGAAGATCATGGTTAAGTCGAAAAAAGTCTCATTCAGCAATTATGGTCTAGAATCACAAGCAAATTGGGTGATTCTTGTGTAATTTGACAGAGATGAATACAGAATACTAGGCTATGAACAAGAATTCAGAAACAAGTAGCTCAAATGACCAATAACACTTATGTTTATATATGCATCCTAACTCAAGAATTCAAGCATCTCAAGATGTTTTATGCCATGAAATATCATATGGTATCTCTGATTCTGTGTTTTGGAGAGCAAAATGATCGGTTAAAGTAAAATCGAAGCAGTATTTGATGTAAGAGGACTGATCTACAAAGAACCAAGTCTATCAGTTACTACTACCATTTGTGCTGATTCAAGAGAAAAGAGTGTTACAATTACATAAAAGGGAAAGAAGAATCTTACTTGATCGAAAGCAAATTCCAAGAAATATCGTAAGTTATGTCGTGATCTGCGAATACTAGTGGATAATAGATACAGAAGATCACATATCTGAACACCTGAGTAGACAAAACCAATCACATTTGCAGCTAAACAGAATCTGCAGCCAAAAACATCAAAAGAAACAAGAAAACACACAAATCAAATTTAGCTTACATTGCAATAGCTAAGAGCTTAAATCAGAGTATGAAAACAAACACTAAGCTAAGAAACCTCGAATTCTATCTAAAAACTTCATCAGATAACTTCAATTTCAATGGATTTTGAAGGTATAAAACAAGAAATGTATACCTGAATTCTTTGTATTTGTAGAAAGAATCACGAGCCCATCCTTTATCTCTATCAGAAACCATTACAGAAAACGAAACAAGACATGACAAAAAAGCAGAAACCCTAAATCCAAGCAAAGATTTCCTAACTAAACTTCCCCATTTCGATTCTCGTGAAGTACTAAAACTAGGTCTTAATCGTCTCCTACTCTCACCAAGTTTCTGCTCATTAAAATCTCCATTAGCTACACCACTAGTAACCCTAAAAGGAGTCTCGGATTTTGCCGCAATCGAAGCAACAGAAGGAGTCGCGATAGTGAGAGGCGTTGGGATGATTGTATGAGGAGAAGATCCATGGCTATCGGGGATTGAGGATTCAGTAGGTGAATCAGGTGGAGAATCCATCGTTGCTGGTATTGAATGAAGCGATGATCTAGAAGACATGTCGATGTTTTGGTTTTTGATGTGGTTATTGAGATTTGACTTCGATTGAGACTGAGAAGTCGTAGATTGTGGAAATGGTGGTGAGCTAGAAGATTGATCTCGTCTTGTTCCTTCGATTTCTTCGTCTTGTTGCTTCTTCTTCTTCTTCTTCTGCAATTTCTGATCTTCTTCCATTTTTTTTCTCTCTCAAATAATTTTTGCTAGTAGAAGTAAAACTGTCTTCAAGTGGCTCTGGTCAATGACTCGAATTAGGGAAGAAGACGAGAGAAGACAACATTTTAAAATTAAATAAATAATGTAAATTACTATAGAAGGACTTAACTTTATCCTTCCTTACACTTTTAACCCCAGACTCCTTTATAACACATAAAAACCATGAAAACAACATTTTTCTGTTTTGTTCGATTTACAATGCAAAAATCATTGAAATTTACATTTAAGGACTTAACTTTATCCTTCCTTCCGCTTTTAACCCCAAACTCTTTTTTATTACATAGAACTTTTTTGTTTAATTGATTTACAATGCAAAAATATGCAAATTAACATAAAAGGACTTAACTTCATCCTTCCTTGCACTTTTAACCCCAAACTCCTTTTTTGCACACAAAAACCATGAAAACAACATTTTTGTTTTTGTTCGATTTACAATGCAAAAAATAATGCAAATTAACATAAAGGACTTAACTTTATCCTTTCTTGCACTTTTAACCCCAAACTCCTTTTTTGCTCACAAAAACCATGAAAACAACATTTTTGTTTTTGCTCAATTTACAATGTAAAAAAAATAATGCAAATTAACATAAAGGACTTAACTTTATCCTTCCTTGCACTTTTAACCACAAACTACTTTTCTCACACATAAAACCTGAAAGCACTTTTTTTTTTCGATTTACAATTTTTCATTTTAGTTTCAAGTTTTGTGAAATTCAGTTCAGGATACTAATTTCCATATTTAAAAACAATAAAATAAAAACTAAAATTATATTTTCATCAATCATATAACTTAACTTAACTCTTCTATAGCTTCATTTATTACCAATTTCTTGTGTTTTCTACGTGGAAACTCTTTCAAAATCTTGATAACTTCATATGTCCGAGTCTCTTGTCCACAGTACAAACAAAGACCAAGCGGAGTTAACCCATCCTGCAATAATAAAGTAACCAAAACATTTATCATATAAGTCAAATGTTCTTCAAAAACCAGAGATTTATAACATTCAAAATGAGTTTTAAAGAGCTAACCTTGTTCTTCACTTCTTTATCTGCTCCTTTTATCAATAAAAGTTTCACAATATCACTTCTTCGTGCTTGAACTGCAATATGTAATGGAGTCCAACCATCCTGTAATCAAATCATTTCCATAACATATAAGTATTATGGTATTTTTAAGACCCTAAACTATCTATGTTTGGTGAAAAAAACTTTCAACTATTAAAATTGTTTTTTAAACCCTGCATTTTGATAACCAAGTTTTTAAAATTCTGTCGGATTTTTAAAATCAAAATTAAACTTTTAAAACCAAATTAAACCTTAATCTCAAAATTTAACCAAAAAAATATAATATGAACTTAAAATTTGAAATTTTGGTTTAAAAAAACTGGTTATTAAGATTTAGGTTTTAAAAAACTTGTCTATCAAAGTTCAGGGTTTAAAAAAACTATTTTGATAGTTGAGGGTTTTTTCTACCAAACAGAGATAGTTCAAGGACTAAAATATCATAATCCCTGGATTAAAATTCGACGATAATGAAATGTTATGTATTGTGAGTATACTCTATCTTGAGCGTTAATCTCTGCGTTATATAGTAGAAGAAGTTTGATAGTTGGAGCTGATGCTGTTTGTACAGCGTAATGCAGTAACGTTGCACCATCCTAAACATGAACAAAACTGTATTAATATGTTGCTTTTGAAGAGATTAGTGAATTGGTAAAGTAAACAAATCACTACTTACATCATCAAGAACAAATGGATTTGCTGATTCTCTAAGCAAGTAATTTGTAATAGCTTGCTTTTTACCGATTATTGCTCGGTGCAGTGTCGTTAAACCTCCCTAGAAATCATATCAAATGGATACAAATTGTTGAATATAAACAATATGTATTTTGAGCAGATTTTGAGTAATTTTTACATACCAAATCGGTGGCATTGATGTCAACATTGTGTTTAAGTAAGGAATCAACCAAGTAAAACTCTCCTGAAGCTGCTAATGTGTGAAGAGGCAACCATTTTTTCTGATGAACAATTTTCAGAAAATTTCATACATGTTTTTGAAATTTCACAATGTAAAGTATTCAAATCAATGGAAACTTACAGAGGTTGCAACTGCTAAGTTAGGGATTCGGCTATTGAGCATGAACTTTTCTTCTTTAGAAAGCAGTTTCCGAGGTCCTGTAATTCATTAAAACTCCATTAACGATACTTAACCAGTGAATGAGTTATCTCTGCAACTAAGGATTGAATAGAGTAAACCTACCCTCGGATTTCTTCTTGTTAGGTTCATAATCTTCTCTATTGAACAATTTCTTGACATGATCGAATCCTTTGCCGTAAACTGCCCATCTAGGGTTCTTTGGAGTCACACGTTCACTTGACAATCTAACACTAGTCATCTCTCCATCGCTTGACGACGCATCTTCATCGGAGAAACTACTTGGGTTTTCGAGAATCACTGGTTTTAATTCATTCAATTTAGCTTCCTTATAGGTCAAATACTCTTTAATTTCTAAGGATTTTCTCAATGGAATCAATCCTTGTCTCTTCTTCTCTACACGAACTCCAAACTCCATTTTCTCCGCTATTTTCCTCTTTTCCTTCTTCGTTAAATTCACTTCTGCTTGAATATTCCTCCATTCCTCCGGTACAAGATTCTCTTCCTCAATCTCGGATTTCACTACTCTCTTCACTCCATTTCTCTGCCGCTTCGTCTCTTCAAGATAAGGATCTTCGAAAACGCCGTCGTCGTATACGAGACAGTCACCAACGATGAAATCATCGTTGGAAGCACCAGG
>KE153512.1:639597-654606 GCA_000411095.1 Aethionema arabicum
AGCACCAGGGAGAATCGAGGTTTGAGATGAATATGAGAGAGAGAAGCATAATTTTCTCGGGAAAATCACTGAGCGAGAAAGTGAAGAAGTAGAAGAGGGAACGAGGAGAGAAATGCTGTGTGGTGTTGCGAGCTGCATTTTCTGAAACTGAATTGGATTGCAGAAGCTTCTTCTTCCATCTCATGGACTTTAAGAGGCTCTGGATCTACTCTACGTAATAATGGGCCTTGTTAAGACCCTTTAGAGGCCCAAGCTTTTCGTTTAATTTATTTAATTAGTTTAGCAAATCAGGGCTTAACTTTCTCTTTTCTTTTAACTTGTTGACATAAACTTATATTTCGTACCACAAAACTCCCAAAAAGTGACCGTATACTATTTCCTTCCTAAACTATAGAAAAGACCTTCCCCAATATAAGCAAGTAAATTATTAAATTTTTTTTCTTTTTAACTCCGTAAAGTATTAGTTTTTTTTTTTAACATCATTTTTTACTACAAACCCTGTCTAAAAATATTACGCTTATTTAACTCAGTAAAATATTATGCTTGAGATAAAAAAAAAACATTAATATTACGTTTGAAACACTATTAATAAAAACATTAATAAGCCATCATTGACCACCATCAACTCCGTAATCTCAGCATCATTGACCACCAGTTTTTCTTCAAACTTCTCTTCAAGATCAGCCATCCGATCAGCCATCTCTTCCGTTATGACTTCATCCCACCATTTCCGGAAAT
The DNA here is from genome assembly GCA_000411095.1 of Aethionema arabicum. Taxonomy (NCBI): domain Eukaryota; kingdom Viridiplantae; phylum Streptophyta; class Magnoliopsida; order Brassicales; family Brassicaceae; genus Aethionema; species Aethionema arabicum. The sequence continues at coordinate 640,336 of KE153512.1, forward strand.
GAAGATCCGGTTTGCTCCCGTCACAAGTGAAGAATCTTCTTGGTTCTCCTTGATAAGAATCATCTGTCCGCCACAGGTACACTGTGACAGGAACCGTAGCGTGTGACGGCTTTGTTTTCTATTAGTTAATGAAGAATAGTTGAGGGGAAAAAGGGAATGAAGTTTACGTGGAGAAGATAATGGGAGTTATAGGAAGATGAAAAGCTAATGAAACTCCGGTTTAAATAAGAGATGTTTAGATAAGGGATGCGAGGAGGGTAGTTAATGCTAGTTGGCGCCCGTTTAAATGATGATATGCTTGGGAAGGGATTTGGCTTTAATGGTGTATTTCAATGGTGTCGTTTAAGTATCCACTTCAATGATTATATCTATCTCTTATATGGTGTCGTCGTTTATGTTAATAACATTTATCAACCGTGCAAAATTTATACGATTATTTGTTATGGCAAACAAAAAAGAAAAAATTTAAATAAATGAATAAAACCATGATGTATAATTGGTATATATATATATATATATATATAATGATGTGTATATATAAACACCCATTAAACATATTTTTTTGTAATGTTTATATTCAACCGATAGTTGTAAACCGTATTTAAAGTCTAAAAGTTAAAATGAAAAGATTTTATTGGGTACCCAGATTTTATTAACTAACAACCGTAATTTTTAATAAAAAGTTGATTATGATTTCAAACATAAAATTGTTTTGTTTGTAAAATTATGTAGCATTTATATCAAATCTTCTGTTGCTAACCAATGGAACCAACACATGAAACTAATAATTAATATTTATTAATTATTATTAAAATTAGATTGACTTGAAATAATTTTATTCAATTACGCCTAACACAAACTGATTCTTACCTTATTAATTTGTCGGACTAACTATCCTATAACTTGGATGAGGAAAAATATCATGTATTTTTTTTATATTGGGCATTAAAAAAATCATTTTATTAAATCTACTAAAATTATTAAGTTAAAAAAATACAAAAAAATAATCTATTTCACCATAAAATCAGATCGTTTAGTTGTAGTCTTCTGTCGTACATCTCTATCAATTAAAACTTTAAAAAAAAATCCGGTTTAGAAACACTAACCTGATAGCTACCAATGACATGAATCACCACAAAAATGTTTCGCGACCAACCAAGCCGGTTTCTTAAGAGACATAAGAAATATTATCTTCAACTTTGTTACCAAAAATGTAGTAACCAACGAGTGCGACCGGGAAATAACAAAGCGCGACCACGATATAAGCCACGGTTTAGAGTAAACCGGATTTATCTAAAATAGACTAATTTCAAATCCAAAGAAATTACAATTATTTAGTTAGCTAGAAATCCAAATAAAGAAAACAATTTAGATTTGGTTAGTGAGATTTCTGGTTCGATAAAGCCGAATTACTATACTTTAAAACCGGTTTAAGCTTGAATTTGTTTAAAAATTTGGGTTAGCTAACTCCTAATTTCATATAGGGACAAAGTAGAGTTAAACCGATCCCAATAAATTTGGTTTGAATACCTAATCAAGATTTACACATTAATACCGCTTAGATTGAACCAAGTTTAGCTAAACCATACCGATTTGCAAACTAAGAAATAAACCAAATTATATATATATATATATATAATTTTTATTATATGAAATTAATCATTTTATAACCGGTCCTTCTTACAGGCCGGTCTTGAGACCAACATTGTTAAACTCACGTTTCAGACCAAAAAAAAATTTATAAGGAAAAAAATGGAAAATTTAAAAAAATGTTCTAATTCAACACTTTTGTAAAAATATCATAATATTAGATCCAATGATATTATTGATATACTTTCATATATATATATTCACGGAAGCACATGACGGTGGTCACTCATCACACGTCAAGACAAATTTACAAAATTTTAACTAATTCCTAAAAAAAATTAACAAAAAACTATTTTTTGGTTAGATTTTGGATCCAAATTTTTCAGAACAAATCCTGCCCACCTAAAAAAAAAGGTGTTGAGAGTTCACTCAACACAGAAACGGGTGCAATTCTTTCAAAATCAATAATAAAAAACTTAATTTAACCTAAGATATTACAAATTTTTTCATAAAAACTCAACCAATGTTATAACTTTTCATAACGTTACATTACAGTACAACTCCTACCCTTACCCCATCGGCTTAGGAGCTTAAATAGTGAGCAGTCTAGCATAACCTGGTCACGCTGCTCTATAAAAGAACTCAACAGCTTCATTATACCGATCAATAACAACGTTATGTAGAAGATTAACAGGCTCGAGGAGATTCGAGTAAACACCGAGAATGTCGCGAGGTAAAGGAGGAGTATCCTCGTCTTTAGACCAAGCGTGTTGCGCTACGGATAAGCCACTGAGGCAGTAACATGTGTGGTAAAAGTCACGACCTTTTCGCGGCTTATCTCTAAATCCACCGTCAGGGTTCTGAAACCAGAAATGTGAAGGTAATGAAGAGATAAAGTGGTTAAGTAATAAGTGAATGTAAGTAACTGACCTGTGAGCATAAGAGTACATATCTTTGTAAGCCGAGGCTATTGAAGATTGGTTCCATTCTCCTGTAAGTGTAGGTTGATGTACAATGGACTTGGTGACCATTTTCGGAATCTGCAACGTAAAGTAACTAACTAAATCAGTTTTGTTTTGGAATATTATGGGTTTGCTCGTCTTGGAGACAGCGACGAAAATTTATGTTCGTTTTACTATCCCTTGTTCAGAGACATGTTGCTGATACTGGTCGCTGAACATTTTCGTTAACCTATCGCTTGTTCAACGATAAGTCTTGGCGATTAAAAAATAAACACCAATTTCTTAGCAAATTGAATTTTAAATCCCTCATTGTCGAAACTCGTCGCCAAAACATGGCGTCGAACGAGCGACAAGTAAACCAGCATCATTTCGTTGCTATAGCTGGTGACAACTAAACGAACAACTCACGACCACGATGACCTCAGCTACACGCAAACAAAACCGGTAAGAAAATTAAGTGCACGATTACCTTCATCTTTGTCATCATCAGAATCATCATCATCATCATCTTCATCCTCCTCATCATCATCGTCATCGTTGTCATGATCATGTTCCTCATGATCTTCATCATTTCCTTGTGATATATGTGATGATCCATGTTCTTTTGAGTTTAATCTTTGTAGTAGAACACAAGGGGCGCCCTGTTAAACCGATAAAGACAATGACTAGTGAGGAACAGAGGACAATGGGGTCAACAAGAAGAAACAAGGTCGTGAAGGATGTAAAGAGAACTAAAAAATTGACCTGCCAAAAAGTGTAGCAACCGTCGACTAATTTGTTCGTCCTACCTTGAAATCCCATTTCTATTCCTTGTCGATGAACAACCCAATTCTAGAATCATAAGAAATGAATTTGTAAATATAAAACCATTGTATCTATTAATCATCTAAAAACTGCATTTTATGTTACCGTTAATGAATCCAAATTCAAACGGTTGACTTCATTGATTAAAATCATAGTAGCCAAACCACAGAAGGTGTACCTAAACAACAGATTATGTAGTAATAAGCAAGTAAATTATAAAACACCATGTCATGGAGAATGATAGAAACAATATTCAAAATAATAACTTTGGCATAATGGAAGTAAGTATGAGACCGTACCCACCATGAGCTTCGGAGCCAGGTTCCCCTCCAATACCACCTTCATAAGTTTGGCAACTGTTCAAAAGCAAGTTGTGGTGTTAACGAGCTTTGCAACAAAATCAAACCTTTGAACTATAAAAGAGTAATTTAGCTTTATATAATTGAGATAAAAGTAACACGTAAGGCATTACCTCAAGATGTAATCTCCTAAGCCTTGAGTGAGTTCATCATCCAGAATGTTCAACATGCTTGCAACCTGTGTTAAAAGAGAGGCCAGACATGTGAGTTACAGAAACCAGCCATAGGATCCAAGAGTTTTCAGTCTATCTAAGAGTTTAGTTCCCTGGAAAGTATACATTGGTCGCATGTGTACAATAACCATATCGTTATGTGACGTTCAAACCATGAAACTGGACAAAAGATAGCAAAATGTGGTACTGCATTTGGTAAAACTTACTGAAATCGCAGTGTAGCACGCTCTGACATCCATTTCTCCCATATCATGCATCCTAATAGTCAATGACTAAGTCAGAACTAGAGGTCAAGCCTAGTCAACTCAAATTGCTCAAAATACGAAAATAATTATTATGAATGCATAAAGACTGCGTTGTCAAAAATAAAGCCTTTCAAAAAGTTGAAACAGAAATAGAATCAAACCTGAAACCTCCACTTCTATCCTTCATTCGTTTTAAGAAACAAGACATTTTGTCCCTGAAAAAATTAAGTCACTTTTAAGTCTTCTGTAGAAGGCATCATTTCGGTTTTATTGAAAAGAAACTGACCATAAAGAAAAGGAAGGCACTGCATCACCTATTAATTGAAGAAAGGGATTTTTCACCTCCTAAAGTAACCAGTGTATTCACCGCAGCATAACTTGTTGCAAGATGTGGAAGCTAGGCATAAAGGATTTCAATTACTACTGAGCAAGAGAGACTAAAAACAAATCGAAAACGCAAATCAAACAAAATTCTATATCCTAAATTCCTTCGCCATGAGTGGGGAAGATTTACCATCAAACAATGAAAGAATGCATCTAAACAAAGAAGATCATAGTGATCCATATATTTGCAATAATCAAGTTACTAGATCAGAGATATACTTACTTGGCCAGGACCACCAGCGTATCCACCATCAGAGCCCTGGACAAGCATAAGAAAGAAAATCAGAAGAGTTTCCACAATGGATATTACTGTTAACAAAGCAAAACGAAGCAAAGGAATGTGAAATCCTTAACCTGGCAGCGTCCAAGAAAGTCAATAATATTGTTTTCTAATTCATCATCCACAGACTCCCCAAGCAAAGCAATTGAATGAAGAATCCAGTAGCAAAGCCAAGGTCGACTGCCAAACATCCAACAATTCATAAGAACTCTCAAACATTTCAGAACTCAATTCTTAAAACGTGTTAATATCCACTGAACTTTGAGCAAAGTTCAAAGGAAAACACCTAAATTCTCTTGAACAACAAGTAAGCAATAGCTAGATGAAGATAATTCTATGAAAATGGAAATGTAAATTACAAATTCAAGCCATGAAAACAGCAACAAACTCACTTCTGATATCTAGAACTACGAAGCATCATTTTTCACGGGACAATAAAACACAGGAGAATGATACTTACTTCGCATCTAAAGATGAAAACGAGGGACCTAGCTGCTTTAAGCCTTTCATAAGATAATCCAACTGCTTATCTCGATGTATCTCCACTCTAGTACAAAAAATTCAATCATTAGGATTCATAACTCTTTCACGTATTTACTAGAAATTATCAGATTATGAAGAAGAAAAATCTGGTAAAGCGAATCAACAGTAGATTTACAGGAATTTCTGAGTAGACGTATCGCTGGAATCAAAGAAACTGTAGATCCCGAACACATCGTTTTCCACCAGAAACTGCTCGCGTTGACTCACAGTTATCCTCGAAAGCTCTTCTTCCATCGCTGCTTCCACGGTGTTGCCCAATCTATGAAAACTTTGCTATTCGATTGTAGATCAAAATATGTAAATGTTGTGGAAATCTAATCGCTTCTCTATTTGTAGAAACTTCTCTTTTCCGGCCGATTTCTCCGATCGAGAGTCAATTCCAGTGAAGTCTGAAACCCAAACAACCGCGAAAACGCGAATTCTCCTCCGCAATTTTTTGGCTATAAGATTTTGTAACATTGCTGCTCGGTTATTGTACTTGCTCGAGAGTCCATGTACTTAACCGGGCTTTGTATTTTCATATCCGAACCGGACCACTGTGAAATAACCGGATGGTTATCTGGTTTGGGTCGATAAGTTATTGTGCCGGTTTAAGAACTGCGAGAGATCTCACATTTATTTTAAAATAAATTTTTGTCATAAATAATTATGTTATTTTTTTCTAAAACAAACAATTATGTTTTAATTTCATTTTTTTTACTTAAATTTAATATAATTTTTGTTATAAACATATGACGTTTATTTTAATATTAATATATCTCTCATTCTTAATTGCAATTATATTGTAATGAATATTAAAAATGTACATAATGATCCTTTTTTATTAATAGGCATGAAACAATATTTATTAAGCAAATTACTTCTGTGCTTTTATATCAATTAAAAAAAATTGAAATATTAAAAGTTCTATATACAACTGAATTAAGCTAGATATAAATATATTGTTTTTCATTTACTGTATTTTTATGTATTTATATAAATTTTACTATATTTTTTAAAAAATACACATATTTATTAGTGCATACCAAAAATATTTTTCTAGAATTTATGTATTTTGGCAAATACACCCATGAAAAATTGTAGTTTTTTATATCAAAACTAGACTTGTGTTAATTCACATTCAAGAATCGGTTGATTATTCATTTATCAAAAATAAATATTGAAAATATAAACACAAAAATATAAGGGTTATAAAATATAAAATATATATATATATATATATATAAAAACAAAAATTTTAATCATCTAAATTTGAATATTATAAATTATAATACTTGTAAAAAATATTAAACTATAACATATTAAATAAAGAAATGTTTGTCATCCATCTGGTCCCATGTCTCCACCACCAATTAGTCCCATCTCATGTTGTTACGCACATGAGAAAATGTTAGGTTACTTCTTATGTTCATAAAGTAATGTCAATTGTCAAGTCTTATTATATAAAAATAAATGCCACGTTTAAAAGTTACAACATGTAATTGATATGCCTTTTTATGTAATACAAGAAAATTTATACAATAAACCCTTAATTAAGACTAAAAATTGAGTTTAGTAGTCTATTTAGCATTTAATTCGATATGAAGAATAGGATTTTAAAAGTTCTTAAAATTAAATATTTAATTATATATTTTGTAAAATTAAATATTTACTTATATATCTTTTTTTTTCCCCCGTTTCTTATATATCTAGATTTCGAAAATTTGTTAAAGCTATATTATATTTGTCAAAAAAATTATAATTTAATAGTATGATATTATTTATTCAACCTCCTTAAAAATTAAGGTCTTGATTTGAGGTTTTTAAAGCACGTGGGTTTATTTAGGAATAAAATAAAACTCTCGGGTTCGTTTTGAAATTTACCTTTTTACTCCTCAATCGCGTACAAAATGAAAAAGGTATCCTCTCTCTCTAAACTCCTCCCACTTAAATTTCAAATCGCTTTCCATTTTTTTTCAGGTGCGGTTTCTCTCTCAGTGCGGTTTTCATTTTGGGAGAGATAGTGAGCGCGCCAGCGAGTGAGTCGTCGTGAGTTCATCTGATGGGAGCGTACAACGATGACATGTGTTTACCGGTTTATACGGCCAGTGCTCAGACGAACGAGTTCCGGTTCAGCAAACATGTTTACGATAACGTTCATGGAAACATCTATCTCGATCCTGTAATTTTTTCTTATTCCTCTTCGTCATTTTCTTGTTCGAGTTATTTTAATGGTTCGTTTGCGAGATACGGTGACCGGAATTCTATCGGTGAAGCTCTGTTACTTTTTTGTGGATATTTTGGGGAAATTTCCGGTGTCTTTTGTTTGCGTTGGAATCTGGATAGTATCTTCGTTTTCCTTCATTTGTCGTAGTAATTTGTGAAGTTCGTGTAATATAGGCTTTGAATTTTAATGAACCTATCGATAATGGAGAGTTTAGAGATTGTTGTTTGCCGGATGATTTTATTTCTTTAAGAAACGTGTGCTCGATTTGAAATCGCGGACAGTAGAGCTGGTGATTTTCCAGAATGTATCTGGTTTTCTGTGACGCGGTGTTTCTTTTCAGTGATGTTCCTCAGATTTAGCTTGAGTTTTCAAAGTCGTCGAAGAAAATTCCAGGGAAAAAAATAGATGAAACTTCATCATTAGTCTGCCTTTCATAAATCTCTGAGATCTTATTACGAATCTAGTTTTCCGTTGACTTAGTATTTCATCTGTTTGATTTTCAGCTTTGTTTAAAATTCATTGACACGGAGCAGTTTCAGAGGTTAGTTGTTAGATGGAGCTGACTTCCATGATATATTGTCTATGATTCGTTGGATCTATGGTATTCTCATTGGTTAATCTAATTACTTGTGGCAGGCTTCGTGAACTAAAGCAGCTTGGTGAGTCAACTAGCGTTTTGAACCCAAGCTATCCTCTCTCTTGCTAAATCAGCAAGACGATCTTGTTGCGTTTCTATTTTTCCCCTCGGAATCACTTTATGAGAAACTAGGGTCGAATAGAGAAAGTTCACCTTAAAGCTGATATCCATTATTCAGGAGATTCTTTGGATAGATTACTGGTTCTAATTGTAATGTCTTGATTCCTGTACTTTCTCTGAGGGAAATCGTTTTTTTTTTTGGATTTAGGAGTGACAAACATGGTGTATCCAGGAGCTGTGCATTCCAGATTTGAGCACTCTCTAGGTGTATATTGGCTTGCAGGTGAAACTGTTCAGAGGCTGAAAAACTTCCAGGTATTGTAGGGTTTATAGAAGTTTCAGTGGTGCAGTCACATTTTGACAAGTATGGTCAGGTTTAATGATTGTGCTACTTTTTTAGGGAGTGGAGCTTGATATTGATAAGCATGATCTTCAGACTGTGAGACTTGCCGGTAACTATTTTCTGGTCAATGACTACATTGTTCCTTGGCCTAGTTTCTGATCTCTGCTTTGTTTATGAAGGTCTTCTCCATGACATTGGCCATGGTCCTTTCAGTCATATGTTTGAACGTGAATTCCTACCTAAAGTTGTAAGTGACAGTGAGTGGTATGTTTCTCATTCCTTGAAATGATAGATATCTTGGTGTTACCTGTTCAGATTTTTAAATATTTGGACGAGTTATTCTTATATTCACTACTTTGGCTCTCTGGATTATTCTTCTCTCCACCTCTTTATATGCTAATTCATGTATGCAGGTCTCATGAGTTAATGTCTGTAAACATGATTGACCATATTGTTGATACACATCATATAGATGTTGATGCTCAAATGCTGAAAAGAGTAAAGGTAATATTATTTCTCAAGACTGATAAGCTTCTCTCAGATGACCTCTAGAATTCAAAATTGGAAACTGACATCAGTGTTGGTTATAACAAATCCAAACTAATTTAGCTTGCTTGCTTTCCCTCTTTGCTGATTCACAGGATATGATACTAGCTAGTACTGAATATTCAGAGCTCAAAGTAAGTTATATGACAGTGATGTTATATCTCATCGTTGAGCATTATCAACTGTTTTATATATCTTTGACTGTTTTCATGATTTGCAGAGCAACGCAGAGAAACGTTTCTTGTATGACATTGTTGCAAATGGTCGAAACGGGATTGATGTAGACAAGTAAGTCTCTCTGTTTTCTTAGTTGTTTACTTGTCCACGATTTCTTTATTCCCCTTTCTTCTCATTACGATGCTTACACAAGAATCTTTGTCTTACTTTTATTCTCTACCAATATCTTACAGATTTGACTACCTTGTCCGTGATTCTCGAGCTTGTGGACTGGGTTGCAATTTTCAGTTCCAAAGGTCTTGACACCAATCTACATTCATTTCATTTTCTGCTATAACAAAATTGCTAATTCTTAAAACTTTCTAGACTGACAGAGACAATGAGAGTCATAGACAACGAAATCTGTTTTCGCGCTAAGGAATGTAAGTTAGCATTACAATCTAAGATTTTGTGTTTCCTATCACAATTCCTTCCCTTGTCTCTAACCAGGTGAATTTTGCAGATCGTAATGTCCACAAGCTATTTGCAACTCGAGCTGATCTTTATCGAACTGTCTACACACATCCAAAAGTAAAGGTATTATACAATTATCACTCAACACATATCTCTCTTCCTTCTTCTATTTTCCTCACTTGTTGTCTTCCCATCATTTCCAGGCAATTGAACTTATGATAGTAGATGCCATGGTGAAAGCCAACGATTTCCTGCAAATTTCTTCCTACATTAATGATCCATCTCAATACTGGAAGGTATAGTCCAGATATTTCCATTTCTACAGCAATTTCTGATCCTGATTTATATATCAATTATGTTCCTCGCAAGTGCAGTTAGACGATAGTATTCTCAAAATAATAGAAACAGCACCAGATCCAGAACTTGCAGAAGCTAGAGAGCTAATACTTCGTGTTCGCAGAAGACAGTTGTACCAAGTAAGACAATTTTCACCATCTTCTCATTCATATATTCACAATTCACATGGGCTGATAAAAAATCTTTTTCTATTGGGTGCACATTTTTACAAATATAAATTTTACTGTGTCTAACCCTATAATTTTTATAAAATATTTTACTAATTTTTGTGTAATTTTTTTACTAAAATTACACAAAAATTAAAAAACACTGGGATGTGCACCCAGTCCCAACAACCTGCCCATATTCATGCTTCATTAGATTCATATTTCATGCGTCACAAAGATATAATATGTATGAAATGTTGTTAATTAACCATTTTTTCACTTGCAGTTCTGTAACGAATACGCAGTTCCGAAAGACAAAATCGACCATTTCAAAGCTGTTACTGCTCAAGATATCATCTGTTCCCAGGTTTATAATCTAACACACGCTTTCTATTTAGTTACATTAAAAAGTAAAATTTTAAATACAAAGTCCCTTTTTCTATATAACAGAAGCACACAAGCTTGACATTGAAAGAAGATGACATTGTTGTTACTAACGTCAAGATTGATTTAGCTCGCGGAAGAGAAAACCCTCTCGAGTGGTAATAAATCTTTTTTATACCTAAAAAATGTGCGAATTTTCTCATCTTACTTTAAAAATGAACTCTAATGTCTTTAATTTTTGAATTATCTTCTTATGGACTTTGTCACCACCAGCATCAACTTCTTCAAGGTACACATCCTTTTCCTCTTGTTGCAGATTTCGCCTCTCTTACATCTAACCAGAACTTGCCCAAATTATTATAATGTTTTATATTTTAAAATCTGGCCCCTGAACTTTTATATATTTCCTAAATCTGAACCCAAACTTTCCTAAATCGTCGTTTTTGGAATTTGGACATAAAATTTATTATAGAAAAAAAACCTTGGAAAGCCTGTAATGGGGGTAAACCCGTCTTTTTAGCCAGTGTTGAATCTTGATCTAACCGAAAGATTACAAAAATTGTTTTACAGGACTATGAAAGTGACGAGAAATTCATGATACCTGAAGAACGAGTAAGTCATTTGTTTCCGACGACATATCAAGACATGCTAGTCAGAGTATATGCCAAGAAACCCGAACTGGTAACACACGGATCTTTCGTCGTTTATTAATTATTTAAAGAGATCATTTGATAGAAGATAAATCATGAACCCTTAGAACACAAGGGCAAAATAGGAATGTCCCTTAGAACACAGGGGCAAAATAGGAAAAAAGTTTCTTTATAAATAGAACTTAATCGATGTTAAGAAAGGGAGGATTTTTCGTAGTTTATTATAGAGATCTCATTTGATAGAAAATGAATCATGAGCCCTTAGAACACAAGGACAAAATAGGAATGTCCCTTAGGAACACAGGGGCAAAATAGGAATAGTTTCTTTATAAATAGAACTTAATCGATGTTAAGAAAGGGAAAAAATTTCGTAGTTTATTATAGAGATCTCATTTGATAGAAGATGAATCATGAGCCCCTTAGAACACAAGGACAAAATAGGAATGTCCCTTAGAACACAGAGGCAAAATAGGAATAGTTTCTTTATAAATATTAATAGAACTTAATCGATGTTAAGAAAGGGAGGATTTTTTTGTCGTTTATTATAGGAGATCATTTGATAGAAGATGAATCATGAGCTCCTTAGAACATAAGGGCAAAATAGGAATGTCCCTTAGAACAGAGGGGCAAAATAGGAATAGTTTCTTTATATATAGAACTTAATCGATGTTAAGAAAGGGAGGATTTTTCGTCGTTTATTATAGAGATCTCATTTGACAGAAGATGAATCATGAGCCCCTTAGAACATAAGGGCAAAATAGGAATGTCCCTTAAAACACAGGGGCAAAATAGGAATAGTTTCTTTATAAATAGAACTTAATCGATGTTAAGAAAGGGAAAAAATTTCGTAGTTTATTATAGAGATCTCATTTGATAGAAAATGAATCATGAGCCCCTTAGAACACAAGGGCAAAATAGGAATGTCCCTTAGAACACAGGGGCAAAATAGGAATAGTTTCTTTATAAATAGAACTTAATCGATGTTAAGAAAGGGAGAATTTTTGGTCGTTTATTATAGAGATCTCATTTGATAGAAGATAAAATCATGAGCCCTTAGAACACAAGGACAAAATAGGAATGTCCCTTAGAACACAGGGGCAAAATAGGAATAGTTTCTTTTGATATTGTGTTCTTGATCTTCAAAGATTAGTAAAGATATTTGATATTTGGTAATATTCGGATCTTAACATCATTACTCTTTGATCTTCTTAGACACAGAGATTATATTGTTTGTTTGTTTATTTGTTTATTTAATGTTTTTGTGTGTGAATATAACACCACAGGTAGAAGCAGTATCTGAAGCATTTGAAAACTTTCAAATGAGAACATATGGGATTAAAGCTCAAGTACATGCAACACCAGAGAAGAAGAAACGCCGGGTAATGTAGATTTTTATAACACAGTACTATTTTCAAACCTTTAATCAATTACATATGGTGAAGATTTTATTTTGGTAGTTGAAAAAATTACACGAATATGTGTATATACTAAGTAACAAAGAAGCGTATAGGCTGCTTACGTGTAAACGGAGTAACACGCCGTTGTTTTTGGACCAAATCGGAAAATAGTGAGACCTGTGACGGTCTTTTATAAAAACGAACAAAAAAGTTAAAAGGTGGATTATGGTATATTTTAGATTTTGAACTATTTTTGTTTACTGAAAAAAACATTGGCTGTTAAAATGGTTTTTTTAGCTTTTAATTTTCATAACTGGAGTTTTAAAATCTTAAATTTTAGTATTTTAAAAAAAAATCTCAAATATAAACTTGAAATTATGATATAATTAATCTAAATTTAGGTTGTATTTTGGATTAAATTTGAAATTATAATTAAATTGTATTTTTAAAGTTTAATTTTTATCTTAAAAATTCTGGTATGGTTTAAAAGATTTAGTTATATCAAAAAATAGAAAAAAAAATCATTTTGATATTTGAGAATTCATTTCACCGGTCTAAAATACTAAAACCCAAAAAAACTCTAAAAAAACACGTGCTAAAAAAGATCCAATTTAATTAGGATCTAAATTCAACAAAATGGATATTTAAGTATCTAAAAATGGTTTTAGAAGACACTTAAGTGTCACTAATGGAGATGGCCTTAGGTCTAAGTTTTAAAACAAAACTGTTATAGATATACGTCTTAAATACACAAACAAAAACAATTAGGCATCGAAACTTGTCTCAAAAATTAATGATATGGAAAACAGAAAAAAATGGTCCATATAATTTTTTTTAAAAATAAAATTTCACATTCACACCAAAAAAAACGAGAGAAGAAACTAGAACATAAATGAAAAAAACCCAGTAATCTAAAGAAACTAATTAAGAAAGTCTGATTAGAATCTAAAAGTCTAATGAGGAAAACAGTAGAAAAGAGATGGATCCTCATCTCACGTAATTTCAAACTTTGTCCGACGATAGTTCGATCCCGGACGTCTTTGCTGCCACAGTTTTGGTGGGAGTAGATTTGTAGTAGAGAGCATAGACGATCAACTGAGAAGCACACAACAATGTTCCAAGCCCATTGCTTATCTGTATCGCACCACACAATAACAAATTAACCAGATCAGTTTACAATAAAATAAAGGGACTACTATTTCAGTTAAATAAGATAATAATAAAATTGTGAAACCAGATAAGTTTACAATAGAATAATTTCAATTAAAGAAGATAATAATAAAATTGTGAAAACGTATGTTGATTATTTTAGCTAAACAGATCTTATAACAATAATATAAACTCGCTCTTCTACATGAGTTACATTCTTTTTCAAATTATATAGCTAAATATACCAAAAAAACACTTTATAGCTGATTAGATTAAAAAAACATATTGGAAAAAAAAAAAGATTAAAAAACATAATGTTGGTGAATGTTATTCCAAAATGTAAAAATGTCAACAAATGATATATTATTCATTGACAAATGTGATATATGTATATATATATATATATATATATAATATCTCAAATAA
>KE153512.1:664756-685522 GCA_000411095.1 Aethionema arabicum
AATCAATTTCGTGTCCTTCATTGTGATTGTTACATAAACATAAATAGCTAGAATCAATTTACTACTTTCCTAAACTCTCTGATTGATATCTTGCAACAAAGGAAATTGAATATATAAACTTGATTTGTGGGAAGTTTCCTTCGCTAGCTTTATCTCTAGAATCATCTAAATTGCTAACCAACTTCAGTAAACCGCTTAGTAAACCGGATGGTGAATCACAACGTCAACATCACCGATTTGATTTCTAGGTTTTTTGTTTCTTCGTATTATCAAGCGGTGAAGTGATTTCCGTCGAAGATCTTCGTCATAGATGTATTTCAATTTCCAATTAAATCGTTAATTTCAGCGATTCGATTTCTAGGGTTTTATTTTTTTCATTACCTACCTCCGGTGTCAAGGTTTCACGGCGGTGCAGTGATTTCCGGTGAGGATTCTCCGTCACAAATGGATTCCAATTTCGGTTACTCCGATCGATCTGTTTCCGACGGAAACTCGCTTTTTCTCGAGAATCTCGTTCTTGTTCTTCCAGGTGAATAATCTCTGTTTCTTAAATTTCAAATAACTCCGACAAAATTAGTTTACTAAAACGAAATTTGCATAAATTAGGATCTAAATCAGCCATGGATATGGATTCACCTTCGATGACAAAAAATTCGCTTAAATTAGGAACAAAATCAGCCATGAAAATGGATGAACATTTCTCCAGTATCATTGATGAAGAATACAATGATAATCAATTACCAGAGAAAAAGCGTCGATTAACAATTGAACAGGTATGTAAACAAAAAAAACACCATGAATTCATTCCAAGATCAAGAACATTGCTCTGCTTCATGTATTGTTTTCTTTGATTGTTCAGGTGAATCTTCTAGAGAAGAGCTTTGAGGAAGATAACAAACTTGAAGCAGAGAGAAAAACTGAGCTAGCAAAAAAGCTTGGATTACCTCAACGTCAAGTAGCTATTTGGTTTCAGAATCGAAAAGCTCGATGTAAGATTAAGCAAATCGAAAGAGATTATAATCTTCTTAAAGCTTGTTATGATTCCCTCCTGGAAAAACACGAATTCGTTATCACAGAGAATGAAAAACTCAGATCCAAAGTAAGTAAAAGCCATTTCAATAGCAAATTCTATAGAGATTACGGTATTTTATACTTTAAACTATTTATGTTTTGTGAAAAAAACTGATCTTTTAAACCCCGAATTTTGATAATAGAGTTTTTTAAACAGTAAAATCTTATTTTTAAACCAAAATTTTAAATTTAAACTTGAAATTGTGGTAAAACTAATCCAAAATTTGGATTATATGTTTGGATTAAATTTTGATAATATGATTTAGTTTTATGTTTAAAATTTAATTTTGATTTAAAATATCTAATAGAGTAAAAAAAGAAAAAAGCAAGTTATCAAAATTCAAGGTTTAAAAAAAATCGATTATTAAAGTTTAGAAATTGAGAAACAATTTTGATAATTGAAAGTTTTTTTTTTGCCAAACGGAAATAGTTCAAAATCTTAAAATATCAGAATGATTATTTAAATCCTGAATTTTGACAATTGAGTTTTTTAAACCAAAATCTCAAATTTAAACTTGAAATTATGGTAAAACTAATCCAATTTTGGATTATATGTTTGGATTAAATTTTGATAATATAATTTAGTTTAATGTTTAAAATTTAATTTTGATTTAAAATCTCTAATAGAGTTTTAAAAAAAAAGTTATCAAAATTCAAGCTTTTACAAAATCCGATTATTAAAGTTTAGAAGTTAAAAAATCATTTTGATAATTGCAAGTTTTTTTGTTGCCAAACGAAAATAGTTCAAGATCTAAAATATCATATTCCCGATTCTATATGTTCATATACAGAAAGAGAACTGTTTCTAATATGTTCTTAAGACTTTTCTTCAGGTTCTAACTTTAACTGAGAAGTTACTTCAAAATGGAACTAGTCCTGAACCAAACACAAACCAAACCCAACACAAGCTTAGCTCGAAAGGCGACAACGAAACCGATATCTATTCTACAGCTCAAGCCCCATTAGCTAACCAGGGTTACCTAACCAACGTGTTGACCGTCGTTGACCACCAGTCAAGTGATGAATCATTCAGCTGGTGGGTTTGGTCAAACCAATCTTAGTTAATCACACAAGACAAGACTCTGTTTTGAGTATAGAATTAGCATATGAGAAATAACAAATGTAAAGCTATTACTTAACTATTTCATAAACAGCTTTTTGTTATTGTTTTTGTCATTTGTATCCATCAAAATCTAGTGGGTTACAAAAAAGTCAACAAACATATTGACCCTACAAAGACCTAACATTAACTTATTAGAATTTGAAATTATTGTCTTTATTTAACCACTAACTCTTAACCTAAACCAAAGACCACCACAGATTATGTTTGAACACACAAGTCAAAAGTAATCATTTGTTTTCCACATTAAAGTCTAAAAAAAACTAGAGATTCTAAGTAAAGCAATTCCAAGATCAAATGAAAATTATAGATTCTCCAATACTAAACAGTGAACTTATTAAGAAACTAAAGCAAAGTATATAAAAAAAGAGGAAAAAAGAAAGAGAACAAGTGATTCAAAAGTAAAGAAATAAAGAAGCAAAGATAATAAAAATAAAGTAAAAGCATTACTCTTTTAGATTCCATTATCATTAAGCATGCTTAACAAAATTTCTAAGTAAAAATGCATATTTGATGTAAAAGTTGTTACCTTTCGTCGATTTCGAGCTTCTTATGATCTTCCAGCCATGGCAATTTTGGTAAATCATCAACATTTAATGTAGAAGACAATCTTGTTTGAGTTTCTGAAGAGAATTTATCTTTCTTTGGCCATAACCAAATCTTAGAAACTGAAAAGCTTTCACCTTTAGCCACAGTATTAATCTTCTTAGCTTCTTTATCTTCAATCTGATCAGATTCTTTGTCCTTAACTCGCTTATCGATACACAATGGAACTTTAAGTTCTGAATTTCCAAGTATATACTGATAAGAACCCATTGAAAAACATCTTCTTGCATCTAAATTACTACTACTAGTCTCTCCTTGACCACTAATTTCATCTTCATTCCCATTAAGCTTCTTGAATTTACCCAATCTAACCGCTAAAACACCTTTTTCGACAACAATTTCTTGAATTTCCATAGTTTTCTGAGTACCATTTTCGCCGTTTCTTGAATCTTCATCTTCTCTTATATCATCAAAATCAAACATAGGATTCTCCATTGAAAAACCAGAAGTGAAAAGAGTAGCTCGACATAACGGACATGTCGAATTCGATTGTAGCCAAGTATCTATACAGTTTATATGAAAAGCATGACTACACATTGGTAATAATCTTAACTTATCTTTCTCAGTGAATTCACATAAACAAACTGCACAATCAAATGGCTCATGATGAACACCTAACATTTCTTTATACTGAAAAACAGGTAAAGCATCTATAAAAGCTTGATCAAGACCAGAATCATTAAGATGAAACAGCTGTTGAAGTTGTCTTTGAAGTGCATCAGTAGTAGAAATCTCAGGGTATCTATTGGATCTAGAAGTAGTAGTTGATGGGTGTTTTATAAGAAATCTAACGAGTAAATGTAAAAGCCCAGATATGAAGAACAATACAGCTAAAATCACTATAACAAAAAGTACCGCCGGACTTATTTTATTACCGGAACTTGACGTCGGAGACACCGTTGAAGGTGTTAATGGGTCTTTGTAAAAAGGAGGTGGATATGCAAAGTTTCCATCTTTTCTATGGATTTCAAATTTAACCCAAGACATCTTCAATTGGGTATTAATAAAAACCCTAATCACACAAACCCACCATGTTTATAGCTTCGAATTTCACTGTAAAATCGAGATCTAACTTTACCCAAAAACCCTAATTTCAAGATCCAAGCTTTATGGAAAAAGCTTCACAAATCTCTCAATTCCAACATCTAAAAACAGAGATTTAAAGTTCTCTCCTCTTTAAAAAAAGGACACAAAACCCTAATTTAAGCTCTGTTAAATTAACAGAGGAAGAAGAAGAGAGAGAGAAATCTTGTTTCTACTGTTTCTCTCTTAGTTTTCTTTAAGTTTTTTGTGTTTTGTTAATGGTTGAGTGTAAATGGAAAGGGGAGAAGAAAAATGGAAGTGAAAAAGGAAAGGTTTAGAGAAATTGGGACCCACACGTGTATTGATGAGAGAGAGTTGATGTCAGATGGTCAACTTCAAATCCCTATAAGCCAAAAACAAATAAATAATAAATTTTTGACGGTTTTCTATGTTTTTGGTTTTATATGGATCCGTACTGGGCTGGACTGACTTTTGTATTTAGCCCAATTCTTCTTATCTAATTCTAGCCGTTGGATCATATCTTGACCGTTGGGATTGGAGCGGAAACTTCGATTTCGAATTAATTAAAAATAATTTTGAAACAATCTACAGAAATGGTTTAATTTTTTAAAAATAATTTTAAGACTTCGATCCGAACGTATTTGATACATACTATAGATTGTATAAATGATGTTTATATTCTAGAAATTATTGTTTATAGATATGAACAATTGTTATGTTGTATAGGTAAAAATTTGGGGGGGAAAAAGGTATATATATATTTTTTTTCATATTACAAGATCATTTCATAGTTACCTAGATTTGGTAGTTTTATTGGTGGAAAAAAACTGCAAAAGCATCTTTAATGTTGAAAGAACATGAATTCAAATGCCTGATATAGAAAAGAGATCATTTAAAAAGTCGGTTTGATCTTCGGTTTTATGGAGGATATACAGACTGTAATATCCAAAATTTTCGTGGTTAAAAAAAAAAAAGTTTTAAGTACGTCTATGTTTTATTACGAAACGATCGGTCAAAATTTTAAAATCAAAATCATGACTTACAATTAATTATCATATGACTGGTAATTAAATTAATTTGGAATGCTTATTAATTTTATAATACTTTTGTTATTTTGTTTTATATTTTACTTTTTGACAATCATTATATTGTACTAAAAAAACTAAGAAATTAAAATCAAATAAAGTCTAGAAGCTTAAAGATTCGATTCATTTTTTGTTTTGTCGCTAAATATTCGAATTTGTGCCGTTAAAAGAAAAGATTCGAATTTGTCAAGAAACAAAAATAATTTATTTGGTCATGCACATTTTAGCTGATAAAAGATAGTTGACGTATGATTGTGAAAGTCAATCTAAATGATAATTCTTGGTTTATATATTTTTTGTTTCTTAATAATATTTAACTTAGTTCGAAAACTGTAAATATATCCCATACCTATTATTAAAAACGAAATATATACAAAAAAAAACAAAATAATAGTTAATTAATTTTTACATTGATTACCGTTTTCTAAACCAGATTTTTCAAATCCGTAATCCAGGAAACCGAAATCAACACTAAACCGAAATCAAAATTAAACCGACATCTAAATTAAAACGAAATCTACAATAAACCGAAATCAGCATTAAACCAAAATCTATATTAAACCGAAATCTAAGTTAAACCGAAACGAGGATTAAAAAAGCGGTTAAAACCGTGTCACCGATATCTGTATCTATTTTACGGTCAAAGTCAAATATGAAGGCATCTCGCCGGGAGCATCTAAAGGAGAAATCGCCGGTCAGGCGACGGGAAAAAATAAAACGAAGGTAGTGTGCAAGGTTTTTCGTCACCTTCTAGCTTAGTAAGGGAGTACACAGTCTTTCGTGACCTTCTAGCACTGTAATGAAGTGCAAGGTCCTTTCGTGACCCTCTGGGTCATTGGCGCGATTCTACGGGTTTCTTCTTAACTAAATTAGTATTTGAGTGCCTTATCTTCGTTGCTGGTGGAATCTAAGGTCAAAGATGTTGAAATTTGCAGATAACATTTTAGGGCTTAATTAGTGTTGATTAGGGTTGCAGAGTTGGGAATAGTTCTGTGAAAGTTAAACAAAATGATTCGTCCACAAAGTCGGTCAACGATTGGGATTCGGAAGAGTTTCTTTTTTTTTTTTTTTAACTCAGATTCAGAAGAGTTATAATTCCATTTTAGAAGAATGTTGAAATTGAAGTTTGGGTACTTCTAATGGATAAATCTGAAGATAGAGGTGTATTTATAAAGCTCCATAAATATAGTAAAAGTTCTCTGTTGTGGTCAGTGGGGTCGAGGAATATCTGATGTGGTTCCTAGGGTGGAAAATACCCCAAAATATTGGTCAAGTTGAGATATTTTATTATAGATAATGACTGATTTTTACATGACCAATCCACAAAAAATAATGTAATTTAGGAATATAGATGGTGGCAATCACTATGATTGCTTCTGTAAATCACTTTTGAGAAAATATAGATATCAGATCTATGACGAGAGGAACAGGAGAGGAGGCAGTGGCGTGGAGGTACTTTTACGGAGATATTGTGCCGTTTGGGGCAATGGTCGCTGTGGAGTGTACCACGGTTGGGTCAAGCACACTGTTTAAAGCTGCGACCTTAAGAGGATTGAGTTTCTATGTCTTTGTGTTATACTCTTATGTTGTTGCAACACTTCTGCTTCTTCCACTCTCCCTCGTCTTTGGAAGGTATTGATCTCTTTAACTACTCTTGATTTGTATAAAGTTTCAAGAATATGAACTTATTTTACTTGTGCAGATCAAAAAGATTACCTGCAGCTAAGTCTCCTCTCTTCTTCAAGATTTTCCTACTAGGGCTTCTCGGGTAATTTACTCAATATTCTCTATATATATGGTTATATTTTGTGCTTTTTTTGACTTTGGGGTACAGGTTCATGTCTCAGATGGCTGGTACTAAAGGCGTAGAATATAGTTCACCAACTCTTGCCTCTGCTATCAGCAACCTCACGCCAGCTTTCACCTTCACCCTTGCTGTTATCTTCAGGTCTGCCATCGTTTTGTATTGTTTCTGTTCTTGGGAATATAGAGTGGACAATGAAGTGATGAACAGAGGATCAAACCTTTTTCTTTTGTAGAAATTTCTCAGGCTATTCACTATAAATTAATACTCTAGGGATCATCTGAGAGCCACAGTTCAGGCACAGCCTTGTGTGCCTGGCTGTTAATGTTGTGCCTTCATTTTTCTTGTAATCAATTTAACTGGTTCTGCTCCCTTGAGTGACTCATAAAGGTATGAAGAAATAAGGTTAAGGAGCTCTGCAACTCAAGCAAAAATCTTTGGCACAATACTATCTATATCTGGTGCGCTGGTTGTTGTGCTATATAAAGGCCCAAAAGTTTTTGCTTCTGCATCTGTTACACTTTTGTCACCCACCATTTCAAATCACCAGCATTTGGTGTCATTCGATTCAAGTTGGATTATCGGAGGACTTTTGCTTACTTCACATTGGCTTTTGAATTCAGTCTGGTATATTCTTCAGGTACATCCTAAAAAAGTTATCAAACAAGACTTTGGGTTGTTTGTGACTTATTTAAAAGTATGTATATGGTTTCAGACTCATGTCATGGAGATATATCCTGAAGAGATAACCGTAGTTTTCTTCTACAACTTATTTGCAACTCTAATCTCAGCACCAGTTTGTCTATTTGCGGAAAAAGACTTGGCTTCTTGGCTGCTTAAACCGGGTATTGCCCTGGCTTCAGTCACATACTCGGTGAGAATCAAATCATATAGTCCTGCTTCTAAGCGTTTTTTTAAGCTTGGAAATTAACACTTTGTTTCAGGGAGTCTTTATCTCATTATTTAGCGCACTTACCCACACATGGGGTCTGCATTTGAAGGGTCCGGTTTATGTATCATTGTTCAAGCCATTGTCTATTGTGATTGCAGTCGTCATGGGTGCTATGTTCCTCGGTGATTCACTTCATCTTGGGAGGTACCATGTCTTTCTTACCTCTCTAGCGCTTTTAGAACATTTCATTTTTACTAAGAAATAGAAACCTCATCTTTAAGTTGTTCAATAGAGTAGTCTCACATAACAATTGAATGGAATAGCATCTAGAGAGTTATGTGGTTTTTGATTCTAATCTATCCATCACAAGTAGGCATCTAACTACTTCATGAGTTCTCAAGTATAGTTCCTTAAGTTTTATCTTCTTTATAAATTGCAACACTCCTTTTGAGATAAAATTTTGCATATATGTGTTGTGGGCAGTATAATTGGGTCAATGGTATTATGCTTTGGGCTCTACACTGTTCTTTGGGGCAAAGCAAGAGAAGATGAAACCAAAACTGTAGTTTGCTCTGAGCAATCACCTTTGTTGCTTACACATATCATAGAAGATGAAAGCCTTGTCTCTACCATATGATTGATTCCTTACAAGTGGTTTCCTTTTATTGTTTATTAATGTAAGTGAATCCACTTGAAGGTGGTCCCTACCTTGTAAATCTCATGAATTAATCGATTTTCATTCACTTAAATCTATAAGTTATATGATTTTCTCGGGGAGAAATGAAACGAAGGGAGTGTGCAGTTCTTTCATGACCTAACCGGCTCAGTTCCGCCATTGCAGAGAGCTAATGAGTCTTTGAGTTCCTTATCTTTGTTGGGTTTTGCTTATTAGAATCCTTAGGAAAAAAATTGGCACTATGTTGGTTTAGGGAATAGTTACTGTTGATTAGGGCTGCAAAACTGGAGATATTTCTATGGAAGTTAAATAAAATGATTCGTCCACTAAATCCGTCAACGATTGCGATTCTGAAGAATTGAGATCCATTGGCGAAGAATGTTTAAATTTGAGTTTGGATGATTAGTAATTCTTATAGTCTTATGGAATTCTGAAGGTAATAGAGACATCATGGTTGATTTATAAATCTCCATAAATATAGTAAAAGTTGTCTGTCTTTGGGTCCTGGAATATCTGAATTAGATTGTATGGTGGAAAAGTACGGTCAAATTGAGATATATATATTTTTGTTAAAGTTGAGATATTTAATTATAGAGAGTGACTGTTTTCTGTCTTTACATGACCAATCTAAATAAAATAATATGGACCATTTATGAATATAGTTGGTGTTAACCACCATGATTGCTTATGAAACTCATTTTTGAGAGAGTTTGAGAATCGTAATATCAGAACTATGATGAGAGAATTAGGAGAGGAGACAAAGGCATTGAGGTACTTCTACAGAGATTTTGTGCCGTTTGTTGCAATGGTCGCTGTCGAGTGTTCCTCGGTTGGGTCCAACACACTGTTTAAAGCTGCAACTTTGAGAGGATTAAGCTTCTATGTCTTTGTGTTGTACTCTTATGTTGTTTCAACACTTCTGCTTCTTCCACTTTCCTTCATCTTTGGAAGGTACTCATCTCTTTAACTACTCTTGCCCTATATAAACTTAACAAGGATACGAACTTGTTTTACATGTTCAGGTCAAAAAGATTACCTGCAGCTAAGCCTCCTCTCTTCTTCAAGATTTTCTTACTTGGGTTCTCGGGTAATATACTCCTGCTTCCATATATATAGATATATGGTTATATTTTGTGCTTTTTTGACTTTGGGAAACAGGTTCATGTCTCAGATGGCTGGTACTAAGGGCGTAGAATATAGTTCACCAACTCTTGCTTCTGCTATCAGCAACCTCACTCCAGCTTTCACCTTCGCGCTTGCTGTTATCTTCAGGTTCCTCCTTGTTCTATTCGTTTTCTGTTCTTTGGAAAATAGCGTGGACAATGAACAAAGGATCAAGCCTTTATCATTTGCGAAAATATTTCAGGCTCTCACTCTAAATTAGTAAGTAGCATTGCGAAGTGCTTTTTCTAGGGATCATTTAAGAGCCACTAGTAAAGATAAAACCTTGTGTGGCTGGCTGTAAGTGCTGTCCCCTTATGCTTTCTTGAGATTAGTTGGATGGACATGAGTCATTTGGTATTCAACTTAACTAGTTCTGCTCCCTTGGGTGACTCGTAAAGGTATGAAGAAATAAGGTTAAGGAGCTCTGCAACTCAGGCTAAAATCATTGGCGCAATACTATCTATAGCTGGTGCTCTCGTTGTTGTGCTATATAAAGGCCCAAAAGTTATCGTTTCTGCATCTTTTACACCTTCATCACCCACCATTTTGATTCGCCAGCATTTGATGTCATTTGATTCAAGTTGGATTATCGGAGGCCTTTTGCTTGCTTCACAATGTTTTTTTAATTCAGCCTGGTATATCCTTCAGGTACATGCACTAGAAAAGTTAGCAAAATTGACTTTGTGTTGTTTGTGACTCATATAAAACTCTTGCTTAATCTTGCCCCTGTATATGGTTTCAGACTCGGGTCATGGAGATATATGCTGAAGAAATAACTGTAGTTTTCTTCTACAACTTATTTGCAACTCTAATCTCAGCACCAATATGTCTATTTGCGGAAAAAGACTTGGCCTTAAACCCGGTATTGCCATAGCTTCAGTCACATTCTCGGTGAGAATCAAATCAAATAGTCTGCTTTTAAGCACTGACGATTTTTTAAGCTTGGCTATCAACACTTTGTTTCAGGGAGTCTTTGTTACATTGTTTAATGCACTTACCCACACATGGGGTTTGCGTTTAAAGGGTCCGGTTTACGTATCATTGTTCAAGCCATTGTCTATCGTCATTGCAGTCGTCATGGGTGCTATATTCCTTGGTGATTCACTTCATCTTGGGAGGTACCATATCTTTCATACGTTTCTAGCGCATTTAGAACATTTCTCGTTACTAAGAAACAGAAAACGCATCTCTAAGTTGTTGAATAGGTTACTCTCATGTAACAGTTTAATGCAATAGCATCTAGAGAGTTATATAGTTTCTTGATTCTAATCACTTCATGAGCTCTCAAATATGGTTCCTTATGTATTATCTTCTGTATAAATTGCAATACTCATTATGAGATAACAAATTTTGCCTATATGTGTTGTGGGCAGTATAATTGGGTCAATGATATTATGCTTTGGGTTCTACACTGTTCTTTGGGGCAAAGCAAGAGAGGAAGAGACCAAAAATGTAGTTGGTTCTGAGCAATCACCTCTGTTGCTTACACATATCATAGAAGATGAAAACCTTATCGGTACGACATGATTAATGGCTTTAAAAGTGTATCCGTTTACTGTTTCTTAATGAAATGAATTCATGTGAAGGTGGTCCCTAGCTTGAAACCTCATGAATTAATCGATCTGAATTCACTTAAATCTGTTTTTCTTGGGATAAATCTATAAAATATATGATATTCTACTTCTAGTTATATGATTTTCTCGTGGGAAGCTTCAAACGAAAAATCTCTGGTCAGGCGAAGAGGAAAAAAATGAAACGAAGGGAGTGTGCAAGTCCTTCCGTGACCTTACGGCTGAGGTTTGCCGCTACGGAGACTGGTCATTGGTTATATTCTAGGGGTTTCTTAGACAAGCTTATGAGTTTTTGAGTTCCTTGTCTTCGTTGCAGGTAGAATATAAGGTCAGAGATGTTGAAATTTGCAGATAACATTGTTGTTGCCTGTTGGGTTTGGCTTATTAGACTCCTTAGGCAAAAATAATGGCACTATGTTGCTTTAGGGAATAGTTACTGTTGATTACGACTGCAAAGCTGGAGATATTTCTGTGGAAGTTAAATAAAACGATTCGTCCACTAAATTGGTCAACGATTGGTCTTGTGAAGAATTAAGATCCATGGGAAAAGAATGTTCAAATTTAAGTTTGGGTAATTCCGTTAGAGCAATAATCTTATGGATAATTCTGAAGGCAACAGAGGTATCTTGCTTGCTTTATAAATTTCCATAAAAATAGTAAAAGTTGTGTGTCCTGGGGTCTTGTCGTCTTGGAATATCTCAATTAGATTGTATGGTGGAAAAGTGTCGTCACGTTGAGATATTTTCATTGTAGAGAATGGCTGTTTTTTGTCTTTACATGACCAATCTAAATAAAATAATGTACCATTTTGGAGTATAGTTGGTGTGTTAACCATTGCTTCTGAAACTCATTTTTTGTATGGTGGAACAGTATGTTTTCTGTATTTTGGAGTATAATTGGTGTTAATCATTGCTTCTGAAACTCATTTTTGAGAAATTTTTGAGAATCTGAATATCAGAATTATGACGAGAGGAAGAGGAGAGGATACATTGGGAAGGAGGTACTTTTACAGAGATGTTTTGCCGTTTGTTGCAATGGTCGCTGTGGAGTGTACCACGGTTGTGTCAAGCACACTATTCAAAGCTGCAACCTTGAGAGGATTAAGCTTCTATGTCTATGTGTTATACTCTTATCTTGTTTCAACAATTCTGCTTCTTCCACTTTCCTTGATGTTTGGAAGGTACTTAACTCAATAACTACTCTTGGTTTATATAAACTTTTCAAGAATATGAACTTGTTTTACATGTTCAGGTCAAAAAGTTTACCTGCAGCTAAGTCTCCTCTCTTCTTCAAGATGTTCTTACTTGGACTTCTCGGGTAATGTACTCGTGCTACTGTGTAAATATATAGATATGGTTTTTTTGGTTCTTGTATAGCTTTTTTCTCAACTTTGGGAAACAGGTTCATGTCTCAGATGTCTGGTACTATAGGCGTCGAATATAGTTCACCAACTCTTGCTTCTGCTATCAGCAACCTCACGCCAGCTTTCACCTTCGCACTCGCTGTTATCTTCAGGTTTTCACCTCGTTTTATTCACTTTCTGTTCTTGGGAAATTAGTCTGGACAATGGACACACCTTTTGTGAAAAATATCTCAGGCTTTTACTATAAGTTACTAAGTAGTATTGCAAAGTACTTATTCAGATTCTAGGGATCATTTATGAGCCACTAGTACAAGTAAAACCTTGTGTGGATATGTTGTGCCCTCATGTTTTCTTTGGATTAGTTGGGTGAATATGAGGTGTGTGTTTATTACTACTGATCCAGTCATTTGGTATTCAACTTATTTCCCTTGGGTGGCTCGTAAAGGTATGAAGAAATAAGGTTAAGGAGTTCTGCAAGTCAAGCTAAAATCATCGGCGCAATACTGTCTATTTCTGGTGCTCTTGTTGTTGTGCTATATAAAGGCCCACAAGTTTTTGCTTCTGCATCACCTACCATTACGATTCACCGGAATTTGATGTCATTCGATTCAAGTTGGATTATAGGAGGCCTTTTGCTTACTTTGCAGTGTTTTTTTAATTCAGTGTGGTATATCCTTCAGGTACATGCACTTGAAAAGTTACTGAAAAAGACTTTGTGTTGTTTGTGACTCATATGCTAAATCTTGTCCCTGTATATGGTTTCAGACTCGGATCATGGAGATATATCCTGAAGAGATAACAGTAGTTTTCTTCTACAGCTTATTTGCAGCTCTAATATCAGCACCGGTATGTCTATTTGCGGAAAGAGACTTGGCTTCTTGGCTGCTTAAACCGGGTATTTCCTTAGCTGCAGTCTTGTACTCGGTAAGAATCAAATCATATAGTTTCATTTCAAGGACATTGCCGATATTTTAAGGTTGGAATTAATTAACAGTTTGTTTCAGGGAGCATTTGTTTTGTTATTTAGTGGACTTACCCACTCATGGGGTCTGCATTTGAAGGGTCCGGTCTACATATCTTTGTTCAAGCCATTGTCTATTGTTATTGCAGTCATCATAGGTGCTATATTCCTTGGTGATTCACTTCATCTTGGGAGGTACCAATATGTTTCATATTTTTATAGCGCATTTAGAAAATTTAAACTTTACTTAGACACTAAAAACTCATATCTAAGTTGTCGAATAGGTTAGTTTCATTAAGCTATTTAATTCAGTGGTATCTTGAGACAATAATAACCAATATAGGTTTTTACACATGTGTTGTGGACAGTGTGATTGGATCAATGATATTATGCTTTGGTTTCTACACTGTTCTTTGGGGCAAAGCAAGAGAGGAGGAAACCAAAAATGTAGCTGTCTCTGAACAGTCACCTTTGTTGCTAACACATACCATAGAAGAAGACAACCTTATCACTACGTATTGCTTCTATTTTTTATTTATGTCCACTTAAAAATGGTCCCTACCTTGTAAACCTCATGTATTTGTCGATTTTCATTCACATAAATCATGTTTTCCCTTTTTTGGAGCTATGATTTTTTGTAATTTTAGCTGTATGGTGACAGTGACACCAAATAATGGTGAATATATGAATGAAACAATGTACCTTTTAGCAAACGTGATGGAACTAGCCACCATGATTGCTTATAAGGAACTCACTTTTGACTTTTGAGAATTTTTCAGATTCATCTATAACTAGAGGAAGGCTGCAGAGATGAAGATATTTCTGTGGAAGTTAAACGTCCAATAAATTGGTCAACGATTGGTTTTCTGAAGAATGTTGAAATCTTATGGAAAATTCTGAAGGTAATAGAGATTTACAAAGCTCCATGAGTCTAGTAAAAGTTCTTTGTTGTGGGGTCTTGGATTATCTGAATTAGTAGTTTGTGTGGTGGAAAAATATTGGTCAAGTTAAGATATTTCATTATAGAGAATATAATAATGATTGTTTTTGTCTTCACATGACCAATATAAATAAAATAATATGTAGCATTTAGGAATATTGTTGGTGCAAACCTGTAATTTACTTTTGAGAATTTTCTTAGAATTTGACTATGACAAGAGAGGAGACAGGCGCATGGAGGTACTTTTACAGAGACGTTGTACCGTTTGTTGCAATGGTCGCTGTGGAGTGTGTTGCGGTTGGGTCCAATACTCTCTTCAAAGCTGCGACTTTGAGAGGATTAAGCTTTTATGTCTTTGTGTTATACTCTTATGTTGTTTCAACACTTCTGCTTCTTCCACTCTCCTTCATCTTTGGAAGGTACTTATCTCTTTAACTACTCTGGATTTGTATAAAGTTTCAAGAATATGAACTTATTTTACTTGTGCAGATCAAAAAAGTTACCTGCAGCTAAGTCTCCTCTCTTCTTCAAGATTTTCTTACTTGGGCTTCTCGGGTAATTATTATCCCTCTTTCTATGTCTTTTTGTTTTTTTTCTAGATTTTTTTTTTTTAACTTTGGGAAACAGGCTCATGTCTCAGATGACTGGGTCTAAAGGCGTGCAATATAGTTCACCAACTCTTTCCTCTGCTCTGAGCAACCTCACACCAGCTTTCACCTTCACGCTTGCTGTTATCTTCAGGTTCTATTTTGTTTCTGTTCTTGAAAAATTGTCTGGACTATGAAAATGATCATTTTTCTTTTGTGAAAATTGTCTCAGTAGCATTGCTAAGTACTTATTCTAGGGATCATCTAAAAGCCACTAGTGCAAGTACAGCCTTGTGTGGCTGGCTATAAATATTGTGCCCTCATTTTTCCTTGAGGTGTGTGCTTGTTCTGCTCCCTTAACTGATTCTGCTACCTTGGGTAACTCGTAAAGGTTTGAAGAAATAAGGTTAAAGAGCTCTGCAAGTCAAGCTAAAATCATCGGCGCAATAGTATCTATATCTGGTGCTCTTGTTGTTGTGCTTTATAAAGGCCCAAAAGTTTTTGCTTCTGCATCTTTAACACCTTCATCACCTACCACTTCTATTCACCAGCATTTGGTTTCATTCGATTTAAGCTGGATCCTAGGAGGCCTTTTGCTTGTTTCACACTATTTTTTTAGTTCAGTTTGGTTTATTCTTCAGGTACATGCACTTTGAAAAGTTAAATGAATTGTTTGTGACTCTTATAAATGTCTTTCTAAATCTTGTGGTTTTATATTGTTTCAGACTCGAGTCATGGAGATATATCCTGAAGAGATAACCGTAGTTTTCTTCTACAACTTATTTGCAACTCTAATTGCAGCACCGGTATGTCTACTTGCGGAAAAAGACTTGTCTTCTTGGCTGCTTAAACCGGATATTTCCTTAGCTTCAGTCATATACACGGTGAGAATCAAATCATATACTCTGCTTCTACATACTGACGCTATTCTAAGCTTGGAAATTGACACTTTGTTTCAGGGAGTCTTTGTTACATTATTTAGCGCACTTATCCACACATGGGGTCTGCGTTTAAAGGGTCCGGTTTACGTATCCTTGTTCAAGCCATTGTCTATTGTCATTGCAGTCGTCATGGGTGCTATATTCCTTGGTGATTCACTTCATCTTGGGAGGTACATAAAACTCATCTTGAAGTTGTTAAATAAATTAGGTAAAATGGTAAAATAGACTCTGAATTTTGCTTTGGATTCACATATGTGTTATGTGGACAGTGTAATTGGGTCAATGATATTATGCTTTGGATTCTACACTGTTCTTTGGGGCAAAGCAAGAGATAATGAGACCAAAACTGGTTCTGAACAGTTACCTTTGTTGCTTATACACACCATAGAAGATGAAAGCTTTATCACTTGAAGGTGGTCTCTTTTATTGTGGCCTCTTTTATTGTTTATTTATGTAAATGAAATCCACTTAAAGGTGGCCCCTACCTTGTATATCTCATGAGTTAAATCGATTTTCATTCACTTAAATCTTGGTTTTTTTTGGATATTTGATTTTTAAATCCAAATTTATGGTGAATTATATAATGTACCATCTAATAGATGATTGCTAATGATGATCTCACTTTTGACTTTTGAGAATTTCCTAGAGAAGGAAAAGTCAAAGTTTATTTGATGAAGGCTGCAGAGATGAATTTAACAAAGGATTCGTCCGGTAAATTGGTAAGTTTATAAAGTTCCATCAACTAAAATATTATGGTGGAAAAGTATTTGTCAAGTTGAGATAATTTATTATAGAGAATGACTGATTTTTGTCTTTACATGACCAATATAAATAAAATAATATATCACTTAGAGATATTGCTTCTGAAACTTAACTTTGAGAAATTTTCTGGGAGTTTGAATATCATTGATGACGAGAGTTACAGGAGAAGAGACAAAGGCATGGAGTTACTTTTACAGAGATACGGTGCCGTTTATTGCTTTGGTCGCTGTGGAGTGTACCTTGGTTGGGTCCAGTACACTGTTTAAAGCTGCAAGCTTAAGAGGATTGAGTTTCTATGTCTTTGTGGTTTACTCTTATGTTGTTTCAACACTTCTGCTTCTTCCACTCTCCTACATCTTTGGAAGGTACTTATCTCTTCAAATTTATATAGACTTTTTCAAGAATTTGAACTTATTTTACATTTACAGATAAAAAAGATTACCTTCAGCTAAGTCTCCTCTCTTCTTCAAGATTTTCTTACTTGGGATTGTTGGGTAATTTACCCCTGCTTCTGTATATATGATTTTTTTTTTGTTTTTTTTTCTTGATTTTTTTTCTAATGTATTGTTTTGACTTTTGGGAAATAGGTTCATGTCTCAGATGTCTGGTACTAAAGGCGTAGAATATAGTTCACCAACACTTGCTTCTGCTATCAGCAACCTCACACCAGCTTTCACCTTCACACTTGCTGTTATCTTCAGGTTCTGCCTCGTTCTATTTTATTTCTGTTTTTGTGAAAATAGTTTGGACAAACCAACATGATGTTGGTTTAGTGGTTTTTTTTTGTGGATTTGTGTCCCGAGGAACCACAGTTCGACTCCTCGTTAGGAGGGGATTGGCACCATTTATGGTGGATACCTGTTTTGATCCCCAGCCCGAAGAGGATGTACCGAAAAAGAAAAAAAGGGTCTTGGACAATGAACAAAGGATCAAGTCTTCCTTTTGTGAAAATATCTGTCTTTCACTTTAAATCACTTAGTAAAATTGCTAAGTACTTATTCTAGGGGGCGTCTAAGAGCCATTAGTACAGGTAAAACCTTGTGTGGCTAGCTGTAAATTTTGTACCCTCATGCTTTCTTGGACTTAGTTGGGTGGATATGAAGTGTGTTTTGTTTTAAGTACTGATCCAGTCATTGGATATTCAACTTAACTGCTTCTTCTCCCTCCCTCGGTGACTTGAAAGGTATGAAGAAATAAGGTTAAGGAGCTCTGCAAGTCAGGCTAAAATCATCGGCGCGATACTATCTATATCTGGTGCTCTTGTTGTTGTATTATATAAAGGCCCAAAAGTTTTCGCCTCTGCATCTTTTACACCTTCCTCACCCACCATTTCGATTCGTCAGCATTTGATGTCATCTGATTCAAGTTGGATTATTGGAGGCCTTTTGCTTGCTTTACAGTGTTTTTTTAATTCAGTCTGGTATATTCTTCAGGTATAAGTCAATGAAAAAGTCTTTGGGCTGCTTGTGGCTCATTAAAATGTCTTGCTTAATCTTGCGGCTATATAATGGTTTCAGACTCGAGTCATGGAGATATATCCTGAAGAGATAACTGTAGTTTTCTTCTACAACTTATTTGCAACTCTAATCTCAGCACCGGTTTGTCTATTTGTGGAAAAAGACTTGGCTTCTTGGCTGCTTAAACCGGATATTTCCTTAGTTTCAGTCATATACTCGGTGAGAAAATCAAATCATATACTCTGCTTCTATGTACTGGAGATGTTTTAAGCTTTGAAATTACCATTTTTTTTTTCAGGGAGTATTTGTTACATTATTTAGCCCACTTACACACACATGGGGTCTGCATTTGAAAGGTCCGGTCTACATATCATTGTTCAAGCCATTGTCTATTGTCATTGCAGTCTTCATGAGTGCTATATTCCTTGGCGATGCACTTCATCTTGGGAGGTACCAATATGTTTCATACCTTTTCTTTGAGAACACAGCAAAACTCATTTCTAGGTTGTTGAATTAGTTAGTCTAGTGTAACAATTTAGTGCAATAACATCTAGAGAGTTATATGGTTTCTGATTCTAATCTATCTATCACAAACTGTACTAAACCACTTCATGAGCTCTCAAATATGGTTCCTTAGGTTAGAATTAGTCTATATTTTGTTTTAACACTAAAATAGAGTTAATCTAATGTCATCTTCTACTCTAGATCTCCGATTAAACTCTATTTTAGAGTAAATTCTACTCCAACCTCACTCTATATTTAACTCTAAAATCTAGAAAAAAATAGAGTTACTATGTCCTTTATTTTAGTATTAAATATTTTAGAGTGGAAAATAAAGGAAAGAATTGGAGTATAACACATTTTAGAGTAACTCTATTTTACCAAGTTACTCTAAAATAGAGTAAAAAAATAGAAGAATGGGTTGGAGATGTCGTTATATATTATCGTATAAATTGCAATACTCTGTTTTGAGATATAATATTTGCACATATGTGATGTATGTGGACAGTGTGATTGGATCAATGATATTATGCTTTGGGTTCTACACTGTTCTTTGGGGTAAAGCAAGAGAGGATGAAACCAAAACTGTATTTGGTTCTGAACAATCGCCTTTGTTGCTTACATGATTGATACCTTTTAAAAGTATATTCCTTTTATTATTTCTTAATGTAAATTCATCCACTTGAAGATGGTCCCTACCTTGTAAAGATTATGAATTAATCAATTTTCATTCACTTATTTTTTTTTTTTTTCTCTTTTTGGGTAAATGTATAAGATATGATTTTTTTTTACTTCTAGTTGTATGGTGACAATGATGTAAAAATACTGGTCAAGTTGGGATATTTTTATGTGAATAAAATAATGTACCAATTAGGAAACGTTCTGTTTACTTGTGATGAACTCACTTTTGACTTTTGAGTTTTTCTCAGATTCTTCTATAAACAAGAGAAGCAGAAGAAGTCAACGTGGATAATTTCATTCACTTTTACAGAGGGTATGTTCGTTTGCCCCAACGACGGGATACGGCGACGGGCAACAAGTAACGTTGTCCTTTGAATTGTCACCGGCGATGAGCGATACGACAACATCTTGTTCGTTTACTTTTGTTGGTTTAGGTACTTGTTTCGGTGACAAACGATTTAAAATTCAGGTCACTAAAAATTTTAGCTTCCTTGAATTTTTAGTTACCAAAACCTTTCGTCAAACATGTCATTGAACTAAGTAGGGCTGGCCATAAAAACTGGAACCGAAAAACTGAACCGGACTGAACCTGAACCGAAAAAATCCAGAATCGAACCGGAAACGGCATAAAGTAACTATTGGATCTTAAATTCGGGATCCATGGATATTGAGTAATAACTGGAACCGAACTGATATCTATTGGATACCTGAAAGTAACCATATTTTTTTTTCCAGATACTTTTTTGGTTTTCAAGTATTTTTTTGGGTTTTTCGAGTTTCTTTTTCAGTTTTTCGTGTATTTTTTTCGTTTTTCGGGTAATTTTTAAGTTTTTCGGGTATTTTTTGGATCTATTTATCAAGTATCCAAACCCAAACCGAATCCAAACCCGAACTGGAACCAAACAAAAACTTCAACTAACCGAACGGATCCTATAGTCATGAAACCGAAGGACCGAATGGATACCCGAATGTCCAATCCTAGAACCAACAACAACAAAACGAATATAAATTTTCGTGGCTGTCCTTCTCCAACACAAGCAAACGTGCCATTTTTGGCATTATGTTGGTTTTGGGTTTAGTTTCTATTGATTAAAGATTTAAAGAATATTTCCTACAGGTCAAGAATTGATTATTCTGGTGAAAAGTATTTCTCAAGTTGGGTTATATTTCATTATTAAACAAAGACTTATTATTTATCATATTGTTTTGACCAATTCAGTCTAGCTTCTGATTAAAATAATTTATTTTCATATAGTTTTCGTGTTAACCATCATTACTGCTTCT
Source organism: Aethionema arabicum (assembly GCA_000411095.1). NCBI lineage: Eukaryota > Viridiplantae > Streptophyta > Magnoliopsida > Brassicales > Brassicaceae > Aethionema > Aethionema arabicum. Next base: position 685,267 of record KE153512.1, read on the forward strand.
GAAACTAACTTTTTGAGAATTTTTCAAGCAGATCTATGACGAGAAGAGAAGGAGAAGAGACAAAGACATGGAGATACTTTTACAGAGATGTTTTGCCGTTTGTTGCAATGGTCGCTGTGGAGTGTTCCTCGGTTGGGTCCAACACACTGTTTAAAGCTGCAACTTTGAGAGGATTAAGCTTCTATGTCTTTGTGTTGTACTCTTATGTTGTTTCAACACTTCTGCTTCTTCCACTTTCCTTCATCTTTGGAAGGTA
>KE153515.1:2796-19992 GCA_000411095.1 Aethionema arabicum
TATTAAAAAATTAATTTTATATTTATTTTTATTGATTTTAATGGGAGAGATTCACATGATGTCCATGGTCTAAGGGCATTTCCAATAATCTCTCAAAATAATTTTGGGCGAAAAAATGAGGGATGTGAATAGTACCCCTTAAATTTGAAGGGACACTATTCACTCCCCTAATTTTTATTTAGTCTATTGTGTTTACAATTTAATCATTAAACTTTTTATTTTATATAAAAAATACATAAAATATTTTTTTGTTTACCTCATTTTGAGGTAAAAATACTGCGGAAACCATTCGAGATGGTCTAAGGCCAAGTACATTGGTTTTTTGATTCAACGCTATCAAAACACTCTACATCATCTTCTCTATCTTACAAATCACTATCTTTTATTCCACATCATCAATCAACACCAACTTATTTTTTACCATCTACATTGGTTTTGTTTAATAAAACTATAAACCCCATCATCTTTATTTTATATTTTAGTTTTTAGTATTTATTGTTAATAACCATTATCTATTAAATTATATTAAAATAATTTAAAATTCAATTGTTGGTATAAATATATTTTAATATATGTATAATTATTATGAAATAATTGTTGTTAAATATTTGAGATAAAAAAATATCCAAAATCTTAAATGTCTACTAAAAATGAGACACATGACATCTTATCTCTCCTTCTTCATATTTTCATGCAGTTGGCACAATTAATCTCTTGTGAATCCACGTAAGAATTCAACTCACCATTGTAATACATTAAACTGATTAAAATATTATTCAACACATGAAAAAACAACCAATATAACTAGTCTAAGGAAAAAAACAAGTTTTGATGCCTTTTAATCAATACCTTTTTTATGCCTTTGTTTACCTTATATTTTTTTTTTTATAAAATGTTGATTCCTAAGAAATGATCCTTACCTTCCTTATTGAAGTCCCCAACCTGGAGACAGAGTTCTTAAATTTGGTGGAAAAATCATATTTTAGCACAATTATGTAATTTTAAGATTTATTTCTATTTTTTAATCTTAAACACTTGTTTCAAGATATTAGCATGTCTCCAATAAACATGTTCTTATTGACATTTGAAAAAAAATCTTATTTGAAGAGAGAGAAAAGAATAGGGAGAGAGAAAAAGAAAGAAAATAGAGAAAAATACCGCATATCTTAAGTTTTTAAAAAAATTTATAAATGTAAATTTTTTTTCTTTTTTAGATACTAAAGTGTCATTACACCTATATAAGTTATTTTAATAAAACCACGCAGGGTCTACATTAAAGATGCCTTTAGATCCAAAAAGTTGAAATGAGAGCTCATAATAAATAATTTTTCAAGGTGCCTAAAGACAAACATGTTAAAAAAAGTTTTCTTTAAGAAATCTCCATTGCACATGTCCTTAGAGCACCTTAACGCATACATCAATGTGTCAAATGTTTAATATCAAACAGTGAATTAAGCATATCTAAAAAACTTAATGAGTATTTAAAATAAGATATTTTCTTATTTTTTAGATTCGTTGATGTGGCCCTTCCTCTCCCTTTGGGTTCTCCATCGAATTTCAATCGAACCACGTCTTTTTTTCTTCCGATTCCAAATTCCAGATTTTACCATCTTTGGAAAGCGTGATCTTTCAATTTTGCCATTATCTTTGAGTTTCACCGTCTCTTCTTCTTTCATTTCCAAATGCATCTCTCTAATCATGGCTTCCATAAGTTTTTCCTTAACTCGATTCTCTAGTCTTTCTGCTAAAACTAGCTTAAAGCCCGATTTCGATTCCTCCTCTCGTCGCTCTTTTCTACCGCTGACTAGAGTTGGTCTTGGAGTCACTTCTTTTCGGGTGTCGACTACACCACATAAAGAGATCCTTTGATGAAAGCCGGATTGCCGTTATCGCAAAAACCATAAACTATATGTTCTTGAGAATTTGAGATTTAGCTCGATTATTAAGCAGATGATTAAATTTGCTTTAGTTATGTAATAGTTGACTAAATAGAATCTGAATTTAGAGATTGAGAAGCAACCATTATGTTTCGAGGTCTTGACTTTGGTTATCATAGTACCAAGAACAAAGGATTTGGTCGATGATGATTGATTGTTGTTTGAATCTCTAATAAGTGAGTGAAAAACTTTGGTTTCAATTTGTTCGTTGTTTTAGTGGTGAGTGTTAAACTGGTGAGAAATTTGCTTCAAATGTTTGTGCAGGAGATGAATGTCGAGGTATATACATAAATATGTTAGAGGGGAAGGTGTTAATCTAGAAGTATATACATATACACCTTTTCATGACTGTAGTTGTTTGGTTAGATTCCATTGAATTGTTGATTCTAAATTAAAAAAAATTGTGAAAAGGTAACATAATCCTTTCTTATTAACTATTATGTGTTATTTGTTAGATCGAACTGTAGTTAATGAATTAGTTTCTTCCGTTATTTCAAATTTGTGAAATTAGTGAATTAGCTCCATGTGTGTTGTCCTATGACTATTTAATTCTCTATAATGCTCTTAAGGGATCTTTCATTGTTAGTGAAATATATCATTATTATAATATGAACTTGAAAAAAAAACCATATAACATGTGTTATTCCAACTGACTTTGGAAATCTAAAAAACATCATGGAGATGTAAGATGTATTTTCTATTTGCTCTCTTAAAGATTTATATATTTCATGTTACTAGTATGAATTTATGTGCTTCAACCTATTGTTTACAGAGACTCAAAATCACCAATATAGTATACTATATTTTTTTTATTCTAGATTAATAGCATTTGTATATAATTAGTTATTTATCTCTATCTATTTATGTTATGGGTTTTGCAACTTGGATGAATGTGGAGGAGGTTGTCCTTATTTGGACATAGAAGTAGATTGTCCTTTTGCCGAGTCTTGGTAATTACTTTATTGGTTTTGGTAGCCCTTCACCTAAATTAGTATGCTATAACTATTTATAAATTATTTTAACTCTTTTTGTTTTCTGTAAATTATAGAAAGATTATTCAGCTTATTTGTTTATGCAATTATAATCATCTTTCCATGGTACATCACTATTTATTTTGTATAAACTCTTCAATTTAGGTTATGGGAGTAGATGATGAAAGAGATATATGGATCTAAACTCCTCACCTAGTTGGTGTTCTTGTGCTAAATCGTGGTGTAGGCAGTGGATATTCAAGTCCTTACACATAACGAGTTTGAGAATTGATCAAGCAACACCTGAGATCTGAAAATATGTATCAACAATTGCAAAATAATTTGGTTGAACATGTATGAAAATGCCGACCACGTCAAAAATAGAACTCGTCGCTCATTTTATGTTTATGATTTGGATTATGATGTTTTAAATGTTTTTTTCATGCATCTTTCAAAATTCATTAAAAGTTTTTATGTTTTTATATTTCATCTAATCTACTATATTTATAAATTAAAAAGAATTAAAATTAATATTTCTTAGACATTGTGTCTCCATTTGATGTATCCAAAATATAAAATTATAGAAAATGTCTAAAATGTATTAAGACATTTTTTAGGTGTCTACATTAATGATGGCCTTACACAATGGTGGCACTTAAGTGTCTAGAAAAGTACATTTTTAGATACTTTAGTTTTTAATTTGTTGATTTGAAATTTAATTTAGTATACTAAAGGCATCTGCATTGCAGAACACTTAAAAAATTCTTTTTAAAAAAAAAGGAAGAGAGAGAAGGAGGAGAGAGAGATGGAAGAGAGGTGAGAGAAATTTTAAGAACAAAATAAGAACGGAGGTTAAATAGTATCTTTTTATTTTATTTAGTATTTTTGAAATTTATTTTTTATTTTTAATTATATTAATGACGTTTTTAAGATTTTATGGGTTATGCGTTAAAGATGCGCTAAAAGCATCTTCATTGCATAACTTGCAAGCTCTTAAATTTTTTCTTAATTATTGAAATAATATTAAAAAAAATAGTTAGTGGATCTTAAATATTTAAAAAACGTTAAAATAGAATTTTTGGGTGGATGTCGAAGAACTGTCTTCCTTCCTCTCTTCCTATCTATATCTTCTTCCCTTTCTCTTTTCTCTACCTCCAACTTTTTTTAGTTAGATCTTTTTTCATGTTCTTCATTCTGATGTTCTAAGAGCATCCTCATTATAAATAATGAATAAAAATACTTATTTTAAGAGAGAGACAAAAATAGAAAAAAATGAAGAAAAAAAAAGAAAGAAGAAAGAAGAAAGAAGAAAGAGAGTGTCTTATTTATTTTTAAAAAGTCTAAAAATATAATATTCTTTTTCTTTTTTAGACTCTCAAATATTATTATAATCAACATACACTTTTTTTATAAGACCCTCTAGAGTCCCCATTGAGAATGCGCTAAAGACATCCTTATGAGTTTACTAATAAAATAATTTTTTTTTGTTTGTTCTTTAAAAGTTTAGATACAGGATAGAGAAAATCTAATTTTGAATTTCTTGCTCCTGGTTTTAAACTTCTAAAAGAACAACAAATTTGTTTTCATTAGTTAACTCATTGGAGATCCTGATGGATCTCCAATGAGGATGCCCTAAGGGCATGTGCATTGCACAACCCTAAAAATAATCCTATTAAAAAAAAACAAGAGAGGAGGAGAGAGAGGGAAGAAGAGATAGGAAGGGATAAGAAATAAATTGTAAGACCGTATACTAAATAACATCTTTTTACTTTATTTAAGATTTTTATAAGTTTTTTTTAATTGTTTAATACATCACATGATACACTAGTGTCAAGGTTGAACATGCTCTAATGAACAAAAGTCTTAAGTTTTTAAGAGTAAAAAAAAACGGCTTTATTTTTAGATTTTTAGTGGGTGTCTGCAATAAGGATGCCCTTAGGACATCCGTAATGGTGACATCCATTAAAAAACTAGAAAAAAATTTACTTGTTTATGGATGGTCTCATGTGTCTATAATTGTAACGTGACAACCATTAAAAAAAATCTTAATTCAATAAATTGGACACTAAAATATTCAAAATATACTGTTTTAGATACTTAGAGCTGACCATTGTGGATGGTCTTATGTACCTATAATTTTGGTATCTAAGTCATGAAAATTATGCTTTGTGGTTGCCATCAGTGGAATCTCTTATCTACATCGTAACCTCATTTAAACTAACAAAACAAGAATACCTAGAATTGTTTTTGTGATGTAATAAAACTCAAAGTACCTTGGAAGTCTAAAAGAGAGTAATGTTTACTTCGGTTTGTACAACAAAACGCCTCATAAAAAGTATTTTTTCCTACTCTCAACATAAAACAAATTTGAAGAAAGCATTTTATGGTATGTTGACTTCTAAGGTTAGAAAAGTGGTAAAAGCATTCTTTTTGGTCTCTAACCACTTCATACAGTATATAAACAACTTCTTTGCTTTTTTTTGGTTAAATTCATTGCTATTAAAAAAAATAGTGTTAGAGAATATACTTCGATAGTAGAATTCCCAAAGTCAAGATAATATGAGAAAAGATAAGATATAACCCAATTACAGATACATATAAAAAAGTTGATCAGCGTTATGTTGACTGAGGATGGTGTCAGATTCAACCAAAATTTTATTGTTTTGTCAAATCTAAGAGCACATTTGTATCACAAACATGATCATCATCAATGCCTTAAATAAACTAGAAAATTAGAGTAAAAAACGTTGATTCTTCTCTCTAGGTGTTTAATTAGGGACTCTCGACATGAGATCAAGGGTAAGATTTGGAGAGATTTCTAAAGAATAAGCACTAAGATCAACACTTAAAGATAAAGTTATCCATATATCAAAAGGTTCTTTAAAATAATGATGGTTAATTGAAGAGGAAATACCATTCTTTACTCGGCTAGAAAAAGGGTCAATTGCCACGACTGTAAAGAATGGTTGACCACGAGTGAGGACTAGGGATAATTTTATCAAACGCCATGGTTCAGGCAAGGCATCTACGATCTTTTTAATCATATATGTACTTGGAATGGAGGTAGAAGAAGGGGATATTTGAAACATATGAGGTTATATCAGTGTTACAAGTAGAGTCAAAAGGTAAACGATTATCTAGAAAGTCAACAAAAGGAATGTAGTATGTGTTAACAAGTTCACTTACAATGAGTTAGGATTTTAATCACTTTCTATGGATGATATTTGAATAGTAGAATCTATGCCATTTCTGTTTCCTGTGATAGTAGCTTGAGTAGTAGATTCAATCTCATTTTTAGTGGAAGAAGTTTGAATAATTGAATCTGAACCATTTTTCACTAGAAAGAGCAGTTGAGTTGTAACTTTTAAGCCATATTTTATGGAGAGAGCTTGAGATGAGCTAGAACCATTTTTCAGCAGAGAGATTTTGATTAGTGGAATTTAAACCTACAACGTCAACCAAGGGAGCTTGAGTATTAGATGAAAGAGCCTATTTAGGAACTCATTGGAAGTCACTACTATTGTTTCATTTTATGTACAAATTTTTACGCGTTTCATATAAAGGAGGAAGGTGAGGGAAGGTTAAGGCAACTTTGATAATATCTTCATCTTCCTTCTCAATTTTAAGAAAATTTGGTAGTTGTCTAGTCAAATCAATCACAACCTTAATACAAGCGTTGTGGTGGCTTCAAATCATCTTAGTAAAATCACCCACATCTATGGGATCACCCAATAAAATTTCTACGTAACTCAAGCATTCCCTTGTTGTAAAATCAAATGGTAATCCACTTAAATGAGCCAAAATTATAGTTATTTCAATCGTTGGAGGATGTAATGAATTTTCTGGTTTCCACTTTCTTATATAGAGCACAGAGTCACCTATGTCGAGTCTATGAATTTCAAGAGTTAATCCTTTACCCCAAATATGATTTAACACACCAAGTAATTTCTTTGGAGGAGGATGATTTGCACCAATGAAGTCTCGGTGATAAATTTCACCTTTGAAAAAAAAAATTGGGATTTTAACACTAGATTTAGAGAAAGATGGAATAGAAAAAGGGTCAAAGAATTTTGAGAGAGACCGAACTGAAGCACAAAGCCTAAAATCCCATGTATATCTTGTACGAGTAGGAGAGTTAGGAAGCATAAGAGGTATAGAGGAAGAAGATGGGAGGAAATAAACGGTGGGTTTAGGGAGCAAATGAGGGAGAAAGGAAGAAAACGAGAGAGTGGGTAGAGAAGAAATGGGTAGAAGAGAGCGAGAATGAGGAGTAGGAAGCGACAGCAAATATGGAAAATTTGAGGTTGAAGGGAAAGAGAAAAACATTGGAAGTAAGAGGGATAAGAAGTAACGTAAGGTTAGAGGATTTTGGTGTGGCCATTTGCTGGCAGCGGAAGGAGATTGACAAATCTAACCTCGAAGCTTTCTCTCTCTTAATTACTTTACCTTTTTTTCTCTCTCTCTCTTCAACTTTTGAAACATAATCCGAGAAAGCAATTGGAACAGGAAATAATTTTCTATTTTCTTCAATGTTAGAGATATCTTTGACGAGAGATATCACATTGGTTTATGTGTAGAACAATATGAGTTTTGATTTTTCTTCTTTTTGTTTAAATGCAATCTTTACGACACTATATTTTCTCTAGTGTATAAAGACTTCACATATTATATTGGCACGCTATGTTCATGAATTTTTCATAATTTGTTACCCATGATTCAAAGAGTAAATTGCCCAATTCGGCTTAGAAGATTTGTCTGGAAAAATGGATGCACGATCGATTGTGTTTTTTATCTCGTGGCAAACTTAAATCCATAACATCATTTTTAACTCTATATGTCATTTGATGATGAAGTGTTGCTAGATATGTTTCCAATTAGTGGAAACCTAATGATTTGTAACTGATTTCCATGGTTTGGTACATTCGCGAAATCTTCAAACGCCACGTTGAAGTTTGGAAAAAGTATAACAAATATAATGTCAACATTAAAAAAATTATTTGGATTGTTGTGATGCACACGTGTTGATATTCTTTGTATTTACTATCAAACAGCCCTTGCAACTATATTTTCTTTCGTAGAGAGTTAGTTTTAAATGTAGTGCTTCATAGTGAATGTGTATATAAGTTTATGTTCTCAAGTGTTGAACAACTTCATCCTTGAGAAGGAGTGAAATCATCTACTCCTGATTTAATAGTTTGACCCAAGTGTTGGTCTAGCTGCGAAGCTAAAACAAACTTGTTTACAACATGATTGTGAGATTTGGCTAAAGTGTCTAGGAGCCTTCAGTTCGGCAAGATAGCTTCAATATCCTAGAGCCAACATGGAAGGATACATAGTAGCTGATTAAAATATAAGCTTTAAGCCTTGTGGTTTTATAATGAAAGGTTTAAAAGACTTTGAAGTTCAAGGTCGGATGTAGCTCATTGTGAGTGGCGGCACAGGACCCCACTAAAGTTTTTTTTTTGTAAATATTAGACAATAACACTTGTGCCCCTATTCATTTGTTTAAAGTGCTCCTATTAGTTTGGTAAAATTGTCTTTTTTCCATTTTATTTTACAAAATTAATTCTATTTTTTCTTTTAACAAAATCATTTAAGGAAAAACAATCAACTAAAAATTAAGAATCGTTATCGAAAAAAAAAATAGTACAAGAGTTTTAAATAAAGATACAAAAGGGGGCTGCTTTGTTGTACGATTGTGTGTCCTAGAACTTTTGCAGGAGTACAAAGCCGATTAATTTAGTGGAGAGAGAAAAAGAAAAAGTGAATATAAAAAAGAAGCTAAAGCAACAATGGTGAAAAATAAAGTGTACAAAGGAGATAATTTGTGTTAAAGAGAAATTGATTACAGTTTACTGTCTATTTCTCAAGAAGTTTAAAATTTAATAAAGATAATAGACTTAACAATGTTTGTTGGGATGAAATATTTTATAAAGAACAAAACAAAGATTATATTTGTCTCCGTCTTTCTTTTTTTTATTCCAAACCTTAATAGATTAATAAAACGAGAATTAACGAGGTTTTTCTCTTAATACAAGGTTCACTGCCGAAACAGGAAGAGAATCAGACACTATTGCAGTACAATTATTTAGCGTCTTCACATACTTGGCGAGATGATCAACCACTCCATTTGCTTGACGGGGTAGGTAAGTGATGGAGAACTGATCAAAATCTTGCCGCAAATTGCCTAATGCCAGTGTGATGCCGACAAGAGTTGTCCATCCATCACCTTCCTTGATTCTTGTTAATAAGGTTTTGCAATCCGTGAAGAAACAAACCTTTCGAAAGCTCAGAGCCTTGGTTTAAGTTATGACCCATAACAGAGCCTTCGCTTCCGTATCGAGAGGTGATAACGCTTCTGCTACATTTCTCTCTCCCCAATAATTGCAATTTCCTTCGTCGGCTCTCAAAATCCATGCTACCGAGGTCTGTTTGATCAGTTGCCATGATCCATCCACATTGCAGTACCATGTTCCTCTCAGTGGCGGAGTCCAACGTTGTGGGAGTCTCTCTTTGGGATGTATTTGTAAGTTTTGTGCCGATCTCGCTTGAGTTTTCTTTTCTTGATGCATGGCTATGTACAATTTTGTGGTTGCCTCCATCGCTTCTCGACTGATCCTGTTTGCGTCCGGTCTTTGGTTCTTCAATAATTTCTCATTTCTTATCTTCCATATTCCCCACATGCCCCAAGGATAGTTCTGATGGCGTTGAATTACCATTTTGTTCGCCGATTTGATGAGCAAAAGCATCGCCAGATTGTATAGATCGAAAAGTTGAAAGAACGCCGAATTACACCTGCCACTCCTACCTAAGCGAACATAATATAGCAAAAGGACATAGTAAAATCAGATGATTAACGTTTCCTCTTTATCACCACACATCGGGCATGCCGATACAGTGGTGATTTCCTTTTTTTCATGTTTAAGCCCACCACCAAACTGTTATTCATCAATTTCCACATAAAGTTCTTGATCTTAGGCATAGATGATGCCATCCATAGAGCTTTATGTATAGGTTCTAGATTTGGTCCCTCATTTACCTGTTTTGTTCCCTTAACAAAAAAATTTTAGTCCACGTTCCTAAGCGCACCGAATAATTTCCATCCTTGGAAAGCTCCCACATGTATGTGTCTCCCGTGGTTTTTGTAGTCAGTATGATCTTTGTTATCCACTTCACTTCTTCTTCCTCCACATATAGACATAACTTCTCTACATTTCATGTTCTGTTTAGTTGGATAATGAAAACACTAACCGTTTCTGTTCCTTTTTGCAGTCTTTCCTTGATCTCTCGTAGTCTAGTCGGTCGTGTCGGAAGCCACGCCTTATTCCAAAAATATGTTGTTTCCCCAGCCCCTATTACCTTCCTAACACTTTGCTTCATCATCTCCTTGGCATCCAATAAGCTTTTCCATATTGGTGAATGTCTTGCCCCTACCCAAGATGTAAGGATGAAACTTGATTGGTAGTACATGTTTTTAAATACTTGTGCTACCTTTGAATCATGGTTTTATAGTATCCTCTCGAATTGTTTCCCAACTTGCGCTAAATTAAACGCCTCGAGATCCTTAAATATATTACTCTTTCCTTTTTTGTTTTACGCATAGCTTTCCATTTTATCCAATGAATCTCTTGCTTTCCCCTTTTGTTTTCCACAAGAAATCTGGCATGATCTGTCTAAGTTGTCTGGTTAGTGTCTTCGGGACCTTGAAACATAGTGTAGATTGGGAGGGTTGTCACAACAACCTTCAAAAGAACCTCTTTTCCGCTTTGTGTAAGAAACCTGTTTTGCCACCCTTTAATCTTGCTTGTGAATCTTTGTTTCAAGTAATGTAACGCTTCAATTTTGGATCTTCCTAGTGTTTCAGGTAACCCGAGGTACCTCGTGGCTTCCCTTTCATTTTGATTTTGTGTAATCTGATGAGTTTCATTCATTTTTCAACGGTGACATGTTTACCGAAGATAAGACTAGATTTTTACGGGTTTATTAGCTGTCGCGAGACTGTGCTATACAAACGCATGTTTCCCATCGCCTCTTCAACCTCTTATTTTTTGGCCTCACAATAAAACAAACTATTATCACCAAATAAAAAGTGTGATATCTCAGGTGAATTCCTTGCTACCTTTAAACCTGTTATTTTCCCTTTTGTTTTAGATTGATCAAACAAGTGGGTTAGGAAATTTGTTCCAATGATAAAGAGGTAGGGGGGAAATTGGATCCCCTGCCTAATGCCTCCGGTAGGTGTTATATCTACATAGGGGCACCCATTTATGAGTACATTGAACTTTACCGTCCGTAAGCACTCCATAATTAAAGTGACCCATTGCTTAGAAAATCTCACCGTAGCATTACATCTTCTATATAGGTCCATTCTAGCCGGTCATACGCCTTTGACATACCTGTGCCAATTTTGGATTTGTTTGTAAATAATGAATAATTTCATGGTTTATCATTATATGATCCGCTATATTCCCGCCTTGTGTGAATGCCGCCTTAGATTTTGAAATCAGTAATGGCATCAACGGTTTGAGTATGTTTGCAAGTAGCTTGGAGATAATTTTATAACTCATGTTGCATAGACTAATAGGCCTAAACTCTTCCATCTTTTGTGCATTTTCCTTCTTTGGTATCACACATATTTTGGTGTTATTCCGCCATGTCTCGAGTTTCCCCGATCTCAGAAAATTATTGATTTATTGATGTAACGTAGGTCCCGTCAGTTCCCATGTTTCCTGGAAAAATAATGTCGTCATTTCGTCCGGACCCGACACCTTGCTCGGATTTAATGAGAAGATTGTTGCTTTCACTTCCTCCAGCGTGGCTGGTTTGATGAGGGCTTCATTCTGCTCTTGCGAGATATGTTGTTTGAACGGTCCAAACACCATTAGGTTACAAGTGTATGTCCCTGCTTTGAAAGCTTTTTAAAATAATCTCCTGCAACACGTCCTATTCCCTTTTCAGTTGTTTTTAGGGTTCCTTTTGTGTCAATTTATCCATGGATCTGATTTCGTGATTTTCTATTTTTTGTGCTGGTGGGGAAGAATTTCGTGTTCCTGTCCCCTCCTTTTATCCATGTCAATCTGCTCTTCTGCTGGCAGCATTTTTCCTCTATGGCATATTCTAAATTCAATTCTTTTTTTAATTCTTGAGGGAGGTTGATATCCACGTTGTGCTGATATGTTACTTAGTCTATCGTATTTTTAAGTTCAATAATATTTTTCCCTTAGTTCAGCTTGAGTTCCTTTTTCCATCTTATTATCACACTCTGGCAGCCTCGGATCCGATTGTCAAGGTTAGTTTTCACCCATTTGTTATGTATCAACCATTCTTCCTTTATCATTTCTTTAAACCCCTCTGCCTCTATCCACCTCTTGTCAAAGTGAAACCGAGGTCGAATTTTCTTTCTCCCCAGTCGCCCATTTTTGCTAGGAGAGGGTTGTGGTCCAATGCAATGCGCGAGAGATACATTGATTCATTTTGGGGAAAACAGTGTGCCATTCCTTGTTTATGAAACATCTATCCAGCTTGCAATGTATTGTTTCCGTGCCTCTAACTCCATACCATGAAAACGGGTTCCCATTATATGGAATTTTCTTGATTGCACATGCTAGAATCATAGAATTAAAAGCTAGAAACAATTTCGTCGACCGGATCCCTCCTCCTTTTTTTGTCATTGCTCCAAATTTCACTAAAATCTCCAATTAACATCCAAGGTCCTGTACACAGGTTAGGGATATTCGTTTTAATTGCCACGCAAGCTCCATATCGATGTAGTTCTTGGTGGTATTTCCCACTGTTACTTGTACACTCTCTGCCCACATTAAAGTGCATCCTCCACTTCTTCTGACCGGTTCAACTGTTGTCATTCCGTCATAGCCAAAATGTCTTTTAAACTTATCCATGTAACCTAACTTATTTTTGGTCTCCGCGAGGAACAAAACCTCTAAGAAATACCGACCACGTAGTTCTCTTAGGTATCGAACTATTTGGATGTTCCCGGCCCCTTGACAATTCCAACTGATTGTATTCATTGAGGACTTTGTGGTTTATGGTTAACCACGAATCTGTTTCTCCTTCCAATTCTCAATTTCCACTATCCCACATGGTGGGATAGTTCTTTTTTACTCTTCTGCCCTAGAATTTCTTTGTTCAGTTTTCGGAGAAGTGTCTACCGCCCATCGAGTTCTTTTATTACTTCTAGTGCTTGCTTCACTTTCCATTTTCCTCTTATGTACCGAAGCTTCTTCGTTCAACCGTCGAGTGGTCTTTGGTTTGTTATATTCCTTTTCAGGTTATGTTTCCTCCTCTTGTATCTCCATTGCCTTCTCCTTTTGACCATGTCATCTTTGGCTATGTTTTCTTGAGGAGGCGTAAGACCTCTTGTATTCTTCCTAGTCCATGTATAGCAGTCTCTAATCTGCCCATACTTCTTCTCTGATGGTATGTAGCCGTCCTTGTTTATGGTAAACAAATATTTTGGTTCTTCATCTGAGGCCTCCTTTTTCTTTTGTGTTCCCCCTCCTGCTCATGTACATCGTCGACTTTGCCCCATAGTGGAGAAACCCCCTTTTTATTTCCCTTCATTTTTCATTTCCTTTCGATCCGTTCTATGGGAGACTACCTTCTTTCCAGAGGTCTTCCCTTCCTTGTTTTTGTTAGGCACTTTCTTGTTTCATGTGTAATCCTATTACAATAGGTACAATATTTTGACAACCCTTCAATATTATAGGGTGATTGTAACTTGTTCTTTTTTTTACAAATTGCTGGATCCGCTTGAAGAAGAGGGTTTTATCAATTTGGATTCTCAATTTCATTCGCACATAAGCTAGTGAATTTGGGTCCCAAGAATGGAGCATGACATGTTACTGATCCCCAACTTGTTGTTTATACACTTTAGCGTCTCCTCATGAAGATAATGGAGTGGGATTCCCCTCAGTCTCACGTAGAAGGTGATTTTCAACATTGGGTTCTCCATTATATCGGCGTCCACCGATCCACCGTCACCAACCATCGCTTAACGAACCAAGGCCCGCCGTTTATTATCTGTTCCATGTCTTTTGTCTTTTGGAAGATGAACTGCACTATACTCTTCCCCACACCGCTTCCTCGGACTTTCCCGCCCATGTTCTAGATGACCGGATGTCCCTTTATCACTCCTCCCACCTTTTGTATATCCGGGTTGAGTAGCCTAACTAGTAGACTTCTGGAATTGACCTCTAACTCCTTGGAGTTATCGAATTAATGGATTTAAATGGTAGTCTCTTCCTCCGTAGCAACTTGGTCTACTACATTCCCCCTCTTTCCCAAAGTCTCATTTTCCTTCACCATTGAGTTATTCCCTAAGCTCTCCATTTTTTATGCTAATTGTTGTTGTGCCGCCTGCTAATCCTTCACTTCTTCTTTGACTACTTCTCTCTCTTTTTTTACCTTCTTTTTGTATTTTTTCTAGAAAACCACTAGTGAAATGTATAATCAAACCCAAGAGTCTCAGATGAGATTCCTAATGACCGTTTTAAGGAACAACCTTTCAATCTCTCCTTGTTGGCGAACTTGGAACAACAAACCCCTAATCGCCGCTATCGTCGCCCACGTGTACGTCTCCATCTTCCTTGTATTTCCTAATTGTTATATATAATTCTTTTTATAATTTTATTTATTATTTTTTTAATTGATACTATATATCTCAATAAGCCAAAAAAAAATTCAAATAATAAATAAACATACATTATATTTATAAAATAGTATTTTGAATTTTAGTATAATATTAATATATTTTAGTGATTTATATTATTATGAGTGCTCCCACGAGATTTAAAGTCAGGATCTGTCACCCTTCTTTGAACCAAACAGAAGGTTCTTCCTTCTGTCATCTTCTCTTTGAGAAAGATAAGTCACGTGACTTAAACAAAGAAAATCAAATCGTACAAGAGTTTTAAATGAAGAAGCAAAAGAGAGTTGCTTTGTTGTACGACTGTATGTTCTGGAACTTCTGCAGGATTACAAAGCCGTTTAATTTAGTGGAGGGAGAGAAAAAAAAGAGATGAATATAAAAAAAAGCTTGAGCAACAATGGTGAAAAATAGAATGTAAAAAAGAGAGAATTTGTGTTAAAGAGAAATTGATTACGGTTTAGTGTTTATTTCTCAAGAAGTTCGTTTGTAACTCACTTATACTCAGTTTTTTAAAGAGATTTATGGGTTTATAACTCGGTGAGACATAGCATAGTTCATTTAACGGGGTGAACTCGTAAATCCTTGTGTTCTTTAATTTTTCCAACAAAATTCAAACCCATACAAACTTAAGAAACTAAACGTGCAGAACAAAATTTAAACATTGATAAAGAAGAATGTATTTAACAATGTTTGTTGGGATGAAATATTTTATTAAGAACAAAACAAAGACTATATTTGTTTCCATCTTCCTTAATTATATTTTCTATTTTGTTAGAGCATCTCCAACTCATACCTCAAATTTGAGGTTTCTAAAACCTCAAATTGAGAGTTTTAGGTATTTTGGTCCAATGCTAAAATCTTAAATTTATCCTTAAAAATATAATTAATTTATGCTATAGTCTTTATTCTAAAACATAATTGAATAATATCATAAAACTTTTGTAAATAGTAATAAACATACATTTTAAAATAATAAAAATACAACAAATAATTAATTAGTAAAATTATCTCTGAAATGGTCCCATATATATCAACTTATGCATTTCGAAGTGATAAATAAGCCTCTTTGTTTTTTTATCTCTAGAGTATGATATAAAAATTGTTGAAAATGATTATTTTGTTTTTTACCATTTCAACAGTTGCTTCCGGCATTGATCTTGCTTCTTTAATTGGTGCGTTAATATCACGTTCGTCCTCAATTATCATGTTGTGCATTATAATACAAAATGTCATTATATCATGTAGTACTTCTTCTTCCAATAACGTGATGATCCTGCTATGATAGCAAATTTCGATTGTAGCACTCCAAACCCACGCTCAACATTTTTTTCGACATGCTTCTTGTATAGCTGAAAATAACCCTTTTTACCTTGCGGATCACTGATAGTTTGAATAATAGTTGACAATTTTTTATAAACTCCACCAGCTAAATAATAACCCATGTTATATTTTTTTTCTTGAATATTGTAGTTAGCTTGAGGAGCAATACCTTGAGCAAGCTTTGAGAATAAATTCGATGACTTCAAAACATGTATGTCGTTGTTGCTTCCTACCATTCTAAAATAAGCATGCCAAATCCACAAATCATAATCTGCAACAGCTTCAAGAATGATGGTAGGTGATCCGCTAGGAACTGTAAATTGTCGTGCCCATGCGGTTGGACAATTCTTCCACTTCCAATGCATACAATCTAGGCTACCTAGCATTCCAGAAAATTCACGTTGTCGACCAATATTGAGAAGTTTATTAATGTCCTCTGATGTTGGTGATCTTAGATACCACTTTGAAAAAACTTTTACAATTGTGCGATAAAATCTCTTCATACACTCAATTGCGGTATACTCTCCTATCTTGATGTATTCATCGGTTGCATCGACAGACATGCGATATGCTAAAATCATCGGTATACAATAGTCTCTTTTTGCAAAGTTGATAAGCCTAATCTACCAAGCCCATCACGTCTTTGATTGAAGTAGTCATCTTGTTGTTTAACACCATCAACAATGTGAAGAAATAATGTCCGTGACATTCGGAATCGACGATGGAACTCTCTTTTACCATACATAGGATTATTAGAAAAAAATAATCATTGAATAAATTATTATGAGCATTTTCTCTGTCACAACGTATAACTTTGGGACTATGGATAGAGCCACGATACTTATATGATCAGTTTCTTCAGTTAATTGATGAATAAGATTGTTGTTGTTGATAAACAAATTAATAGCAATTTGTTCTTCTTTACTTGTGGTTATATCGTCTTCCATTAACCATTCATCAAAACAAGAAGAATTTGATGAGGAGAAGATGAATCTTGACTATTAAAATTCATTTCTATTAATTAGTAAGTTATGATAATTTTGTCAATATATTATACATAATAGATGTTATATTTATTATTGATTAAACCTAATTTAAAAAAAAAATATTCTTTTAACATTATAGTATTGATTATTTTGATATATTATTATTATAATTATTATTTTATTCCAAATAATCAAAGCTACAAAAATAAAAATACGGCTATATCTATATGTAATAAAATCATAAACGATTATATATATACATAATATAATAATATCTTAAGAAAATCTTTTAAATTCATTTGAATATAATATAC
>KE153515.1:77023-91297 GCA_000411095.1 Aethionema arabicum
TAATGCTTTGAGTAACATAATTTTAATGCTTTGTGTAACATTGCTGCAAAATTCATATGTGTATACGTTAATGCTTTGAGTAACATAATTCTTAATGCAAATTCAGACTTTTGGAAAAACTAACATAAAGTATACATTGAAGACCACCTTTGAGTGAATCAACAATTATACCATAACATAATTGATGCATGACTTAAGGTTTCCATAATCGACAATGAATGCAGTTTAATAGACATGCTTGCAATCTTTGGATATTAGACATATCTAACTTAATACAACTAAATTGTCAAGATAATGTTCGTGAATTATAAATGAGTGATCAACCTTTGGGTGATCCAAACATTTTATAATCATTGAACTTTCAATTCACTCATGACGAATTAATCATGTCATTTAAGCATCACGTAAACATGAGTAAATGAATCATTCATTTAATATTCATATGATATTGTAATTCGATCACTTTAGTGATTAACAAATTACTCATAATATATGAATAGTAAATTAATTTAAACATAGTTGTTTAAGAGTCAACTTACAATTTAAAAGTCAACTTTAAAGTCAAATCAAAGGTCAACAAAAGTCAACCACAGAAGTCAACTGGTCAACATAAAAGTCAACCCATAAAAGTCAACCACGAAAGTCATTGGTCAACATAAAAGTCAACTCGCCAAAGTCAACTGGTCAACATAAAAGTCAACCCGCAAAAGTCAACCGAAAAGTCAACTGGTCAATATAAAAGTCAACTCGGAAGTCAACAAAAGTCAACCGCGAAAGTCAACAAAAGTCAACCAGTCAACAAACTTAAATTTTGACTTAATATGTTTTCATTATTTTATTTTATTTTATTATAAGGCCAATAAAATATTATGTTAAGCCCAATAATATTTATGATTTATTTAAATCCAAATTTAAATCTTAAATCTTATTTAAATCTTATAATTAAGGAAATAATTTAGGTTACTAAATTTAATTCTTTAATTTTCTTGATTGACAATCTCTTCATTTCCTTATTTGACAATATCTTAATTTCTTTAAATTTAAAAAACGTTATTAAATTTAAAGATTTGTCATCAAATTTAATGCATAATAAATTCAAATTTAAAATTCATTAAATTTAATGATTTATTATTTAGAGATAATTCTTAAAATAAATCATCAATTTAAAATTTTAATTTAAATTAGTGATTATCTTACCATTTATAGATAATCTTTGAATAAATCATTAATTTATTTTAAATATAATTATCATTAAATCATTTAAAATAACGTTTAATTATTCATCAAAACGTTTGGTTTTGATAAATAACGTTTAATGATAATATATTTATTTATTTATTTGTAAACTTTATGAAAATAATTTTAAACGATAATCAAAATTTCTTTTGATAATCATTTACTTTAATTTTAAAGTTGAAACAATTAATCAATTAATTTAATTTAATTAATTAATTATNTTTATAGATAATCTTTGAATAAATCATTAATTTATTTTAAATATAATTATCATTAAATCATTTAAAATAACGTTTAATTATTCATCAAAACGTTTGGTTTTGATAAATAACGTTTAATGATAATATATTTATTTATTTATTTGTAAACTTTATGAAAATAATTTTAAACGATAATCAAAATTTCTTTTGATAATCATTTACTTTAATTTTAAAGTTGAAACAATTAATCAATTAATTTAATTTAATTAATTAATTATGTGATTTTTTTTGCTAAACGTGATTAGCAATTAACAAAAAGAATATCTAAAGAGTTTTTTTTTTCTTAAACGTGGTTAAAAGCGATTAACAAAATCATATATCTAGATTTTTTTATTTTTTTTTTGATAATTCTAAACGTGATGAACATTAACCAAAATTAAAAAATCTATATTTTTTTTTTCTCATTAACGTGATGAAACAAATTAGCAAACATGATTTTTGTGATTTCTAAACCCAAAACGAAATCAAAACATCATTGGAAAATCACATGCTCAACAACCTAGACTCTGATACCACATGTAAGATAGATTTTAATCTTATATGACGTAATATGATCTAACCTAATGATCAAAACATAAATGTGAGTGTATAACGATCTTAGAACATGTGATTATCACATACATAAAAGATCAAGTAACTTACCTTGATCCATTGGAAGAAGAAGGGTTGATACTGAGTTTCTCTCTCCTAACCTTAGACCTTGATTGTCTCCAAAGATGGTGTGTGGAGGCTATGAAAGGTAGAGCGAGGATCCACTAATTAGGTTTTAGTTTATATACCCACCATCAGGGTATTCCCGTAATTTAACCTTAATTACTAAACCGATACGGTTATTTAACCTAAACCGATATAATAATATTAAACCACCTAATGTGAGTCTAACAATGTGGTGGAGTTTTTTAATTGTGGAGAGTGGGTGGTTATCTGCAATAATATGTATCTCAATATGGTAGTTACTTTTTAGCAATAAATGTGGTGTGCAGTTTTTTAATACTCGGCTGGGGTAGTTGTTGTAATTACATTTACTAAAATTAAATATTAACTCTCACGTTATATAAATTTATTTAAAATAATTTTTTCAAGATGTTAATAACAAATAAATGTTAATTATTTGATTTGATATGTAACTGTTGGTATTGAAAATTAAAATTTTCAACTATTAAACTAATGAATATAATTTTTTTTACACAAATAAATTAAGTATTACTTATTTGATTTGATATGTTCCTAAATATTTGATTTGATATATGTGTACACTTGTTGAGAATTTTTTTTATTTGAATTAGTTATAATTGATTAATTTAGTTTTAATTACAATTATTATTATTATCCTTATAGATTTGATATATATATATATATATAGTCATCGATAAACATTGTTTTTTTAAATTTAAATTATTAAGAGGATTATTATTTTTAATAGAAATAAATACATTATATAATAGTATTTTGAAAAATTAATATTAAAAATTAAGTTAAAAAAATTAGGTGCTGCCACATATCGGAAAAGCTTAGGTGGCACAAGAAGAATGAAAGTTAGATTCTCTTTTTAACTTGTGTTTTATAAGAAAGAGGATAGTGAGAAAGAATGCTAAAACTTGTGCAACTTGTATTCATAACAACTTGAACTCTTAGCATACCTAACCTAACCTTGGTTTGAAAAGTATTGATTAATTTTTCATGAATTACTATTATTTCTTATACATTGTTGTGATATTTATATGTATAATAAATTTATTAGTAAATATTATTTTACTAAAATTATTTATAAAATAAATATAATATATTTTTTTATGTTTTAAAGATTTAATTTTTGGTATTTAAAACAATTTTTTTTATATTTGATTTTTTTTTTCGATTCTTCTGGATATTTGAATTTTTTGGATTATTTTTAATAAAAATAAATTCTTTTACCAATTTGAAATTAAAAACTAGATTTTTTGTGGAATATTTTTTACATTACACATTGATTTAACCCCAAAAAAACTAAATAAATCAGATCCAAAAATCTAACAATCCAATTGAACCCGAACAAAACCGACCCCAAACCCGAACAAAACCGAACCCAAACCCGAACAAAACCGAACCAAAAAACAATTGGTTTCTATTTGGTTACACTTTATGAAAACCAAACCAAACCGAATAAACCTAAAATCAAATCAACCCAACCCAAACAGAATTAATTTTGGTTTTTGTTTGGTTACACTTGTTGAAACCCGAATAAACCGAACTCGAACAAAACCGACCCAAACAAATCCGAACAAACCGAACATCCAACCCTAATCATTATAGTGGATATTAAGAATTAAGATCAATATTCAACTAATTATTGTGTTAAAACATAATTAAGATTAAATATAAGTAATTAAGCCATATAACAAGTAAAAGTTTAAAGGTTATGATGACGTGTCATTTAAATCAAACGACTGATTTCTTCTCCTTAAAACTAAAAATCTAAAAGTGAGAGTAGTCTTAATTTTTGCAAACGATGGTGTCTGCAAACTTCAGATTTTTCTAAGACCGATGGTTAGATTATGTGTAATGAACACTACAGACGGCTATAATTTTGAAATCATTTGTTTAATTTTTGTGTTTATCTATTTTATTAATCATCCATGGTTTTCTTTGCCAAAAAGACTTCGTTCTATTAGAAATTATAAGAAGACTATCTTGATGATTATCACATAGAAAACCCATTTGTGTCTCACCAAAAAAAAAAGCAACCGTTCATGTTAGACTCATATTAGGTGGTTTATAATATTATATCGGTTTAGGTTAATAACCGTATCGGTTTAGTAATTAAGGTTAAATTACAGGAATACATTGATGGTGGGTATATAAACTTAAACCTAATTAGTGGTTCCTCTCTTGTTACCGCCGTTAATATCGTAACTGGGTCAATCACATTAATATCAATTGCGTATATTGGAACTCCTAATTTAGTGCACTCGTATCTTCTCTGATTAGGAAACTAGATTGTATTTTCAATTGAATATATTGTAGAGCTTGTCTCAATGATAATACACAGAATTTTTTCGTCAATCTCTTGTATCGGCAACTCTGTGACATGGTATCAGAGCCCGAATTTTCTTAAAACTCCAAAATACACCCGACAAACCAAACGACTCAATCGAACATCAATGATGACCCAAAACGAAACACCCACCGACCGAACCCGCCGAACCATATCTCCATTTGATTTGACGGCATCCGACAATCCCGGCGCCGTGATCTCACGACCTCTTCTGAACAGACGAAATTATGATGAGTGGGCATGTGCTTTCAAAACAGCGCTCAGCTCTAGGAAGAAATTTGGTTTTCTCACCGGCACCATCTTGAAACCGGCACCGGATTCTCCAAATATTGAAGATTGGGATCCCATCAACGCTTTGCTTGTGTCATGGATCAAGATGACTATCGACCCCTCTTTACTCCGTAATATCTCTCACAAAGAAAACGCCAAAGATCTTTGGGACCACATCAAGAAGCGTTTTCCAGTCACAAGCGGTCCGAAAAATCAACAAATCAAAAACGATCTCGCAAATTGCAAGCAACAAGGCATTAGTGTTGAAGAATATTTTGGTAAGCTAACCAAAATATGGGATACTGTTGCCAATTACCGTCCGACTCGTCGGTGTACTTGTGGTAAATGTACCTGCGATCTTCTAACATTATTGGAAAAAGACCGAGATGAAGACCAAGTTCAGCAGTTTCTCTATGGGCTTGATGACCGTTTATTTAATACCATTCGATCCACTTTGATATCCAGGGTTCCACTGCCAACGCTTGAAGAAGCCTATAACCTGGTGAAACAAGAAGAAGATTTGCATACTAACAATAACACTCGCGAGGCCCACCAAGAAAGTTACTGCGTTTGCCGCTTCCACCAAACCACAGTTTCAGCAATTCCGGGACACTAGCTCGCTATTGTGCAAGCACTGTAATCGGTCTAGTCACTTGTCTGACAGCTGTTTTGCTGTTGTGGGGTATCCTGAGTGGTGGGGCGACCGACCTCGGTCTCGTATCACTCATACTCGAGGTCGGTCTGTTGCCTCGGCCTGTAAGGATGTTTTGCCTCGGTCTGTTGCTTTCGCGAATGTGGTGACTGCTAATTCTGCTCCTACTACAACCGCAACAGCAAATCGTGTTCTCACTGCGGCTGATCGTGATGCAGTCTCTGGTCTTACCGACGACCAATGGCGTTCTGTACTCAATCTCATTTATGCAAACATACATACTTCCACCGAAATTTTGTCTGGTAAGCCCTCGACCTCTTGGATTTTGGATTCTGGTGCCTCTCACCATATGACGGGAAATATTGGAATTTTACATGATTTACGCGATATCTCGCCAGCTCTTGTTATCTTAGCGGATGGTAGAGAGCGCTTATCGGTTAAGGAAGGAACCGTATTACTTGGGTCAAATCTAGTCCTCCAATCAGTGTTCTATGTACCTGAGATGAAATCTGATTTAATTTCCTTGGACCAGTTGATGGATGAGAATAATTGTGTTGTCCAACTTGTGGATCACTTCCTTGTGATTCAGGACCGCATTACGAGGACTGTGAATGGAGTGGGTAAGCGGGAAGCAGGCACGTTTTTTTTTCGTGGCATTGAGTCTATAGCGGCTGTGAGAACTGACAATAGTCAAGCGTATGAGTTGTGGCATCATCGTTTGGGTCATACTTCCGCTCAAGTGGTTTCTTTGCTTCCGAATGTTTCTTCTTCTTTAGCTTTGAATAAAGCGTGTGACACTTGTTTCCGCGCCAAGCAAACTCGAGATTGTTTTCCTTTAAGCTCAAATAAAACCTCCAGAATATTTGAGTTAATTCATACCGATGTGTGGGGTCCTTATCGCAATCCGTCGTTTTCGGGTGCTCGATATTTTCTTACTATTGTTGACGATTATTCTCGAAGTGTCTGGATCTACTTGATGGTTGCCAAAAGCGAAACCAAGTCTCACCTCCAAAACTATATTGCACTTGTCGAACGCCAATTTAATGTCCAAATTCAGACGATACGAAGTGATAACGGATCCGAATTTTGGTGTCTTCGCCCCTATTTTCTCTCCAAAGGCATTCGGCATGAGACTTCTTGTGCTGGCACACCGAATCAGAATGGGAGGGCTGAACGAAAGCACCGTCATATTTTAAATGTCGCTCGCGCTCTTCGGTTTCAAGCTTCTTTACCAACGAGTTTTTGGGGTGAATATGCATACTCACTACGGGGTATTTGATTAACCGTACCCCTTCCATGGTTTTAAAAGGAAAAACGCCGTTTGAGAAGCTCTTCAACGCTCCTCCGATTTTTTCTCACTTACGCGTTTTTGGCTCCTTGTGTTATGCGCACAACCAATATCACGGTGACGATAAATTTACTTCTCGTGCCCTAAAATGTATCTTCGTCGGTTACCCACACGGTCAGAAAGGGTGGCGTCTCTTTGACTTGGATCGACATGAATTTTTTGTGTCAAGAGATGTAAAATTTTTTGAATCGGAATTCCGGTACTCGTCTTTTCCCAAATCGCGTGAAGAAGATGATAATTCTCCTCCTTGTTGGGCTCTAATAATTACTCAAGATGGGCCTCATGAAGACATACTTAATTTAGGCCCACAACATCAACCCACGGAAATTAATTCTCCTCCATCTTGGGCGCCAATATTTACTCCACCTAGGCCTCATGAAGACATTAATTTGGGCCCAAGAGCTCAGCCCACTGAAATTAATGACCAACCCATTGAGGATACACATAGTGTTTCTTCATCCGCTACTCCAACAACAGACATTCCTCGCGCCGCTTCTCCACCAACCCAGCTACTTTCGGCTCCGCCTTCTCCGGCTCCCGCCGAACCTTCTCTGGGACGGGGTCTACGACGGAAAACACCGTCTGTTCATCTCCAGGACTATATCACCAATACGGTACGCACATCGTTATATCCGATCACCGACTATGTGGCACATGATCGATTTTCGCTTTCTCATCGCGCATTTCAAGCGGTTATCACGCTTGAGACCGAACCCCTCTCTTATAAACAAGCGATTCAACATGAGGTGTGGACCAAAGCAATGGATTCAGAAATCGCAGCTCACCAGCTTAACCACACTTGGGATGTCACCACTCTTCCTCCAGGAAAACGAGCCATTGGAAACAAATGGGTTTACAAAATCAAATTCAAGTCGGATGGTACAGTCGAACGGTATAAAGCACGGCTAGTTGCTCTCGGTAATCGTCAGATCGAAGGTCAGGACTATGGTGATACGTTTGCTCGGGTGCTAAGATGGGCACTGTCCGATTATTTCTTCAGCTTGCGAGTGGTCGCGGCTGGCCGGTAAACCAAATGGACGTTCACAATGCTTTTTTACATGGCGATCTCACTGAGGAAGTCTATATGAAACTTCCACAAGGCTTAACCGGTTCTTCTCCGGATCAAGTTTGTCGTCTCCGCAAATCTCTTTATGGGCTAAAGCAGGCTCCTCGGTGTTGGTTTGGAAAATTATCTACTGCTTTATTGCGATACGGTTTCACTCAATCTCGAGCTGACTACGCCTTATTCACCATTAGCAAACCTGGGGTTTATTTGACGATCCTTGTCTATGTAGACGATCTTATCATCACAGGTAATTCCCTTACGGTTATCTCTGACTTCAAGTCCTATCTCTCTGTTTGTTTTCACATGAAGGATCTCGGACATTTGAAGTATTTTCTCGGTATCGAAGTCGCTCGCAATTCATCTGGTTTCTTCTTGTGCCAACGTAAATACGCTTTGGATATCATTAACGAAGTCGGTTTACTAGGGGCTAAACCATCGTCCTTTCCACTGTACCAGAATCAGAAACTTGCTCTCTCGACATCGCCGTTAATGACGGATCCAGAATCTTACCGGCGACTGATTGGTCGTTTAGTCTATCTCAAAGTCACCCGCCCCGACTTGGCTTTCTCGGTTCATACTTTAGCCCAATTTATGCAGAATCCGCGTCAAGATCATTGGTCAGCCGCACTTCATGTTGTTCGTTACTTGAAGCATAAACCTGGCCAAGGCATTCTCCTCCACTCTGCCACCGACTTCAAGATCTCCGGTTGGTGCGATTCTGACTGGGCTACTTGTCCCCTTACTAGTCGCTCTATCACGGGTATTTTGTTCAAATGGGGAACTCACCTATATCTTGGAAGACTCGCAAACAACAAACTGTTAGTCGTTCTTCTGCTGAGGCTGAATACCGCTCAATGGTTGATCTCACTCAAGAACTTCTTTGGATTAAACGTTTACTCGCTAATCTTGGTATTTCGCACCCTCAACCTATGTTGGTGTACAAAGACAGCAAATCAGCTATTGCATTGGCTACCAACCCGGTTCAGCACGAGCGAACCAAACATGTCGGCAACGATTGTCATTTTATCCGAGACGAGATTCTCAACGGTACGATCTCTCCTACTTATGTGTCCACTACGCAACAACTTGCAGACATTTTCACTAAGCTTCTCGGCACTAAAGAGTTGACCTTCTTTCTTCCCAAGGTTGACATTACCGATCCTCACGCTCAACTTGAGGGGGGTGTTACCGCCGTTAATGTCGTAATTGGGTCAATCACATTAATACCAATTGCGTATATTGGAACTCCTAATTTAGTGCACTCGTATCTCCTCTAATTAGGAAACTAGATTGTATTTTCAATTGAATATATTGTAGAGCTTGTCTCAATGATAATACACAGAATTCTTTCGTCAATCTCTTGTATCGGCAACTCTGTGACATCTTTATCATTTCATAGCCTCCACACACCATCTTTGGAGACAATCAAGGTCTAAGGTTAGGAGAGAGAAACTCACTATCAACCTTTCTTCTTCTAATGGATCAAGGTAAGTTACTTGATCTCTAATGTATGTGATAATCATAGGTTCTAAGATCCTTAGGTATTCATGTTTATGTGTTGATCATTAGGTTTAGATCATGTTATGTCATATAAGATATAAAATCTATCTTACATGTGGTATCAAAGCCTAGGTTGTTGAGCATGTGATTTTCCATTGAAGTTTTGATTTCGTTTTGAGTTTAAGAAATCACAAAAATTATGATTCTTAATCGTTGTTGCATCACGTTAGGAGAAAGAAAAAAAATATAGTTTTTTTTATTTCGCTCAATGTTCACGTTTAGGAGGAAGAAAAAAAAATCTATGTAGAACTTTTAGAGAATAATGATTTTTGTTATTCATCTCAAGGAACGATTACATCAATTTATATAGGCATTAGAGATTACATCTTTAAGCTAGGATATAGATAAATCTTCTTGAGATTGTGATAAGTATAACAGATTTTCTTCTTTGTAGGAATCAAATATTGTTGACGAGGGTACCGCTTATAGGCCCCCTCAAGATGAAGCGCGCGAAGACAGGTTCATCTTGCGACAATATGATTGAAAACCAGAGCGCGGCAGCGGTTTCGTAAGGGCGTCGGCGAGCTGATGAGGCAAGGAAATCTATGAGACCCGAATTTGTTGACGTTGCACCAGATCTCGAATAAAATGGTAATCGACCGCAACATGCTTCATACGGGAGTGAAACACGGGGTTGGAGCTGAGATAGGTGGCGCCAACATTGTCACAGTGAATGACAAGAGGAGATGTGGGTGTGAGACCAAGTTCAGCAAGTAAAGAGACAAGCCATTGAACTTCGGAGGCAGTTGAAGCAACAGACTTGTACTCAGCTTCGGTTGAAGAACGAGCTATGGTCTTTTGCTTTTGAGAAGACCATGAAACAAGATGATCGCCTAGGAAAATGAGATAGGCACCGGTGGAAGAGTAATCATCTTTGTTCCCAGCCTAATCGGCATCACTGTAAACGAGAACTTGGAGGATTTTGAACTTGCTGAAAAAAAACATACCATGAAGCGAGGAGCCAGCTAAGTAATGCAGGACCCGTTTGGCGGCTTCCCAATTTACGGTAGTGGGGTGATGTATAAATTGTGACAAACGATTGACTGAGAAAGCAATGTCAGGTCGAGTGAACAACAAATACTGCAGAGAACCAATCAGTGTACGATACAGCAGTGGATCCGTAAGCGAGACGCCATCAGTGAGGGAGATCGATGTCGTGGAGCACATAGGTGTTTGAGTTGGTTTGGCAGTAACCATATCAAATTTGTTGAGAAGATCAGTGATGTATTTAGCTTGTGATAAAAGAAGACCGTTGGAGCTGCGAGAGACCTGAATACCGAGAAAGTAAGAGAGATTTCCCATATCTTTCAACGAGAACTTGGAGGATAACAAGTCGAGGAACCGGGAAATAGCACTCGTTTCATTGCCAGTTACCACAATATCATCCACATAAACTAAGAGATAAACTACAGACGATGCAGAAACCAGTTTAAAGAGAGAAGTGTTAGCCGTCGAATTTGTAAAACCTAACAAAATGAGAAATTCCCGGAGTGCGGTATACCATGCCCGAGGTGCTTGTTTAAGGCCATACACAGCTTTCTTGAGACGACAAACAAAGGTGGGATTGTCTTTATCAATAAAACCAGGCGGCTGAATCATGTAAACTTCTTCATCAAGGGGCCCTTGTAAAAAAAACATTATTCACGTCTAGTTGTCGTAGAGGCCAGTTCTTAGCTGTTGCAATGCTGAGTACCGTTCTGATCGTAGTCGGCTTAGCGATTGACAGAACCATCGGGGTCCTTTTTGATGGAATCCTTTTTGTGACCTGGTCTTTGATGGAATCCTTTGATGGAATCCTTTTTGCAACCAGACGAGCTTTGAAGCGATTGACAGAACCATCGGGGTTGCGTTTAACACGAAAACCCCATTTACATCCGACTAGATTTTGTTGCGGAGACGGCGGTACCAAAGTCCATGTTTGATTTTGGAATTGGGCATCTATTTTATCACTCATAGCCTTTCGCCATCTTGAATCTTTGAGTGCCTGAACATGTGAGGAGGGTTCGATATTAGATAAATTTGGTGAAGTATTGGAAAGAAGACAATACCGAGGATTTGGCTTTGTAATTTTTGTTTCGCTCTAGTAACCATCGGATGTATGTTTGGATCCTTTGGTGAATTTTGAAGCGGTGAAGAGTGTGACACGTCATCAACAAGTTGTAATTGTGATGTAGGTGTAGTGGATGTTGGATTGTGCCTTGTAATTGAAATAGTTTCATGTTGGGCCGTGTTAAGTGGAGCTGAGGTGGAAGCTGAATTTGAGCCATTTCGAGAGTGAGAATATGCAAGTTCTCTTCGCGTCAATGGAGAAGTTTCTGTGAGAGTCTCAAATTGATCAACAAGGAGGGAGACTTGCGTGCGAGGGGCCGTTGGAGGAGAGGCCGAGTCATGGTGTGTGACGGACGGCGTCGTTTCCAGCGGGGTGCGGGGCGAAGGACCCTCAGGAGGCGACAGACTTGTATGAGTGGCGGATAGTGGGAGAAAGGTCACACTGGGGGAATCAGATGAAGGGGGGTCTGAATCTTGGGAGGAAAAGGATTGTTTAGGCTGGTTGGAAAATGGGAAAACAGTTTCAACAAAGGTAACATGGCGGGAAGTGTATAAACGATTTGTAGATTTTTCGAGACAGAAATAAGCACTCTGGGTTGGGGAATAACCTAGAAAGACGCAGGGTGTTGATTTTGGGGCTAATTTGTGAGGAGCATAGGGTTTGAGCAAGGATAACACAAGCAGCCGAAAATTCTAAGTTTTTGGAGATTTGGGGATTGGTTAAACAACTTTGTAAAAGGGATTTCTGAGTTTAAGGCAGAGCTAGGTAAGCGGTTAATGAGGTATACGGCTGTTGCAAAGGCAAAGGACCAATATTTGGTAGGCATATGGGCTTGGGTGAGGAGTGCTAAGCCAGTTTCGACAATATGTCGATGACGGTGTTCGGCGATTCCATTGTGTTCAGGGGTGTGTGGTGGGGTGGTGAGGTGAGTGATACCTTCGGAGGCTAGAAAGGGTTTTAAGGCAACAAATTCTCCACTGTTGTCGGAGTAGAAAGTTCTTATTTTGGTTTGTAGTTTGTTTTCAACTAAGGCTTTAAAGAGTTTGAAGGTGGTGGCGACTTGTGATTTTTGATTTAGAGGATAGTACCAAGTATATCTTGTAAAGTGGTCGACAATTACAAGATAATACTTAAAACCATCAAAAGAATATAGGGGAGAAGTCCAAACATCCGAGAAAAGGAGTTCTAATGGGCGATTTGAAGATAAAGACGTAAGACTAAAGGGCTGCTTATGAGCTTTATTTATTAAACAAGAATTGCAGTTTAAAACATTTAAATTTTCAGAAAAAGCCAAAGAAAATGAAGATAATAGACGCTTGAGGATTGCTAGAGTCGGATGACCTAAGCGAGAGTGCCATTGACGGAGAGAGGTAGAGTGGGTTTGGGGGTGGACTACTAAAGATGTAGGTGACCACTCATACAAGCCTTTATTGTTGATTCCTTTGCGAATTAACACTCCTTGACGGTCCTTCACCTGGTAAGAAGTTGAATCAAAAGAGATATTAACATCATTATCAGCACAAAATTGATTAACTGATATTAAATTCTTGCCAATTGTAGGGACATATAAAACATTATTTAAGACTAAGTCACCAGTAGAGGAAGGTAGAGATAAGGAACCTTAATGTGTGATTGGGTGGGTGGATCCATCACCAAGGGTTACGGATTCGTTCCCGGAATACGGAGACACGACGTGGAGAGCATCAAAATCTGAGGTGATATGGTGTGAAGCACCGGAATCAAGTAACCAAGACGGAGTTTCTGGGACGTGTACATTCGAGGTGAAGGCACGCGGCTGCCAAGGGCGAGGTGAGCTTGGCGGTTGTGGTGGTGGTGTTAATGTTCGAAACTGAGGACATTGCTTCACCGTGTAGCCTTGTACACCACACCATTGACAACGCCCAAGGTACGGTCTTGGAGAGCCACACTGTTGATCTTGTTGTGGCCGAAACGGTTGTTGTTGAGGGTGTGGTGTACCACGACCTCGGCCTTGGGTTCCATAATTTACCGTGACCGAAAAGGTGAGGGTTGTCGGCGGCTGATTGTAGAGGATGTCAGCTTCCCGATTCACAAGTCTGTCACGTAATTCATCAAGGGAAGGAGGTTTTTCACGACCATAAATCTGTTCGATGAGACTTTTGTAGTCGTCGTTTAATCCACCCAGAATGAATTTTAGCAGATCTTCATGGTCGAGAGGCTTGCCTAAGAGAGCAAGTTGGTCTGATTTTGCTGTCATTAGTTGTAGGTATTCATCAACAGACTTCTGGCCCTTTTTAGTTTGTTTGAGTTAATCTTTTATTTGTTTCATGTGACCACGAGAAGGACGACCAAAGGTGGAGTTAAGCAGAGTCCAAGGTTCAAGGGTGGTGGTGACACGAGCGATAAGTGGCTGCAAGGGAGACCTGAGTGAGCCCATAAGAGCCATAAGGATAAGTTTATCTTGACGAATCCAGGCTGTATGCTTTGGATTTGGTTGAGCAACTTCAGAACCTTCTGGAGTAATTGTTGCTGGTGGAATTTCCTGTTTCGGATCGATGTATTGTTGTAGTTCATGGCCATCAAGGAAGAGATTGACCTGAAACTGTCAAGTGAGGTAATTATTGGAGTTAAGCTTTGAGACATTATTCATATTAATGGATAATATGGGGTTTTGGGGATCTTGAGGGTTGACAACCGTGGTGGAACCACCGGCGTCGGTGCGAGTATTTGACATAGGAAAAGAATTAGGTTAAAGAGTCCTGATCTGATACAATCAATGTTCTAAAAAGCGGGCTAGGCGGCCGCCTAGGCGGCGCCTA
>KE153515.1:112132-125588 GCA_000411095.1 Aethionema arabicum
GTGCCCACCCCTATTGAAAACTACTTTGTGTCGAAGTGTCATAGCCTTCTCCGTTTGCCTTATCCCTTTTCTCTTCTGAAATCGGGAAAATCCGGAGATGTCTTCTTCAATGGTAACCTCAAGCTTAAAGCCTTTAGCTATGGCGGATACTTCCTCTTCTACCCTTTTTTCCCTCCCTTCTCTCTTCACTCTCTCTTCCTCTAAACCTCGCCGCTCCTATTTCTCTTTCCCTACCCGACCCATTAATCTCCCCCTCTCTCTCAAACAACAAACTCACGCTAATTTCTCCCCTATTGTCACCTTCGTTGCCCAAACTTCAGATTGGGCTCAACAAGACGAAGAAGGAGAAGAAGACGGCACCACAGGAGGTGCTTCCGTCGCCATTGAAGAGACCATCGATGGAGAAGAGGACACGAGCGAGACTGAAGAATTCACAGAGCAACAAGACTCAGAAGAAGCCAAGCTCTTCGTCGGAAACTTGCCTTACGACATTGATAGCCAAGCTTTAGCTATGCTCTTTGAGCAAGCCGGTACTGTTGAGATTTCCGAGGTAATTTCTTCTCTCCCAGCTTTAAGTAAACAAAAATTTGTTGTCCTCTAGGGTTTTCTGAATTCTTGTTGCAGGTTATTTACAATAGGGACACTGACCAGAGTCGTGGATTTGGGTTTGTGACCATGAGTACTGTTGAAGAAGCGGAGAAAGCTGTTGAGAAATTTAACCGTTATGTAAGTGAAGTATTTACAAGCTGACTTGGTTTGTGTTTTGGTTGACTTACCTCTGGATTATTATCTCTGCAGGAAGTCAACGGGCGACTTTTGACTGTAAACAGAGCAGCTCCTAGAGGATCACGGCCAGAACGGCAACCTCGGTTATATGAACCTGCATTCAGGGTATACGTGGGGAATCTGCCGTGGGATGTTGACAATGCTCGGCTAGAACAAGTGTTTAGTGAGCATGGTAAAGTAGTTGAAGCTAAGGTGGTTTTTGACCGAGAGACTGGTCGTTCACGTGGTTTTGGATTTGTTACAATGTCTGATGAGACTGAAGTCAATGACGCCATTGCTGCTCTCGATGGACAGGTAACTCATTTCCAGGTGTATCTCTGCTGATGTGGGTTAAGTTCTTGTTCTTTATCTGACTCTCTTTGTCTTTGCAGAATTTGGAGGGTAGAGCAATCAGAGTCAACGTGGCTGAGGAACGACCAAGGCGTGGATTCTAAAAGCTCAAATCCCTCATTTTCCGTAGATAAGATTTACCCTCCTTGACAAGTTTTTGCGAACTTTAAAGTAATTTTCCTTCTGTTGCGATCTAAGAATTCTGAGTGTTCCAAGTTGCAGTCCCGATGCGCTGATTTATTTGAAACCAAACTTCAGTTACAGCTTATATAAACATCTTCCCTGTATTAGACAACAAAATGTATAATACAGCAGACACAGAAACACAAAAGATGCAACCTTTCTATGCAGTTTCTAGGCATTTAGTATATACACTATATACAATAACAGGTGGGATGTATAGTTTTCTTAAACTCCTCCTACTTGTTCTTCGCGGCTAGTGAGAGGAACATACCTCACTGAAGTTTCCGTATGAACCTTGATTGAACCATCCTCACTTTTGTCCACTACCTTTAACTCTTGAAAATAGGTTCCTACAGGAATCACCATTCGGCCACCAGGTTTTAGCTGGTCCAGTAAGGCCTGAGGGATTTCTGGTGCTGCTGCCCCTACGTGTATTGCATCATAGGGTGCAGACTCTTGCCAACCTTTTCTTCCATCTGCCACAAACCAGAAAAACAAAAAAAGGTTATAATGACTATTCTTATAAATTATAATGCAAAGGTTGCAAGTAACTCATAAGATGAACAGCAAGTACCTACCACCAACATGAAGGCTAAGGGAACCTTTCTTAAGCAAGGAAGCAGCAGCACTCTTTTCGATATTCTTGATAGACATATCAACCAGTTGAGGAATATGGTCCACGCCAACAGCACGACCCTCAGGTCCAACCATTAGGGCAAAACAGCCAGTCAAGTAGCCAGTTCCTATATAAAGGATAGATAGCCGTGAGTCGACCGATATCCAATGTCCCATAATCAAGCCTAGATTGTACCTGACCCAACATCCAAAGCACGCATCCCTGGCTGGAGTTTATCTTCAAGGAGTTGAAGGCAAGTGGCATGCATATGTGGAGCAGAAATAGTGGCATTATATCCTATAGCCATAGGAGTGTCAACATATGCTGAGGATCCGGACCCAACTGGTACAAAGAGACCTCTATCCAAAGCTTCCATAACTTGAGCAACTCTCTTTGATGATATCACACCAAAGCGTTGCAAATTTTCAACCATTGCTTTCTTGCTACTCGAGCCAGCTTGCTAACATACACAAGAAACGATCTAATAAGCAAGCACATTCACATTACATTCTTAACCTCAATTACGAATTAAGAAATTGACAAGACTATGAAATAGCAGACTAATAGCCGATCATCTAATACCACAACACGCCTAAACCAAAATTGATACCTCTGGCCAAATACTCTCCAAATATGGATCGGAATCAAATTCAAAAGCCTCCAGACAAGAGGAATCCATGGCGGCATATATACCACCAGATACAAGCAAACATAATACAATAACAGTAGACGCGAGATTGAGCGAGTACTCCTGCGGAAGCAGTAGTGACTTAAAGCGTTGCAGAAGAAATTGATTGGGAATTAGGTTTAGCAATACCTCCATGCTGAATAAGGGAGAACGAAAAACGGTGAGGAAACGGGAGAGATGAAGACCGGAGAAGTGGGAGAGTGTGGGATTCAAACACCGAGCTGATCCGAAGCGGAGGCTGAGAGTTAAAGGAGTATATACGAATCCATAAGCATACGCATATGCTGCTAGTGTTGGGCATAAAACCTGAGCTCGCATTTTTTTTGGTTTGTTTTTATGTATTAATGGCTTACTCTTCCACCATCTTCTCTCATCTTCGCGTCCATTCTCCACGCACGAATTCAGTATTTGCCACGTGTCCTTTGAACTGATCTGTTCTCTCGATTTAAATGCAATTATCTTTATGGGCTTCCAAGGGCCCACTCAACTTATACTTTTATTTTGATTTCGGCTGTTATCAGCGGGTCGAAGAACAGTGACGGTGTAGCCGGATCGGATTGGATGGCTTGTTAGTTTTTAATAGTCATTCAATTTTGATTAATCGAGCATAAAAAAAATCGAAGTAATAAATGTTTTATATAGGGGTGGATATTTTATTCGATCCGAATTAATTCGATATAAACTCTTTCAAAATTATTTGAACTGAATCGATCTAAAGATTTATAAAATTTGAATGGTTTTAATTTTTTTTTGTTTTCGATTTCGGTTTAAATATGAACCGAATAATCCGATAAAATTTAAAATAAAAATAAAATTATTATTAATTATATTAAAACAATAGGGTGTGGATTAAAAAAAGAACTTATAAGAAAATAATGTTTTGAAGATCATAACATAATTTCAATTTGTTTTTTGTTTGATTTTGGTTTTGATCCAAGCCGAAAATTCGAACCGATCTGAACTATAAGATCCAAATGGTTCGATTTTTTTTAAATCCAAAAGATCCAAAATCCAAAAAATTCAAACCGGACCGAAATAAATTTAAAATCCGAATGGTTCGACTTTTTAAAACCTTAAAATTCAAAAATTCGAAATCCAAAAAATCTGAATCAAATAATCCGAACGTCCAAACCTAGTTCTATATTTTTTTTCAAAAAAAATATTTTCCAAGTATATACTCTTTTAACTACTAAAAATATTTTTATTTATTTTATAATTGACCGAATTATGTCGATAATATTTTTATTAATCGATAATTAATCATGTTTAACTTAATAATTTTATATTTAACGATTCACTATTTTACCAATCACATAGAATTAGTACAATCTTAATAATGATAAATCACAAATGACAAAGATTATATATTTTTGCATGTAGTATTGACACTTAACTTTTGTATTTCGTGTCAAAACGAGAAAAATAGTTTATTTTATATTTTAATTAAAGCTCGGAATTAGATCAAGTCGGAATTAGAAATAAACGCATGAAAAAAAGATCGGACCGAGTTGAGCTCACATATACTTTTTTTTATGCATTATCAAAGTTTAGAATTTGTTTTCTTAGATATTCACTTTAAAGTTTAACAATCGTTCATTTTTTTTGTCAACAACAATCGTTCGTTTAATACTAACAAAGTTTGTGATAATCCTACTTTTTTTCCCCTGAAAAGAAGACTTAGATAAAACGAAATATTAGTTTGGCTTTTCAGCCTCAATTACATTAATTAAAAAACTAGGAGAAGTCGGCGATACAATTGCCGAATAACTAAGGAAATTCCTTGCCTCTTTGGCGATTTCATCTGCAGCTCGATTCATGCTTCTGGATTTGTAAACAAATGAGCAGAACTCAAATCTTTAAGCTAGGATCCAGATGCTTTGGCCGTATGTAAGTAGAGATTCCCACCTACCCCTTTTTTTCAATTCGGATCAGTAGCTCTTTGCAATCTGATTCAAAGGTGATCTTCCTGTAACCCAGGTTCAGTAATTTTCTCATCGTCCATAAGAGAGCCTCGGCCTCTACCTGAAGAGGAGATTCGATGTGGCCCAGCTTTTTGCCGCCCCAGTGAAGCAGTTGGCCCGACGAATTCCTAAGGATCCATCCTGCACTTCCTTCTTTTGAGTCGCTCAACCAGGAGCCGTCGATGTTGCACTTCAGATCGCCAGAAGCCAGCGGTATCCATGCTTTTCCAGAATGACTCTCTGCTGTCTGTCGATTGGGATCGGACCTCTCAGATCTAGTAGATCTGCCGATAGCTTGGGGTACTTCTTTTTCCTTCTCTTTCAAGTATGATTGTCATTCTGACCAGTCGCATATCGCTTTTTGGAGAATTGTTGTGGCATTTGGTTTGATTCCTTCGATCAGATACTCGTTTCGTGCCTTCCACAATCTCCATAGAATCCAGGGGAATCTGTCATTTAGCTGTTTATACTCGTCCTTCGTGTGACCGATCCAGAGCAATTGACTCATGTTCGAGAAGATAGAACTGTTGAAACAGTTCCTTCTTGCTCCTGTTGTTCCTGAAATAGCCCAGAGTAATCTAGCAAAAAGACATTCGAAGAATAGATGGTTAATTGATTCAGACTCATAACCACAAATTTGGCAAGAGTAGTCGCCTAATATTTTCCTTTTTTTCATATTTTCAGCGACTGCTAAGGTGGAAACATAACCCTTCCATCCAGGAGACTATACAGCAAACCTAGTCTTCTAGATGCTCCTCTCTCCCAGCCAGCGATTTTACACAAGCTCTTACTGTATGCAGAACTGTCTTGGCTAGTTGGAAGGAAAATAATCCACATAATTCCACCAAGAAATTTCTCAACTTAAATATAGAATTCAAACTGCTTATAATCAGAATGTACCTGACTATGCCTGCATTGCCTCTTTGAAATCTCAGTTGCAGGAAGCTTATAAGATGGAGGAAGTAAATTGGCAAACTAAAAGCAGAATTCAATGGCTTCAAGCAGGAGACCGCAACACATCGTTCTTTCATGCCAAAGCTAAACACAGAAGAGTCCATAATCGTATTGTACATATCACTGATGAGCAAGGACAGACTCACACTCACCAGCAAGCTATTCAATCCCATTTTGCTTCTTACTTCCAAGGCTTATTTACATCCAATCAAGGTCCTATATCTACTGACCTTCTAAATTATATTTTACCTTGTGTACAGAAGATATGAATGCTGACCTAACGCGTTCAGTTACTGAAGAAGAGATCCGATCAGCGGTGTTTTCAATTCATCCAAACAAGTCTCCTGGACCAGATGAATTCAATTCAGGATTCTTCAGAAACCACTGGGCTATTATTAAAACAGGTGTGATCTCTTACGTTAAGCTATTCTTTGAAACGGGCTACCTAGATCCTAAGATGAACCATACACACATATGCTTGATACCTAAAATACCCTCTCCATTAACAGCTAAGGATTATCGCCCTATTAGTTTAGCGAACGTCGCGTATAAAATCATTTCCAAAATTTTAGCTCAGCGATTGAAATCATGGCTACCACTGATCATCTCTGAAACCCAATCAGCATTTATCCCAGGTCGCTTTATTACGGATAATATACTAGTTGCCCATGAGCTTCTACACTCTCTTAAAACTCGTAAGCGAGATAAATATGTTATGGCCCTTAAATTAGACATTTCTAAGATTTTTGATAAGGTAGAGTGGTCTTACTTAAATGAAATAATGCTACGTATGGGATTCAGTGAAAAATGGCGACAATGGATTATAAAATGCATTACTATTGTATCTTACTCAGTGCTTGTTAATGGACAACCCTCTAGTACTATTGTGCCACAACGGGGAATAAGACAAAGAGATCCTATTTCCCCATTTCTATATCTCCTTTGTACTGAAGGCTTATCTCGTTTATTGAACTCTAAACTACAGCAATCTAAACTATCAGGACTTAGAGCCTCACGGGGTGGACCAATTGTTTCTCACTTGCTCTTCGCTGATGACTCTTTGTTGTTTGCACAAGCTACTACTACAGAATGTTCAGAGCTTCTAGCAACACTTCACACATATCATCAAGCTTCAGGGCAAGAGATCAATTACACCAAATCCATTGTGATGTTTAGCAAAGGTACACCTGAACATACTCAAACTCATATTTGTGCTCTACTTGGTATCCAGAGAAGAGGAGCCTTAGACAAATATTTAGGAATACCTGAGCAGATAGGCAGGAATAAATATGATACCTTTTCTTACTTAGCTCAAGGTATCCAAACCAAGTTTGACAATTGGTATTCTAAGTTACTATCCCCTGCTGGGAAGGAAGTGCTTATTAAAGCTATAGCTACCTCATTACCAGCTTACACAATGTCGTGCTTCCTCCTACCCAAGCGCCTCATTGAACGTATTATTGCCGCTATTAGGCGATTTTGGTGGTCCTTAACAACTCAACACCGGAAAATTGCCTGGATCGCATGGGCAAAGATTACTCAATCCAAAAAGCTTGGAGGCCTTGGCATACGCGACTTACACAGCTTCAATATTGCATTATTGGCCAAACAAAACTGGAGACTCCTAAATAATCCATCCTCACTCTTTGCTAAAGTCTACAGATTGAAATACTTTAAAAACAATTCTTTTTTGCAGGCTTCGGCTCATAGCGGTGGCAGCTATGCTTGGAAGGGAATCATTCAAACACAACCCCTTATCAAACAAGGCCTTAGATGGAGAGTGGGTAACGGTACACAAATCAATGTATGGAAGGATAACTGGCTATCTCGACCAGCATGTGGACCTGGTTCATTGATTCATCCCAACCTTATGGTAAGTGACCTCATCATTCCAGGTACTGGCCTATGGGATAATTAGAAACTGGACCTCTTACTTCCAGGAGATGCAGATTTGGCCAAAAAAATTCGACCTTCCAACTGCAATAGTAATGACCATGCTTCATGGCTCTATACTACTACGGGAGAATATGCAGTACGATCTGGGTACTATGTTCATTTAAACATCCTACGAACTGATACGGGTACACCAGGAAGTCATCCAACTTCATCTCACTCTGCCGAGGTTTCCCCACTTGTGTCTAATATATGGAAAATGAAGACACAACCCAAACTCAAGCTATTGTGGTGGAGAGTATATCACGATAGCTTACCTGTAGCTGAAAATTTAAAGAAGAGGGGATGCCTCTCACTAACGATGGATTGCGTTTTATGCAATGAAGCACCAGAAACGGTGAATCACTTGATCTTCCAATGCAGAGTTTCCAAAGAAATCTGGGAACTTGCTCCTCTAGCAGCCCCATCCTCTGAGCAACTTGCTAGCAACTCGCTGCATGATAATCTGAAATGGTTTTTCACTCGCCACTCAGATCCTAACGACAATTGTTCTCTGTTCTCTTTCATAGGTTGGAGAATCTGGAAACTGAGAAACCAAGCTTTATTTAGCCACCAGCAAGGCTTCATCCCCCAAGTCATTAATCAGAGCCTCATTGATCAAAGCCTATGGCATAAAGCTGCGCAAGCACAAGAGACCACGGATGCAAGTTCCAGCACTTCGTCACCATCAGGTACCATCCTCAAGAGTTATAACTTCTCAGATAGGCGTAGATTACACTGTCTGGTTGACGCCTCGTGGGTATCCCCGCAACAAAAAACTGGTATCGGTTGGCTACTGAAGCACCCCACCAGAGGAGTTATCATTACAGGTCGTAGTGCAATTAACCCGACTTCTACCCCAGCTGAAGCTCAAGCTTATGCCTTGTACCTTGCAGTGAAGGAACTACGACGACTTGGTTATAACAACGTGGATTTTTTGGGAAATTGTGCACACATCTACAATGAATTCTATCAACTCACTCATAACGTAAATCTCCCGATCCGGTGTATATCTACCACAGCAATAATAGTCACTGACATTGCAGATCTTGCTAATCCTAGCACTGGTTTCTCCTTTTATACGGTTAAACGACAATTTGTAACAGAAGCTGATCAAAACAGCTACAGTAACAAACTCAATGTACACTGTGACATGGTCGCATATGTAAAGTTTATCTATCAAATATAGTTTGTTGACAAAAAAAAAATTATGGTATCATCAAGGAAACATTTCGTCTTGCTTCGAAACTATGAGAAAAATAAATTAATTAATTAAATAAAGACACTCAGCAATTTTGCGGAAAAATTATCGCTTCCGATTCACGAGGTCGGCTAAAACTACATTTTGAATATTGCTTTTTAATCTGGTGAAGTCGCTACCGGCTCCGATCGAATCGATCAAATTCTCTTTCCCTTTCTCTACTTCTACTCAAACCCTAATTTCAATTCTTACATTCGATCCCGATGTAAGTCTCTCTAGTTCTCGTTTTGTTGTTGCGTAGCCTTTTGTGATTGATCATTCAAAGCTAACCAAATCTTGATCCTCATATCCGTCTCTACTTTCAGGTCGCCGGAAGATGTATCTATGGAAGCTATCAAAGACGCTTTGAGAGCTCTGCGGAAGCGTCATCTTCTGGAGGAAGGGGCTCATGCTCCCGCGATTTCTGCTCTCTCCAGGCCTCTTATCTCTCAAGTACTCTTGTTTCCTTGCTCTATTGATTCGTAGTTTAGCTTATGATCGTGTATACACTCTCCTTTTCCAGTGACATATTTTACCATAAGATGGTCAAAGTAATTGCGCGTATGTTTGATTATATGCCAATGTTCGCCAATCGTATCCAATTTGTTAAATGTGCGGAATCCTGCAAGGCATCCCAGTGTTTCTAATCAGTTGGAAGAATATGTGGATTCTTGTTGGGCACTTCTATTGGGTTTCTTAATCAAAATCTTGTAGCACTCACTATATTTGTTTAGCGTTGCTTTTGAGTTTTGAGGTCATTGCATCCTGCCATAACATATACCTTCTACCTTTTACTCAACCTTTCCAGGTTCAGCATCTCTTAAGAAACTTATGTTGCTTCCTGTTTATTGAGATTTGAGACCTCTGCTCGGGTATTGCGTCCTCTGAAATGGATGCAAAAGTTGATTCATTTCTCCATTATTTGATTTACTGATTTGTTTGGTATTGCTGTATTACTGTTATATGCCACAAAGTAATTTAAGATTATCAATAGATCAGCTCAGTTATTGTCATTTTGTTTGATTCAAAGTAAATAGTATGCGCCTCAGCGTTCCTATTAAATCCTTTTGTTGTAGTGCAGCATATCATTGGATTTGGTCCTTTCTACATTTATGCCTATGAAATACTTTAAACATGCCTTATATAGTTTCTGTCCATATGCATGCAGGGGTCAGAATGGAAGGAGAAAACAGAAAAACTGGAAACAGAGCTACAACAGTGTTACAAAGCCCAATCCAGATTATCTGAACAACTGGTGATAGAAGTAGCTGAATCCAGAACTTCAAAGGCCTCTTTACAAGAAAAAGAGTTGCTAATTATTGACCTGCAGAAGGATTTAGCCGAATCAAGGTTAGAATATGGCTTTGCAATGACTGTAAGGCATTAAGCTATCTGATTCTCAAAACTAAGACTTGTACTGTAGGGAGGAGTGTACACAATTAAACGGAGAGCTAGAAGATAAGACAACGTCACTGGATTTACTTATTTCTGAACACCAGGAAATCCGATCTCAGCTGGAAGAGATGACGAATAGAGTACAAAAAGCAGAGGCTGAGAATAAAATGTTAATCGATAGGTGGATGATGCAGAAAATGCAGGATGCAGAACGTCTTAACGAGGTACTTGCGCATTTTTTGTCACTGGCAAAGTTTCTGTGCAGTTTCGTCTCTTTTCTTTGATTTACTTCTGTTCGGCCACTATTTTGTCTTACTTTTAGGCCAATGCTCTGTATGAAGATATGCTAGCTCGGCTTAAAGCAAATGGTTTGGAAAATCTTGCCCGACAGCAAGTTGATGGCATTGTCCGTCGCAATGAAGATGGAACCGAACACTTTGTAGAGTCAACTGTTCCATCAACATGTGGGCACCGTATCCACGCTCACGAAGGTGGCTGTGGCGCTATACTCTTTGAGTACAATTCTGGTACTCTGTTTACCGGTGGCCAAGACCGATCAGTAAAAATATGGGACACGGGTAGTGGATCTTTAATCAAGAGTTTACACGGTTCCCTTGGCAACATTCTTGATCTAGCCGCTACCCACGACAATAAATCCGTCATCGCAGCAAGCAGCTCAAACAACTTATTTGTCTGGGATGTAAACTCTGGTAGGGTACGGCACACTCTCACAGGCCACACTGATAAAGTTTGTGCTGTAGACGTCAGCAAGTTCTCAAGCCGCCATGTCGTGAGTGCAGCCTATGACCGTACCATAAAACTATGGGATTTACAGAAAGGTTACTGCACCAACACAGTAATCTTTCACAGTAACTGCAACACAATCTGTTTCAGCATAGACGGGCTAACAGTATTCTCCGGCCACATGGATGGGAATCTTCGGTTATGGGACATTCAGACCGGAAAAATTCTGTCTGAAGTAGCAGCACATGCTTCCGCTGTGACATCAGTGTCATTGTCCCGGAGTGGCAACAGGATCTTGACGAGTGGCCGAGACAACTTGCATAACATATTTGATACTCGGACTTTGGAGATTTGTGGGACACTTAAAGCATCAGGGAACAGATTGGCGTCGAATTGGAGCCGGTCATGTATAAGTCCAGATGATGATTATGTGGCTGCAGGATCTGTTGATGGAACGGTTCATGTCTGGTCTATATCTAAAGGCAATATAGTGAGTACTCTAAAGGAGCAATCATCTCCTATACTGAGTTGTTCTTGGAGTGGGCTTGGGAGACCACTGGCTTCAGCTGATAAAAATGGGTATGTTTGCACATGGACTTGAGTACATGACTGGTTAGCGTTGATGGATATGCTGTTAAATGCTCACTCATGTAATTGATGAAATGCTCAATGAAAAGTTCCGTAAATATTTTTTTTATTGTTATTAAATTGTTCGGTTTACTGTAATTTAATTGCTCAAAAACGTAATAACATTCCCCCATTTTTGGGGTAATATTAATGTGTATATTTATACTAGTATTATGGGCTCTGAGAGGTATTTATACAAAAATAATAGAGCGGCGATCCATGAATATCTCAGCTTAGAGAGAGAGTATTGTTGTATGTTTGATATAACTTGTTGATGTAATAATATATTTGTTCGAAGATGAATATTTAGGAAGATCCACTACACAAGATTTTCAACCATTACTTTATATTGAAGATGAATGGAGATTTCTTGAGACGATAGAAAGCATAGATTGTGTGTATTGGAGTTGGAAGAATTTCCCCACCACTTGGAGAAGACAATATTCACGTGATCTAGAAAATCAACAATCGTTTTAGAGGTTGTAGCTCCATATGATCTCTGAATATGTCACCGTTTTTTTTTTTACAGTCGAAGTATTTATAGCGATATTAATATTCTTGACCGCTCATCAATTTTGATGATATATTTGAATTAAAACTCCGCTAGTGTGTTTCTCTATCAACGAAATGGATTATAACTTGGTTTACTTTCTCAAAGATGGTATTTATCCAAAATGAACTACTCTTATCTAATCCATTTCACTTCCACAAGATCCAAACACATATTTATTTGTTGAATATCAAGAATATGTCGGAAAGATGCTAGCATGTTTTTGGAGTCTTGCAATCTCAGTTTGCAATTGTAAAAAACCCAGCTTTTTTTATGATAAATAAAAATAGGAAAGTTATGAGAGCATGTCTTCACAACATGATAGTAGATGACGAACGAACTGGATACACTTAATATGATGTATCCGAGTTTGAATAAAGAAAATGAAATTCATATGTGGACGTTTTCTACCGATATGCCCACAAATGCCTCCTAAAAGATGGTCATTAGAACACAACTTTGTGATTAAAAAAAACATACATGAACAATTGCAAAATGATTTGCTTGAACATATATGGAAATGCCGCCCACGACGATATTAGAACTTATCGTTCATTTTTTGTTTATGAATTGAAATTTATGTTTTTAAATGTTTTTTTTTGCAAGTGTGTTTCAAAATTCATGAAAAGTTTTTATGTTTAAATTTTTTTTAAGCAATATTTATAAATTAAAAAAATTAATTTTTTTTAAGACACTCAAATTAAGTGTCTTTATCAGATATATAAAAAAAAATATAACAGGTGTCTACATAAAATTAAAACATCTTTTGGATGTAAGGATTAAAGATCTAAAAACTTAATATAAATATTTATTTTTTATTCAGTTTTACTCTACGGTTTCTCCCAAAAACCTTGCATTAAAAACATTTTTGCACTCAACATCGAAGGGAAACAATCATATGGGTAGTGGAACAAACACATAGCATGGACCTAAAAAATGTAGACTTTATTCGAGATAGTCAAATCATTGTTTTGGGCCAAAAATCAACGACAACCGGGGCCAAATTAGATTTACTTAACCAAACCATAGCGATTATGGGGAAGAATTACGACAACATCGAATCAAGAGAAACAAACAGAATCGCAGATTGCATAGCTAAGCTAGCAAGAGATTTCAACTTTTATACAACAATTGTCTCTAGTTCTCTTCGAGATAGAGTAAACGCCATTGTAAGATCGGAACTTGCTAGTTTGGAGTAATTTATATATTCGGCCGTTTGGAAAAAACGACCCATTA
Organism: Aethionema arabicum; assembly: GCA_000411095.1. NCBI lineage: Eukaryota > Viridiplantae > Streptophyta > Magnoliopsida > Brassicales > Brassicaceae > Aethionema > Aethionema arabicum. The sequence continues at coordinate 125,375 of KE153515.1, forward strand.
AAGATGTCCCTAAAACTGATTCATTGTAGAGCTTTTGGACTCTTGAAAAAAGTTGAACAAAAAAAGAAAACCGTCGTCTGGGAAAATTTTCCTTGGTTTATTCATTCATTAGTTTAGGATTTATATACACATAAGTAAATACAATTTTAACCAATTCATGAGAGATTTCTTCCTAAAATATATTACTAAACCTAAAATCTCGCTATCACCCCCC
>KE153515.1:137123-148804 GCA_000411095.1 Aethionema arabicum
ACAAAGAACAATGATTTAATAAATTTATATTCGGGTAAATCATTATTGAATCTACTTAAATCACCAAAATATTGTCCAAATGAACCGGATTGAGACGGATCTTGTTGAGATTGTTGTTGTTCGGCTCTTTTTCGTAAAATCGGTGTTTGTTTATTTTGAACATACACACGAAGATTCAGATCATTTATCGAATTTAAATCTTGGAATAAAAATACTCATTTTGCACTTCGAGATGCATTAGTCAATCATTTATGGAAAAAATATTCAAATTAAATTAAAATCTAGTGTGTTTTATTATTTTTATGGTATTGTATTATTCCTAATATTATAATATAATTAAATTTAAAATATTATAATCCATAGATATTTTTAAAACATTAAAAAATAAGTAGGTGAATTTATAAAGTTTAAAGAAAATTTATACATATTTAGCAATTAATAATAAAATTTATACTAAAAATGCAATGAACCATTGGAATAAATCTCAATTGCATTTTGCAATTATTCTATTTTGGCATAAAAAATAGCATGAATCATTGAAAATGTTCTAAGCAATAATGATTATATTCTATGATGTAAAGTTATTTCAGTATTTTCTAATTTTTTATTGGTTATATTATTATAATATGATGATTTTCCATGAGATATCAATAAATTAAAATTTAATATAAATTTCATATTTAATCTAAATAAGAATTGTAGTTTTTGTAGATTTTTTAAAATCTCATTCATAATTAAAATTGATTCCTTCTCTAATTTAAAATTAATTTTAAAAAGATTAAGTAATTTGATTACACCAAACTCAAATAAAATGACTTTATTTCACTCTTCAAACCTTCTACTTCTCCTTGTAGCACCATATATTAGTGATTAGTGGCTGATAAGTCATTATGTCCGCATCAAAAACAGCTTATTTCAAATGATAATATCACATTTTATTTCTCTATTTAATTTATACATTTGAGGTCCAATGAAAAAAAAAAATTATTCGATACGACTAAAATTTTTGAAGTTGGCCATTTAGTCCTCTAGATATGTCAGCGGAAACTTTAATTTGTAGACACGTGCATAGCCGAAACTTTAGTTTGTAGACACGTGCATATTTATCCGGTATGGATATTTGGTATCCGTTCGGTTCTGCTTTGATATTTTCGCGTATTCGATTTTTCGGTTCTATGAGTATAGAATCCAATGGATATTTAGAAGAATTCGGTTCAGTTCTGGTTTGGTTCTTACTCGGTTCGGGTAGTTGATCAAAAATCCAAAAAACTCAAATTAATATTGGTTCTTATTCCGATTCGGGTAAGTATCCAAACAACCGAAAATAGTAATGAAATAACAGGAAAAATATCCAAAAAATCGAATAATACTCGAATAACCAAAAAATATTTGAAGAACCAAAAATTACCTGAAATATTATTATTAATACATTAAAATTTCCAAAAATATATAAAACTTCAAAATAAAATTATTAATATTTAAAACAAAATATATATTTTCAGGTATTCAGTGGATATCGGTTACTAACCAAAACCGAACCGATATCCATGAATATCAATTTTAGGATCCAATATATACTTACACTATGAACTGGAACAGAACTGAACCAGAACCAAACCGGAACAACTTTTTTTCAGTTTTTTTGGGTTCGGTTCTTCAGTTCCAGGTTTAATGCCCAAGCTTATCTTACTATCTTACATTCTTAATAGTCTTCTCTTAGTTGCATTCCCATGGACCCACACATTTTTTTTTAATCGAATATAAATCTATCATTCCTTTTAGACTATGAGGAATTGACATGTTGAATAAAAAAAACAATTGTTGAATCTGTACAATAGAAATGTTGTAAAAGAAAAAAAATACTATACGGCATCAATATGAATTGAATTTATTCAATATGTTGAATTTTTTTCTTAATTTTTTTTGTTTTTTTTATGATAACAAATGAAAAAAAATAATGATAAAAAGAGAAGATGAGATGAAACAAAAGAAAGATGAAGTGGGAGAAAGAAAATGATAAGACCATCTTCAATGGTTTCCTCATTTTTTTCTCTTTAAAATGAGGTAACATCAAATTGAGGGGAATTTTACTCCAATGGTTTCCTTCATTTTTTTCATAAAAATATAATTTCAATGTATTATTTATAGAAAATAAAAATATATAAAAAATTTGATGTGACAAATACACTAACTAAAAAATGAAGGATGAATAGTGCCCCCTCAAACTGAGAAGATTTTTCATCTCCCTCATTTTTTTCTCTCATTTTGAAGGACCATTGGAGAAACATTTCTCTCATATTTTGATGTTTTCCCTAAAAATGAAGGACTATTGGAGATGTCCTAACATAAGGTGTTGAATAGTATATACCATTACACGTAGGCTTACGCAATATTGAAAAATCATTGAGTAAATTGGAATTTATACATCACAAAACTGGAATAATATCTTAGTCAATTCTATTTTGGCTTAAGACATTTTAATTAAAAAATTTATTAAAATTAATAAATGATTTTATTCAAGTTTGGAATTTTTTGAATAGATAATCATATTTAATTTATAAATTATATTCTAAATGTTAATTTAACTACGATAATATATATATATATATAATAATTGTAATGATAATTTTTAACTATGTAATCTAAAAATTAGGGTTTACCCGTTATCTATCTTCGACCAGTTACCCGACTTGTATCCGTCTTCGAAAAAAGGATATCCGTAAAGTTCGAGTAGAGTAGCAGGTATCAGTTTTTCATTACCCGCGGATAAAGATCGGTATCAAGTATCAACATATTTTCTACTATCTGCCGAGTATCAGTTTTTCATTACCCGACCCGTAAATATCCGTTTGATTTATATCATATAATATTACTATTTATGTCATATATAATATATTAATTTAATTAATATTGTATTCTTTGTTATATAAATACACAAAGTCTATACAAAGTCAAAGTAAAACACCAAATAAAAACTAAATAAAAAATCCAACTAAAAATAAATTAAAAAACATATAAGTTATTGTTGTTGAATGTTATTTTTATATACAAACCAATTTTTATTTTTTTAATATATGTATTTATGTAATTTTATGTAAAAACATATTATATTGTATATTTATGAAATTATAGATTTAAAACTGGTCGAGATGGATAATTAGCGGGTACCCTAAAATTTTCAGGATACCCGTTTTTCCGAATACCTGTTTTTTTCAAGTCATGTACGAATCTATATTTTTAAATAGCCATACAAATCAAGTCGGGTAATAAGTATATTGAAAAACAAGGGTACCCGCCCGTGTCCATCCCTACTAAAAATGATAATTTATTTTACTATATTTTGTTATTAATTAATTTTTTTCTTACAAATATTATACTAATATTTTTTACAAACAATACGGATGTTTTTCATAATTTTTGGAATTAATTTAATATGTGTTTTTAAAGAATCTTCAAAATAAAAAATCAAAACAAATAAATATAGAAATTCAAAATTTGGAAGATTAAAAGGACACCATATCAATTTCCAAGATTAAAAGGACAACATTATATGCCGTGTAGTGGAGGAATTCTTTTAGTTATTTATGTTAAATCATTAAGTACTATTAATCTTACAATTTATGAATTTGGTTTACATTAATTGGATATTTTGTTCATGTTATTTATATCAATATATGAAATAATATTATGTTATATATTATGATTAAAGTAAATTTGATTATTTCATTTTAGAGAATATGATGAAAAAACTTCAATCTTCTCCCATTTTTATGTGAAAATCTTCAACTTTCTGATTTGATTTTTTAAACCCTAACATTTTAACTCATGCTATGTGCAGCTTAAAAATTATTTCTAGTTACTTAAAATAATTAGTTATATGTTTTTTCAAACATTAAATGGGTCAAGTATTCATAAAGGTCTGTCAAATAATAAAACCCATTTAATTAACTTTTCCGTAGAATGATAAACATATTTCAAAACACAATTATTTTGCTTGGTACTAAAACGATCGCGTTTTGATAAAAACCCATCCAAAAGCTTAAAATTCAACAAAAAAAAACTTTTTAAAAAATGATGAAACGGTTAAAATTAATTTTAATAATATTAAATTGAATATACAAAAATTAAATTTTAAAAACTTTTGAGTACTATAAAAAAAGTACTTATAATAAATATCATCTTTTATTTACAAATTAACTCATTTGTATTGTTTATTTACAACACCAAATAATTTACATTATTATTTAAACAATAGTGATTATGTTGTATCATATAAAGTTATTTCGGTATTTTTTTTATATTTTTTAATTTATGGTCGGTTATATGATTATATATAATATGATGATTTTCCATTGGATATCAATAAATTAAAATTTAATATAAAATTTCATAGTTACTCTAAAATAAGAATGTAAGTTTTTGTAGATTTTTTAAATCTCATTCGCAAGTAAAATTAATTCCTTCTTTGATTTAAAATTAATTTTAAAAATAAGATTAAGTAATTTGATTACACCAAACTCAAATAAAATAACTTTATTTCATTCCTTGAATCTTCTACTCCTTCTTTTGTCTACGCAAAAGAAGAAACACCAACAAATATACTCATTTTTAATAATTTTATANTTAAATAATTAATTGCAAAACATTATTTATCTATTAATAAAATTATATTTGAAAATGTTTTATTATGGAAAAAGGGTACTTTAATGGTTATTTTAAAGTACATATTCTTTATTTATTAATACAATTAAATTATATGTAAAAATATTTTAGAATAACAAAAAAGTAAATAAATTGTTATTTAAAAATACCTCTATAAAAAATACTTCTCCAAAAATATATAAGAGATTACAAAATCATTTAGTTGTTTAAAATAAATGATTTAGAGCTTTATTAAGATTGTAGCACCATATATTAGTGTTTAGTGGCTGATAAGTCATTCCGTCCGCATAAAAACACCTTATTTCAAACGATAATAATTACATTTCCTTTTTGTATTCAATTTATACATTTGTGGCCCAATAAAGAAAAAACGTATTCGATACGACTAAAATTTTTGTAGTGGGCCATTTAGTCCTCTAGATATATAAGCCAAAGCTTTAATTTGTAGACACGTGCATACCTAATTATCTTAATAGTTGTGTACAAATAAGTTTTGTCATATGCAAGTGTAGGATATAATTTTATTTATCGTAATTCAACACATTTTTTTGATCGAATCTGAATCTATCTTTTATTTTATGCAAAATTGAAAAATCATCTTTCAATACATCACTAAGATACCTCGAACTACAGTTTTAAGGAATCGCCGTAAAATATATCCAAAACTATACGATATTTGCGTGATGTATTTTATATTTTATTTTTAATTTTTTAAACCTCAACGTTTCTTTTTTTGCATGGTGAAATGGATCCTATATTTTATTTAAACCCTAACGTTTCTTTTTTTGGTGAAACGAAGTCTCCGTCATTTTTTCGTAACTGAGCTTTAAACGGAGGTTAATAACTTCAAAAATAAAATGTTGAGTTTTAATAAAAGAAGACAACCACCACTTAAACCCGGAAATATCCAATTCATAACACTAATTTCGTGAGAAGAACAAAAGTTGAAATTGGCCAGTAAATTAATAAATCAATTAATTCGGTCGCATGTTCGGCCAAAAAGGAAGCATTTCTAGACATTTCGCAGGCATTCAGTGATTTTTCCACTTGTAGCAACAATATTTCCGGTGAGTTGCAACTTCTTGCTTGGTTCCATCACCGGATTCCCTTACAAGGAGAATAGCGGAGAGAACGAAGCAGGGGAGATAAAACCAGAACCGGAGCCGTACCTAAGGTTTCTATAGAAGGAACACTTCTCGGTTGATATTATCAATTACATTTCCCCTGAAGATCTCCAGCCTACCGTGAAACTCTGCATCAATGGACTCCAATCTTCTTCGGTTGCCGTTAAATGATCTGTGGCGGCAAAACTACGGCTGCTGGCTAAAAATCGGATAGATAACGGTGTGTTAATCTTAAACAGAGAATACGGAGCCATCCCGACTCTGATTCCACTCCTTCGTTATAACGATCCCTGGACTCAGGAACACGCGGTCACAACTCTATTGAATCTCTCTCTACACGAACAGAACAAAGCTTTAATTACCACAATAAGTGCTATCAAATCTCTAGTATGGGTTCTCAAAACGGGGACATAGACTTCGAAGCAAAACGCCGCATGCGCGTTATTCAGCCTAGCGCTTCTGGAGGAGAACAAAAGCTCCATCGGAGCACGCGGTGCGATTTTGCCTTTGGTTTAGATTTTAATAAATGGATTTTTGGGATTTTCGGGTTTAAGTGGTGTTTGTCTTCTTTTATTAAAACTCAGTGTTTTATTTTTGAAGTCATTAACGTCCGTCTAAAGCTTAGATACAGAAACATGAAGGAGGGTCCGTTTCACCAAAAAAAGAAACATTGGAGTTTAAAAAACTAAAAATAAAGTATAGGGTCCGTTTCACCAAAAAAGAGACATTGGAGTTTAAAAAATTAAAAATAAAGTATAAGGTCCGTTTAACCAAAAAAAGAAACGTTGGGGTTTAAAAAATTAAAAATAAAATGTAGGATCCATCACGCGAATATCGTATAGCTTGAGGTCTATTTCACACCGATCCCAAGTTTTATATAAAAAAAAATCGATTACACTAAACTATGTACAAACACTTGAACAAAATTCTTACAACTTTTTAACGTATACCAAACGAGATATAATTTTCTTATATCAAAGTCCGCAACAACAACATAAACATAACAAAGTAAAACACACAACAACTGTACATGGAAATATTCTTACTATATAGGAGTAAAAGCCACACGATTGTAATCCACCCAAAATCTAGGGAAAATTAGATAAATAAACATTTGAAAGCCTCTTTTTGTTTATTAGACATTTGATTACATATTTTTGATATATAAACATGATTTGATATTTCATCTCTCTTTTCTCTCTCATCCCTCTTTCTCTTTCCTCTCTCTTCCCCTTCTCTCTCCTCCCTCCTCCCCTCTCTCACGTCACATCCATTTATTATCTCATTCTCTCTTTCTCACCTATACAAATATTTTTCTTATCTATTTGATTTTTTTTATTTTTTAATTGTTGATTTTGAAAGTTATAAGACTATATATGATGTTTTATAACAGCTTATAACCGATACCATGTTGCATATATTTTTATATATCAACATAAATGTTGCTATAAGACTACATAAGATGACTTATAACAGCTTATAACCGATACCATATTGTATATATCTTTACATATCAACATAAATAGTGTTATAAGACTACATAAGATGTCTTATAACAGCTTATAACTGATATACCATGTTGTATATATTTTTACATTTCAACATAAATGATGTTATAAGACTACATAAGATGTCTTATAACAGCTTATAACTGATACCATGTTGTATATATTTTTACATATCAACATTAATGGTGTTATAAGACTACATAAGATGTCTTATAACAGCTTATAACTGATACCATGTTGTATATATTTTTACATTTCAACATAAATGGTGTTATAAGACTACATAAGATGTCATATGACGGCTTATAACTGATACCAAATTGTATATATTTTTACATATCAACATAAATGATAAGACTATATAAGATGATATATAGAACTACTTATAACATAATATATAATACAACTTTGAATATATATTTCAACATATTAAGCATAAATGACGTTTATACAACTATATAAAATACTCTATAACAACTTATAACTGAATATATTGTATATTATTTTGTTAGTGTTTTTTTATATATTAACATATACAGTGTTATAAGGTTCTATAAGATGTCTTATAACATTTTATAACTCAATATATAATCATGTTTTTTCTATTTTTTATTTATTAGTTTTATACAATTATATAAAACATATGTTTTATAAGTTGGAGAGAGAGAAAGATTAGTTTTAAGAAAGAGAAAAGGAGAGAGGAGAGAGGAGAGAGGAAAGAGGAAAGAGGAAAAGAAAAAAAGAAAAAATAAAGAAAATAAAGAGATGGGACCCATGTCTACAAAACACAAATGTCTTCCAAATTGTGTATTTCATGCAATTTCTCCAAAATCTACTGTAATCAATAATCAATGTATTTGCATAACAACAACGTTCTCTATGCTATAAAGATTAAATATAGAAACAATGTTTGAAATAGTCGATTTCCAATTCAAGAGAAAACACCACAAGAGAGTAATACAAGTATCTCGAAACATACAGTCATTAAACACTTGATTAGAATTCTAAGGATATCTCCAATAGACGATCCAAAAAATCTCTAAATTTTTACTTTTTTTTTATTTGTCCTTCAAAATTTAAGAACAACACATAGAAGTGTCCAATTTATGTTATTTTTTTAAAAAATAAGATTCAAAAAGTGGTTTTAAGATCTTTAGGGATATGCAATACAAATGGCCTAACGAGGGCCGGTCTTGAGTTTTTGGAGGTACAAAGCAAAACTAAAAAAGTTATATTAATTTTTATAATTTATTATTTTTATTAATATATTATTTTTAATATAATAATTTGATTAAAATTTATTAGGAAAATTTTTGTTTATAATTCTAAAAAAATNAGAAAAATATAAATGAAATAAAACTTAGGTTTAATTTAATTTTTTTAATAAACAAATTGATACATTCAAATTATTTTTTTATTGTTTTTTTATAATCCATATATATATATATATTTCTTTTTTATAATCAAAGAAATATATATTTGTAGTAAAAAAAGAAAGAAATTTTGACGTTAAAAAAAAGGAAAGGAGATTGAGACAAAAAAAAGAAGGAAAAGAGATAGAAAAATGGATCCCTAGAAAAATACGTGAGAAAAAGGGGAAATAATAATAAAATGGTGTATTAAAAAGGGGATTTGCAAAAATGCCCTCATTCAAGCCTTTTTTTGCAAAAATGCCCTAATCATGTATCTTTTGCAAAAATGCTCTAACATTATACCCAACATTACAAGTGGTATACCTTCACACTTTATGGAAAATTTGCAAAAAATTATTCAATTAGGACATTTTGCATAATTGATTTTTAGAAAATTTCCTCATTCAAACATTTTTTGTAAAAATATGATAACAATAGACCCAAGAGTATAATTGGTAAACCCTACAAAAATGACACATTTGCAAAAAATGCTTGAATTAGAGCATTTTAGGTAATTCCTCTATTAAAAAGTGTATATCAGTTGAGATTTGAACTCAACTCTGAGAGAAAGACAAGACTGCAACCACTACATTACAAAAACCAATTACAAAAGGACCCCTTTAATTACATATAAATCTTCCGGCCCGAAGCACCACCTTTACCATCTTGATGTTAGGGTCGGACCTGGACCTAACTAATCTTTACCATACAAATTCTAGATAAATGCATCTAGAACAAACATGTAATATTTTTGCTCAATCTAAGACAAACTTACGGTCATATTCCCAAAATACCAAATATACCTACAAGTTAGTACTTTTTAATCTAAGTTCAAATTTGTTACCTACAGACAACCAGATTAGAATCCCGAGCAACAACACAAAAATTGAATACAAACTTTTTGTAAGACATGTCTTGATTAAGATAATTCTTTGACTAGTTATCAACATGTTAGTTGTAGTATACTAAATAGTTGCTAAAAAATAATTTTTAGTCATGTTATAAAACTGCAACGTTCTTAGAGCATCTCCAACCCATACTTCAAATTTGAGGTTTTTAGGTGTTTTGCTCTAATGTTAAAACCTTAAACTTATCCGTAAAAATATAATTAATTATGTTATAGTCCTTATTCTAAAAAATAATTGAATAATATCATAAAACTTTTGTAAATAGTAATAAACATACATTTTAAAATAACAAAAGTACAACAAACAATTAATTAGTAAAATTATCTCCGAAATGGTTTTATATATGATCAACTAATGTGTTCCGAAGTGATAAATGAACATCTTTGTTTTTTTATCTCTAAAGAACGATCTAAAAATTGTTGAAAATGATTATTTTCGTTACTTTTTTTTAGTTCTTTCTCATTGTCTACTTACTATTATATTCTATCTATTTGTTGTCTTCTCTTAATATTGTTTTATGGTTCTTTTAGTTGTTTCTATTTTGACTTATTTATATTTTTCATTTGCAGATTAATTCCACATGGATCCAATATTTTTTACTTTTGCTTTCATGTCAATTTCGCTTAAAACATCGTTACTTGTCCTATTTTATGGATTTGTTGTATTACAAGACTCTTCATATTTATTTTGTGATTTTTATATTGACTTATATATATTTTGTCATTTGTAGATTCGTCTGGGAGGATGGGGCGGCATGTCACCCGGGAGAAAAAAAGGATTGCGGCAAGGTGATCCTTTGTCTTTGTCCTCTTGATTATTTGTGCTAGCTATGGATGTCTTATCACAGATGTTAGACTCTGCTGCAAGGGATACTCGCATCAGACTTCACAACTCGTGGCAGCAATCCGTGATCACGCACTTCTCCTTTGTCGATGACTTATTAGTCTTCTTTGATGGCTCAAACCACTCTCTTAAGGGAATTATAGATGTTGTGGATGAATTCTATACCACATCCGGATTAAGAATCAATTGTCAAAAAACAGTTATGTATCTGGATGGTGATAACCCCGACCTTCTTTCGTCTATGGCCGCACGCTTTGGCATCATAGAGGGTTCCTTGCCTGTTCGGTATCTCGGTGTCCCCTTGTCCTCTCACAAACTAAGGACCATAGATTATCAGATCTTAATTGATAGGATCGAATTACGTCATCTCTTGGAAAAAAACACCATTTGTCTTTTGCGGGTAGACTACAACTACTAAGATCAGTTATTAGTAGTACCATTAAATTCTGGATTTCAGTGTTCCTTCTACCCAAATATTGTATAAAGATGCTAAAACGTATTTGCAAAATATTCTTATGTAAAGGATATGCAGCCAGTGCCAAAGGGGCAAAGGTTTCTTGGGGAGTTGTATGCACTCGTAAGAATAAGGGTGGTATTGGACCAAGACGGTTGGAGGTGCGGAACAAGGTATTCGGGCTCAAGCTCCTATGGTTACTACTGACTTCTAGCGGGTCTTTATAGGTCTCTTGGGTTAACAAACACTTGGTTAAGGATCAATGTTTACAGGGGCGGATCTACAAAAAGTTTATACTCGGTGCACATATTTTATGACGTTTATTTTTTTTTCATTTTAAACTGTTAATTAAAAAAATATAATTTGTTTTTTCTTCTGAAGGCATAAATATTTAAAAAAATTTATATAGAAAAAAAATCAAAATTAAAGCTAAAAATATTATATTATTTATAGTAAGATTTTTATTTATAAAAATCCACTATATAATAATGAATTATAGTTTTAATATTATTGAATATTTATGTTTAGAGAATTATGATTTAATTTTTTAAAAATATTATAACACTACAAGAAAGTTAGCGATTTCCTACGGCCAATCTCATCGGAATTTCCTCGGAATAAGGCATTTCCGATTAAATTCCGACGAAATTAGACGTCGGTCCTATTTGGTCGGAAAAAAAACTGTCTTCGGATTTGGGTCGGGAATTCCGACGAATTTCCGACAAAATCCGGCAAATGGATTTCCGACGACTTTCCGAGGAAATGTGTCT
>KE153516.1:21470-34424 GCA_000411095.1 Aethionema arabicum
TGCAACGTTAGGTGAAAGAACACATGATATTCTGTCTATCTATGTCTAACCATGATCACAATCTCCTAATGAACTCTAAACCTAACTACTAACTACTCACACATGCTGGAAATTAAAGAAATCATATTGAAAAACATTACTTGGTTGAAATCTAAAAGTGCTACAAAGATAAAGCAAGGAAAAGTAAAGAGAAAACTATGAAAAACAATAGAGAACTCTTGAAGAACAGTCTTCAATCGATCTTCCAGCTGCTGAGAGGCTTATGGAACCTTTTAACTTTGAACGGCTGATTGAACGACCCTTTATTAGGTAAAAAGTTTGTGGTCTTTGTGTGTGCGGCCATCGGTAGGAACAATTTTGTGTTCCTACCGGAACATGAACAAAATTCCAACTTCTCGCGAAGAACTCAACCCGCATCGGTAGGAACAAATATTGTGTTCCTACCGGAACAAAGATTCTTCACTTAGCATTCTCATCCGGCCCTTTTCATCGGTAGGAACAAACTTATATTCCTACCGGAACATTTGTTAAATTGGTCCTTCTTGTGCTATTTTGCGCCTTCTTGATCCATGCTAAGCGTTGCTTCCAAAGACGCACGTTTTCTTGCCTATTTCTTCAGTTTTGGGCTTGTTTACTTTCTTGGTTGTCTCTTTCTCTCTTTGTGTAATTTCTCCTTAAATTCCTGCAAAATCACTACAAAACTAATGAAAATATAGGTTAATAGAGTCATAAAATCGTCACAAAATCGCACTGATCAACATTATCACTGATTTACCTCAGGGTTTTGAACCTCTAGGATGTAAATGGATCTTCAAAAGAAAGTTGAACACTGATGGATCCATTGATAAGTACAAGGCGAGATTTGTGGTGCAAGGATTCAGACGAAAAGAAGGTCTGGATTTCTTCGACACCTATTCTCCTATGACCAGAATAACTTCAATCAGATTGTTGATTGCAATTGTGTCCTTGAGAGACCTGGAAATCCATCAAATGGATGTTAAAACTGTTTTCCTAAATGGTGAATTAGAAGAGGAGATATACATGAAACAACCAGAAGGGTTTGTTGTCCCAGGTCTAGAACACAAAGTGTGTAAACTAGTCAAGTCGTTGTATGGGCTGAAACAAGTTCCGAAACAATGACATGAGAAATTTGACACCATAATGATGTCAAATGGGTTCAGCATTAATGAATGTGATAAATGCATATACATCAAAAGTACTCCTAGCAGATATATTTTGCTCTGTTTATATGTCGATGACATGTTGATCATGGGCAGTAACAAAGATATAATTCAGCAGACTAAGAACATGCTTCGTGGACAATTTGACATGAAAGACATGGGTCTTGCGGATGTTATTCTTGGCATTAAGATCACAAGGACTTCTGAAGGACTCTCCTTATCTCAAGGTCACTATGCTGAAAAGATCCTTGAGCGGTTTAAGAACTACTCAAATGGAACTGCGAAAAGTTCAGTATATGCGCAACTGCATCTGACTAAGAACTCTGGTGAAGCAGTGTCACAGGTGGAGTATGCACGGGTAATTGGCAGTCTGATGTACTTGACCAATTGCACGAGACCTGATCTCGTGCATGCAGTCAATTTACTGAGTCGTTACACGAGTAATCCAGGTCATAAACACTGGAAAGCCATAACAAGGGTATTAAATTATTTGCGATACACCAAGAGTTATGATCTGCACTATGGTAAAGAACCTGCAGTCTTGGAAGGATACAGTGATGCTAACTGGATATCGGACTCCAAGACCTCTAAATCCACAAGTGGATATGTCTTTACTCTTGACAGTGCAACAATATCTTGGAAATCTTCCAAACAAATTCTATTGGCTAGATCCACGATGGAATCTGATTTCATTGCTTTAGACAAAGCAGCTGAGGAAGCAGAATGACTTCGAAATTTTCTGGAAGATATTCCTATGTGGGAGAAACCAGTCCCAACACTATGTGTACACTGTGACAGCCAATGGGCTATCGCTCGGGCACTGAATACTCTCTATAATGGTAAATCACGTCACATCAGACAATGACATAAAACCATTAGACACTTGCTCACAACCGGTGTAATCTCTGTCGATTACATAAAACCAGCTGATAACCTAGCACATCCGTTTACCAAAGGACTGACTAGAGATCAAATGTTGAAATCATCAAAGGGAATGGGTTTATTGCCTATGACATAAAAATATATTTCATGGGCACCCTACCTACGGATTGGAGATCCCATGATGTTGGTTCAAAGGGAAAACTAAATCAAACATATTCTAATACAAGCACTATATGTGTACCCAACTCCCGTAAATGATGTACAGTGCTTCCTGTAAGTTTCAAATGTTAAGCTAATGTTTTTAACGAATACGAGTAGCTGTCCTATATCCATAGAGTATTAACAGGATACTTCTGTATATGATAGGAGCTCAGCGAAATCACTTAGTCAGTGTGAAATGGGGTCGTTTCTAGGAGAATGAAGAACATGCTATGTTCTCCAAGTTCACTCATGACCAACCATGCAAAAGTTCAAGGCCAAAATGAACACAATAGAGAACTTCGTTCTACGAGGAAATGAAGTTGGGTTATAGTTGTTGTCTCGGTTTACATTAACATCAGGGTGGTTCAAGACATCATGTTCACCTCCTGGCCAAGTAAACCCGACAATATTAACATTGAGTGGTTCAAGGCTGAAATATGTTACAACCTCATACACAGTCAATTTTCGTATATACTCTCGAAAGTCTTTCTGTCTATGTCTAGTAGAGTCTGCATTGTCTTCCGAATTAGTCAAGTCTGCATATTTTTAGAGTCATTTCTCTTCATGTGGGAGATTTTTGGAACAAACTTTACTTAGTAAATGTTTGGATAAGTTTGAAAAGAAATGGGCTTTGCCCTTTTAAGATAAATGAGTAATAATGGGGGATTTAATGAAGGAGAACTTCATTTTATCCCACATTGGTAGTTGGAAGAGTCTTCCACTACTATATATAGTGGCACACCTACTACTTGGTTCAAGAGCTTGTAGTAAGGGAATACTATGTACAGTGAGAGAAGGAACCAAAAATCACACGCGCGCCGTCGCCGTGCCGAGCCGGACTCGAGCTTGGGGTTCGGGGCTTTAGGTCTTTTGGTCTTTGGGTCTTTGGGTCTTTGGGTCTTTGGGTCTTTGGGTCTTTGGGAATGTGACTCAGACAACGCATGCAGCCCTAGACTCCCCCCTATATAATATCTCCTCACTCGTCATTCTTCATCAGCCGTAAAACCACAACACTTCCACCACAAATCTTCTTCGTTTCTCTTCTTCTCTGAAACGTAAGTCGTTTCAAGCGTATAGCGTAGAATTTTGGTTCATTGATTCTACAATCGAGTGACACGAGTATAGTCTATCGCAGTTGTATCATGGGATTCAAAAGTCTCCATAAAACCGCCGCACTGCGGGAGATTTCTTGAGTTAAGGAAAGAGATTTATCTCGCCCTTGCGAATCGTTTTCCTTAACCGTTTTCCAAATCGTTTTTGCGTTCGCGTTTTACGAGGTTGCGAGGAGAAAAGAGGAGCAACCTTAGACTAAAAAGAATGTATCTATAGAAAAAAAAAGCTTTGTTTAATTCATCCTAAAAAAAGTTTCAATGACCAATATGAAAATGGTAATCAAAAGGCTGCGAGAAGAAAAAGAGGAGCAATGTCAGGCTAAAAAGAAAGCATCTATTGATTTAACAATGATTTATCATTTGAATGAATACGGATTTTTTCATTGTATGAGTGATTTACATCATAATAGACAAGTAAACACTTTGAAGATGTTTATGTAAGTACTATTAAGAAATTGAACTTGTTTCGAGTTTGACAAAGAATCTTCTGCAATTAGAGGATTCAATTCTCAAGTGTAATTCAGCAAAACAAAGCCCAAAGATTCAAAAACCCAAAAGAAATGCTTCTCCTCCAACGGTTCCTTCTCTCCAAGAGCAGAAATCACACACACATGATGTGTAACATAAAGCGAATCTTCTCCAAATCAAATTCCTCTCACAAACAAATTTAGTTGTCTTGGATCCAATACCAATGATTCTAGCTAGGACACCTGGCTCAATCCTAGTCGTTAAGTTTTTCTATAAATAAGAAGCAATGTAATCAACAATTCCTTAAGCTTTATAAAATTGCAGATTTCAGTGATCTTTTTCAGCTTTCAAAGCATATTCTCAGCGGTGCTTTCATGGTATCAGAGCCATGGAAGGCTTATCCACGTTTGCAACTCTAAGTATTACTCAGTGTGTCACACTTAAGCTTATTGAAAAGAACTATCTCCTATGGAAATCACAATTTGAATCCTTCCTCTCGGGTCAGTTGCTGCTTGGTTACATCATTGGATTTGAACTTCAACCTCAACTTACTATCTCTGTTCGGAATGGTGATGCTATTACTGAAACTTCTAATCCAGCATACAACCTATGGTATCGAAAGGATCAAATGGTTCGAGCCTGGCTTCTCGGACCCTCATCTGAAGATATAATGGGTGAAGTATACCATCTCACAACTTCGTTTGAGGTATGGCTTGCACTATCCAAGTATTTTAACCGTGTCTTCACATCTCGCCTGTTTGAACTTAGGAGAAAACTTCAAAATATTTCTAAGCAGAACAAGTCTATGGGTGATTATCTTAGAGAGTATAAGGGTATTTGTGATAAGTTAAGCTCCATAGGTCATCCTATTGGTGATTAGGATAAAATCTTTCGAGTTCTCCATGGTTTAGGAAAAGAGTATCAAGTTGTCACTACTGTAATTGAGAACTCTCTCAATAATGATCCAAGACCATCTTATGAAGAAGTTGTGTCCCAACTCACTGGTTTTGATGACAGATTGCTAGCATTTGATACCTCTGTGTCTCAGGTTACTCCACATACAACATTTTATGCTACAAATGATACTAACACTGAAGGATTTACTGGTAACAAAGGTTGTGGGTCTGCTCCTCCACGCACTGAGACTGGCTTTGCTCCTGCTAGGACTCATTCAGGCAGAGGCAGGGGGGATTATTCAACCAGAGGAAGAGGCTTTCCTCAACACACTTATCCAACTAATTATCATCAATCTCCACCCTCAAATCGTCCAACGTGCCAGATTTTTGGAAGAGTCGGACATGTTGCACTAAAGTGCTTTAAACGTTTTGATCTTGCCTATCAGGATGATGAAATTCCAGCTGCTTTGTCTGCTATGAAAATTGCAGAAACTGATCAGATACAGTCAGGTCTTAAGTGGTATCCTAACAATGGTGCATCGACTCATATTACTAGCTCACCAAGTCATCTTCAAACAGTTGTACCTTACCAAGGACGAGAATCTGTGATGGTTGGTGACGGTAAATACTTGCCTATTACCCATGTTGGCTCTATTCCTTTAACAACCACACCAGGTTCAACATGTACTCTTTATTTGCATGATGTCTTACTATGCCCAGATATTAGAAAAGCACTTCTTTCAGTATCAAAAGTTACTGCTGATTATCCTTGCTCATTCATGTTTGTTGCTGATACTGTATATGTAAAGGATACAGTGACACAACAAATTCTCACTCAAGGACATAGGCATGAGGATCTCTATATCTTGGACAAACCAGCCTTCCTGACATTCTATTCATCAAGACAAACAACTGCTAGTGATGATGTTTGACATATAAGCCTTGGCCATCCAAGTAATGACGTTCTCAATTTCCTTTGTGCAAATAAGGCAATTGTCACGAATAAGAGAATAACAAAGATGTGTGAATCTTGTCAACTTGGGAAAACCTCAAAATTACCTTTCTCAGCTTCTACTTTTAAGTCAAATTACCCTCTTGAGAGAATACATTGTTACTTATGGGGACCTTCTCCAATATGTTCCTTTCAAGGTTATAAATACTATGCCATCTTTATTGATAACTTCTCAAGGTTTTGTTGGTTCTACTCTCTAAAGCTTAAATCAGACTTCTGCAACATTTTTTTTTCCAGTTTCAGCAGCTGGTAGAGAACCAATTTAACACAAAGATAAATAGTGTTCAGTGTGATGGAGGTGGGGAATTCATCAACACTGCTCTAACCTCCCACTTAGCTAGTTGTGGCATTCGTCAACTAATCTCTTGTCCTCATACTCCTGAGCAAAACAGATTAGCAGAAAAAAAAGCATCGTCACATTACTGAATTAGGCCTCTCAATGTTGTTTCAAAGTAAAAATGCCTCCACAATATTGGGTTGAAGCTTTCTTTACTGCAAACTTCCTCAACAACCTATTACCTTCCAGTGTTCTGCAACATCAGTGCAGTCTTTATGAGACTTTGTTCAAGAAATCAGGTGACTACTCTTTTCTTCGGGTTTTTGGGTGTGCTTGCTACCTTTCTTTAAGACCTTATGCAACCAATAAACTTGAGCCACGATCATTAAAATGTGTCTTTCTGGGTTACAATGATAAATATAAAGGATATAGATGTTTATATCCTCTTACCGGAAGGGTTTATATTAGTCTTCCAGTACTCCATTACTTACAGCTTGGCAACAAGGATTTTTACCTGTTTCAAAGCCTCTGCAACAACTAGTGAAGATGACTTACTTCACATGGTTCAAATCCCCTATCCCGCTCAGTCTCAAGCAATTCCTTCACCTGTTGATTCTGCCACTATTATAGTTCCAATAACTGCTGCTGCTGATTCTAATTTACAGGAACAACCTTTTTTTACTACTAATGATTTTCCTCCCTTGATATCTCCAGGAAATTCTGATGATACTCAGCCTTCTCACCCATGAACAAACGAAGCAAATATGGTATTTCTAAACTCAATCCAAGGTACATGTTACTTGCTTCTACTTCGGCTACTGAACCTAAGACTGTCAAGACAGCTCTTAAGCATCCAGGTTGGTCTGCAGCTATGCGTGATGAGATTCAGTCCTTTTATGACTCTAACACCTTTTCTCTAATTCCGTTTCAGCCTGATATGCATGTCTTAGACTGTAAATGGGCTAGTAGTTAAAGGTTATGATCAAGAAGAATGTGTGGTTTTTCTTGAAACTTTTAGTCTTGTGGTTAAGACTAGTACTGCCAGAACGATGCTTCACTTAGCACCTACAAGCCAATGGCGTCTTTGTCAGCTGGATGTGAAAAACGCTTTCTTTCATGGTAATCTTCATGAAACAGTTTACATGTCTCAACCACCAGGATTTATTGATTCCTCCAAACCTCATCATGTGTGCAAGCTTTATAAGGATGTTATGGTTTAAAATAGGCCAAGAGAATGGTTTAACAAGTTCAACACTTATCTCATTGAGTTTGGGTTTGAATGCAACATTCCTGATATGTTCTTACTGCGAGAATGTAACACAGGTGAGGAACTGTTATGTTCTTAATGCTCTATGTGGATAATATTGTACTTACTGGTAATGACAATGCAATTATTGATCAGTTACTTGTCTTACTAGGCCAGCAATTTCACATGAAAGACCTTGGAGCTCTTAGCTATTTTTTTGGAGTTCAAATCACTCGTGATTCAGATGGATTATTTCTCAGTCAGCAAAAATATAGTGAAGAGTTATTGGAAGTTGCTGGGATGGCTGATTGTGCTCATATGCCAACGCCTTTACCTCTCCAGTTGGATCGTGTTCCTCATCAGGATGAGTTATTTTTTGAACCAACTTATTTCAGGAGTCTGGCTAGAAAATTGTTGTACCTTACTCTGACCAGACCTGATATACAATTTGCTATCAACTATGTTTGTCAAAAAAATGCATGCTCCTTCTATCTCAGACTTTCATCTGCTCAAGCGAATCTTAAGGTATATAAAGGGCACTGTTATTTATCATATTCTACTCTCAGCAGCCTCTACGTCTTTCCTAAGTGTCTATAATGATAGTGACTGGGAAAATTGTAAGGATACAAGGCGCTCAGTCGGCGGTTTCTGTACTTTTATGGCCTCCAACATAATTTCTTCGTCTGCCAAAAAACAACCCACAGTTTCAAGAAGTTCTACGGAGGCTGAATATAGATCTTTATCCGCTACTGCTGCTGAGCTAACTTGGATTGGCTCCCTTTTATGAAGTCTTGGAATTACTCAGTCCGAGGCTCCTTAGTTGTTCTGTGATAATCTCTCAACAACATACCTCACTGCCAATCCGAAACTACATGAGCGGTCTAAACACTTTGATGTCAACTTTCATTACGTTAGGGAACGTGTTGCTCTTGGGCTTTTGGAAGTTCAGCATGATCCTGCGTCTCTCCAGCTTGCTGACATTTTTACCAAGCCCTTACCTGCTTCCAACTTTCATAATCTTCGTTTCAAACTAGGTGTGTGTGAACCACCCACACCAAGTTTGAGGGGGAATGTAAGTGTTATTAAAAAAATTGAACATGTTTCAAGTTTGGCAAGGACTCTTCTACAATCAGAGGATTCAACTCTCAAGTGTAATTCAACAAAACATGAAGCCCAAAGATTCAAAAGCCCAAAAGAAATGTTTCTCCTCCAACGGCTCCTTCTCTCCAAGAGCAGAAAATCACACGCACATGGTGTGTAACAGAAAACAAATCTTCTCCAAATCAAATCCCTCTCACAAAGAAATTTAGTTGTGTTGGATCCAGTGCCAATGATTCTAGCTAGGACACCTGGCTCAATTCTAGTCGTTAAGTTTTTCTATAAATAAGAAGCAACGTAATCAACAATTCCTTAAGTTTTATAAAATTGCAGATTTCAGTCATCTTTTTCAGCTTTCAGAGCTTATTCTCAGCTCTGCTTCCAGTTTAGATAATTGAAATTCGTCTCGTCTCCCACCATGAGACAATGCGATTCTTTAAAGTTTGAGTTTTAGTAAAGGCAAACGGGTAAAAATATATTTTAAGTTATTTGGTGTTTGCTTAAAATTGATTTTGCCAATATTACAGAGAAGGTGTTTGATAAAATTCCTCCTGCAAAAATTTTAGTGAAAACTTCAAAACGCTTTTTTAAAAGTTTCTCCCATGGCTGCTTTGATTTCTCTATTCACTATTCAATTCAGAGTTTCTGACATTCTCGAGACTCGTCTGTAACTTCGTATCTTCCTCCCAATTCAAAGTGATTATCAAGACGATTCCATGGTTTGGTTCTCAGTCTCATGATTTCACATCTTTAGACAGTGACATCAATAAAGGCATTTTTGATTGAAGCAAGAGGGATTCTCACGAGAGTGCAAAATACAATAAATTTAAGGAACAAAAAAAATGTGCATTTCTTACGGAATCCATTTAAAATCCCATAAAAGTTTGAATTTCTGTTGTAAATCATTTTTTTTTGTTGAGAACAGTTCAATGGAGCAGAAAGAAAACCAAAACTTTCAGTATTTTGTTTAGAGAAACAACTGTATGTTATGTTGATTGATGATGAGAACAAAAAGTGTTTGTATTACGCTAATACATTGCAGAAATCAATTCGTGGAGAGATTGTGATTCTTCAAATTAGTACACACAAGGAGAAAGTGATGTTCTCCTCGTGAAATCAAAATTAGCAGAGATCAATTAATGGTTAAGTAGATTCAGGGAGAGAACATGGGATGGACACACGCATAAGCATGAATTTTGAGGGAATACTCTTGTGGTAGTTATGTAACTTTTATAAGAGGTTATTGGTTTTTTTAAATGATTTTTCGTTTTATGTCTAATTAATTTAATTTATATTATTTAATTTATTTAATACTTATATATAATATTGTATTTTTAAATATTATAAGTACACGAGTTTACGAAAAAAAATATAAAATTTTGTAATTTTTTTCGCGAATTTGAGTTATGCACGGATTTTTTTTAATCAAAATAATATACTAATTGAATTATTTTGTTACAATAATTAAACTATTAATTTATTATTAGTTGTCATCTACAATAATATGGTAATTTTGAAAATTAATCTAATTATTTTTAAAAGAGATTTTATTTTCCAAAATTTATAAACCAAAGTTTTCTTAAATTATTATGGTATTGATTTGGCTTAATTTCATATTCATAATCTCAACTTTTAATCAATATCATGTTTAAATGTTTTGTATAAATCTATGCAACAATATTTTTAAAAATAATTTTTATTCCAAATAATATTAAAAGCAAAAATATTATCAAGATATATTTGAGTTGTATCAATTTTAAACAATTATTTTATAAAATAATTTATAATAATTTGATAATTTAATTTATGGGAATTTTGCATAAATAAACACTTGAATGTGTTATTGGCACTTTTAAACAAGTCAATGTCTTTTTGGGTTAAATACACATGGAAGAATTTTGAAGTTACGTTTTTGCCCTTGTTTTTTAACCTAATTGGATGTTCCTTTTGGTTTTCACTTTTNTGTGTGGAAAGGTAATTTAGTCTTTCACTTAACCCAAATGTCTATGGGTCTAAAAAAACTAAAGAAGGCTTTTTAAATGTGTAAAACAACCAATTTCTCCAAATTTAATGATTTCATTCAATCATTTGGTATTGTGTTTTTTTTTTTGGTAATCTCATTTGGTATTGTGTTGTAAAGAAATATAAATGTTATTTACGTTAATAATAATAAAATTTAAATATATTGAATTAGTAAAAGCTCTTAATTATAATTTAAGTACTATAAATTTATCCGTACGAAGTAAATATTTTTTTTATAAATTAAAATATGAAATATATGAGTGATATACACGAAAAAATAATAAAATTCGAATGAAACAATTTTTTTTAGTTTGGGTTTCGGTTTAAACTTAAACCGATTAAATAATTACTTTTGGTGTATATGTCATCCTCGTATTAAAAAATTTTTTTAATACAAAATATTTAACCACCCAGTTAAATAAATAAAAGAACAACTAATAAAAAAAATCTTAAGTAAAACATATATATATCCCCTATATATTATTTGAGAAACGATTTTAAAGACAACTTTGTTTTGTAATCCGTGCCACTAAAAAACTAATTTAAAAAAAATATTATACATTATTTATTTAAAATTTGTATATATCACATATATAATTTGGATATAACTCATAAATAATACTATCACCCTCTATATAATATAGTTGTAATATTTGATATATTCTAATGTTTATCGGATATAAAAGAATTTGAACATATCTATCACAAAATGCCTTAATTCAAGAGACTTTTGCAAGTTTGTCATTTTGTGTGAATACCAATTATACTTTTGGGTCTATTGATAGAATATTTTTGCAAAAAAAGAGGAATTACCTAAAATGCCCTAATTCAAACATTTTTTTTTGCAAATTTATCTTTTTTTTTGTAGAGTTTACCAATTATACCCTTAGATCTATTGTTATGATATTTTTGCAAAAAATGCTTGAATGAAGAAATTTTCTAAAAATCAATTATGCAAAATACCTTAATTAAATACATTTTTGAAATTTTTTCATAAAGTGTGAGGGTATACCACTTATAATGTTGGGTATANTTTTCTGGGTTTTGGTTTTCCTGGGTTTTGGGTTTTCGGATCTGTTCGGATTTGTTTGGATATGTTCAGATCTGTTTGGATTTGTTGGAAACGACGATTTTGTACCTGGGTTTTAGATTTCGAGAGTCAATATGTAGTGGGGTCGCTGATTTTTTGTTGATTCCGCGATTAGGGTTTATGTGGGGTTAAATCGCGAATTGTCATAAGCTGTTATAAGCATCATTATGATTTCTAATGATAACTGATATCAAATTATTCAAATTGTCATAAGCTGTTATAAGCGTTATTTTGAAATAAACGCAAAATCTGTCATATGTTGTTATAAAGACCATTATGATTCCTTATGATTACACCTTATCGAAGTCATATGGTGATGCACAAAGAGTTTAATGTATAATCACCTCATACTTGTCATAAGCTGTCATAAACGTCATTATGATTCCTGATGATAACTGATATCAAATTCAAATTGTCATAAATAAAGAGTTTATGATTCATAAATGAACTCAAAACCTGTCATAAGTTGTTATAAGGATCGTTATAACTTGTCATAAGCTGCTATAATTACCATTATGAATCCATATGATAACTGATATCGATTTTATATGGTCATAAACAGAGAGATTTATGTGTTATAAATCACCTAATAAGCAGTTATAAGAAAGTATATGATTCTGCATAATATAAATTTTTCTTCATTAAGCAAGATACAAAGACTATAAGATGGCATATCACATATCATATACATTGTGAAACAATGTTTAAATACAATATCAAATACAAATCGATTTTTTTAACAAAATGTCCTCCGAAAAAAGAATCTGTTGTCATTTAAAAGCACGATCAGTAAATCTCCATTATCCACAAAATAAATTTAGCTCCAGCATATCCTACAAATCCGCGACCTATGGTAAATCATAAACAGTTATATGGACATTATTATCTTAACTTATGAGGGTGAGAACATACAGAGAAGACTACACTTCTCAGAATCATACGAAATCATAAGTGGCTTATGAATCATAAGCAATTAGAAAATGCTTATAATGTGGTATGTAAACAAGTTACATAAATATGACATAATCGTTATGTTTAGGTATCATAAGTACTCTTATGACACCTTATGACAATCTGCAAAATCAGACAAACACAATTTGAAGAAACAAAGTAAAATTGAGAAACCCAGAAAAATCTTAACCCATAAATCATGAGCAGTTATATGGACATTATTATCTTAACTTATGGGGGTGAGAACATACGTATCTTATGATACCTTATGACAACTGCGCAAAATCATACAAACACAAAAAACCCAGAAATTGCAATGTCCACAGAAACCCAGAAATTAAGAAAACCCAGAAATTAAGAAAACCCAGAAATTAAGAAACCCCACAAAAAAGAAAAAAAGAAAACCCATAAATTGCAATGTCCACAAAAAACCCAGAAATTAGAAAGAAAAAAAACAGAAAAAAGAAAGAAAAAGAAACACAAGAACAAGAAGAAGAAACAAAACAAGAAGAAGAAAC
>KE153516.1:34489-44520 GCA_000411095.1 Aethionema arabicum
GGAGAAGGGCAAAATTGGTAGAACATGTAAAAGTAATATTTACTTTTGCCAAGAATAAAGTTATGTGTAGTAGTGCAAATTGACCATCCCAATGTGTATTTTGTGCAAATTCTCTTAATTTATTAACAATATTAAATTTATGAACACTTATACAAATTTTAAAGGGAAAATTGGTAAAATAAACAAGAGAATTTGTGTGAATTATATTTTCACATACCTTATTTTTGTTTTATATACCCAATTGTGTTGTAAGATGTTATAAGGTATCATATAATTTTTTATAACAAAACTTATGAAATATTATACTTTCTATTTACTAATATAAGATGTTATACGATGTTATAAGATGTTATAAGATGTTATAAGCGAGTGTATAAAAAAAAAAAAATAAGCTACAAATGTGTATATACCTAAAACACCTTTTCCAAAGTGCATATTACTAATTCTCCCAATAAACAAATGAAAGACATTTTAATCAAATAAACAATTGATTGTAGTTTTATGTTTTGTAGGCAAAATTTAATAGTGAAAGACAAAATTACCCCTAAATATTTAATAACTTTCTCTTTGATTTGTCATAAAAAGAGAAAGCAAGAGAGGGAAAGAGAAAGAGAAAGAGAGAGAGAGAGAGAGAGAGAGAGAGAGAGAGAAAGAGAGAGAGAGAGAAAGAAAAAGAGAGATGTGATTTAAAAGGCAATTTTGACGCGACTTTAGGCTTTCGGCGGATTTGAGAAATTGAAAGTTGTCGAAGAAGATTCATACAACGATGACACCAGTGGGATATCAAAGTCGGCGGGTGGGCTCTTCTTTCTGGTTGTGGAAGGTTTGTTATGAGTTTTCCGGTTCAGATTAAGTTTCGTCACTTCCTTTTTTTGTTTTTTTGGGGGTGGGGATTATTTCATTTGAGGCGCCGTGTTTTTGGTGTGAAAAAAAGGGAAACTTACAGTGTCGGTGGTTAAAAAATGGGGGGTTTTTTTTTAACTCTGATTTAATATAATTAGGTTAATGTCGATTACAAGTTATATTAGCATTTAAAACATAACATCTAAGCCAAAAGGGGATTGTCATCGTAACCATCGATGTGAATCCCTGAAAAAATGGGGGTTATATATTGTTATATGTGTCTTTAAAACACTTGATATTCGACTAAATGCATCTGTGTCGCCGACTGTAATATGAATTAAAATCTAATTTTCGAAGTTATATATTGTTATATGTGTCTTTATAACACTTTATATTGGACTAAATACATCTGTGTCACCTACTCTAATGTGAAATAAAATCTAATTTTCGAAGTTATATATTGTTATATGTGTCTTAATAACACCTTATATTCGACTAAATGCATTTGTGTCAACTACTGTAATATGAATTAAAATCTGATTTTCGAAGTTATATATTGTTATATGTGTCTTTATAACATCTTATGCTGGACTAAATGCATGTGTGTCACCTACTGTAATGTGAAATAAAATCTAATTTTTGAAGTTATATATTGCTATATGTGTGTTTATACCTTATAATGCACTAAATGCATATGTGTCATCTACTGTAAATGAAAATAAAATCTATTTTTCGAAGTTATATGTTGTTATATGTGTTTTTATAACACTTTATAATCTGTAACATGTGAATTTGTGGTTTCAAAATCTATAGAAAACAATTAATAGTGTTCATATTTCCCATAATACTTAGTTTTTTTTACTTGAGTATGTTGAAAAAGAGAGAAAGAGAGAAAGAGAAAGAGGGAGGAGAAAGAGAAGAGTTGACATGGAGAGAGAAAGAGAAAGAGAAATAGAGGAGAGACAAAGAGAAAAAAGGAATCAAGTGGAAGGGGATAGTGGTCTTTCAATAATGACTAAATGTGTATAAAACACAAAAACATTTTATGAGTCTAAATAAGTAAACTAGGTCTACCAATTGTGTATATTGGCCAATTTCTCAATTTTAAAGTGGTATATGAATAAACAATGGGGATTTACAAAAATGCCCCAATTCAAGTCTTTTTTACAAAAATGTCCTAGTTCAAACATTTTTTTGCAAAAATGCCATAACATTATACCCAAAAGTATATACCACTCTCACACTCTATGATAAATTTGCAAAAGTATATTGAATTAGGTCATTTTGCATAATTGATTTTTAAAAATGCATTCATTCAAGCATTGTTTTTGCAAAAATATCATAACAATAGACCCAATGGTATAATTGGTATATCCTCACACAAAGGGGAAATTTGCAAAAAAAACATGCTTGAATTAAGACATTTTGCAGAATTCTTCAATAAACAATTGATAAGTAAAAAAAATATTATTTGTTGTACACATTATGTCATTTTTTATTTTTTTACACTTATGTTTTATGTATTTGGAAAAATATATATAATTTACATAATTTTTTAAAAAATTGACATGAATTATATATTTTTTTAACAACGGAATATGATGATAAAGTTGTGTGTTCTATAAACTTACAAAATTTATGTAATAACACCACACATTATGTATTATGGTAAAAATTAAAAAACATGCGCGTAGCGTAGGTATAATCCTAGTGAAGGAATAAAAGAAAAGGAGAGAAGGAAAAATGGGTTGTTTCGAGAAAGGAAAAGGAAAAAGAAGAATGAAAAGAAATATGGAATAGAAAAGGAGGGAAATTTTTTTAAAAAAATTTGGCAGTTTTTTTTTGTCTTATTCGTGATTTTTTTTGTTTAAATTACCGCCAAATATTACATGTAGTTGAACCCAGTTTTCAGTTAAACTGATTTTGAGAAACT
The DNA here is from genome assembly GCA_000411095.1 of Aethionema arabicum. NCBI lineage: Eukaryota > Viridiplantae > Streptophyta > Magnoliopsida > Brassicales > Brassicaceae > Aethionema > Aethionema arabicum. The sequence goes on from KE153516.1 coordinate 37,266, forward strand.
TGTGATTTGAAAAATTAAACATTTATCTAGTTAAACCATACTTTCAATAAAATATTTTATGTGCCACCGTTAAACTTGATTAGATATATTACATTAACAATGTTTTCGTATAATAATATCAACATATAATTAATATTTGTATCTTTTCAACATAATGTAGTGACAATCTACACAATATACTCTATTTGTTGAAACTTGAAAAACTAAACTTTTTTACTCATCAATTTGTTTTAATTAGTTTACTTAAATTTATTTTATTATAATTTATATTTTTTACTCCTGATTTATTTATTTAAATTTATTCCAATTTTAAATATTAAATTTCTGATTTTTTTTAATCAATAATTTCAACTCTAAGTATAGTTGAACTAGTTTATTTTAGACTGAATTTAAAATTTAAACCATAAATATAATTAAAACTTGTTTATTTTATATGATTAGTGTTCCAAATAAACCATAAATTTAATTAAAATTATTTATTTTAAATTTATTATGTGTATGATTTTTAATTTATAAATTTCAGTTAATGTTAAAAAAAATTGAAATTTCAAATATTATTCAAAAATATTTAAAAAAATAATAATAAATTTAATTAAACTTGTTTGTTTTAAATGATTATTCTATTAAATAAAATTCAATTTTTTTATTTTAAATAATTATTTTAAACGGGAAAAAATAATTATTTTAACTTAAAATTTTTAAAGTTTTTGTGAATATTGAAAAATAGTGAAAAGAAAAAAAAGCTCACAACGACGCATGAAATGATTTGTCTTTTTTATCTAAATTTTNTGATTTGTCTTTTTTATCTAAATTTTAATTTTTATTAAATTAAGTGAGTTTATTATTTATTTATTTATTTTTAATAAAAATGAAAAGGACACGTTGATAAAATTAAAATAATGAAGATATTTAACGGATACATAGGAGTCGATTGAGAAGACTTTTTAGTAGAGTTGTAGCTAGGAGGGGCTGAAGGAGAAAGCTTTTGAAGCTATAAGCGGCTGAAACTTATATTAAAATTATTTGATTGGTAAAGTTGTGAGCTGCTAGACATAAAATTACTAAAATAGACATATACTAAACAAAAATAGAAAATTAATTAAATCTATAAACACAATTATGACTTTTTACTATTTAAATAGCTTACAGTTCGGGAAAAACTCCAACGAAGAGTTTAGAGGTGAGGAACTTTTAGACCACCTCTAAACTCGACTTTAAGTTCCGTCAGTCATTCGTGATTGGATTTTAAATAACTTTAAGTCCGACTAAAAGTCTAACTAATCAAACCCCATAGAATATATAAGAGGTAAGATTTATTTTATACAGATGATGGTAAATGGGAAGAAAACCCCTTTTCAAAACATTTAACACAAATATGAATATATTTTAAGTTCTCTCTTCTTCATGTCTCACATTCTCTCATTCTATCACTTTTTAATTCTCTTATTCAATCATTCTCTCATTCTCACATTCTCTATTTCTCGTTAAATTAACAAATTGTGTTTTTTCTTTAATTTAAGGTCTTTTGAACTATGATGTAATGTGCAGTTGTATGTCTAAATTCTACGGGATGGGATTTTTAATTCTACGATAAGAGTTTATGGCAGGATTGTCGATAACATACATGGTAGAGGTGCAATTAATTACCGCAGTATGATTGTTGTCGTTGCTTCCATATGGATTTGTTGTTCAATTTAATCTCTAAAATAAAGGGGTTGATTGGTAAGAGTGTTGTGAGAGCTGTTTTGGCTTTTACAACAATAAAAGCTAAAAAATCCCAATCAGACTGTATCTAAATACCTTCTCCTAAATTTTCTCCCAGCCAAGTTTTTTATTTTTCTTCATAGTTTCACTAAAGTTTCAAAAGTACCTAATTTGTGACTGTTTAAAATAATAAACTTACAGTCATGAAAAATTACAGCTAATCATTTAACGGTCTAATTTAAACAGTAACAGCTCACAGTAACAGCCACAACCAATCAGCCCCAAAGACTCTACCCTGGGTCATTAAAGTACCAATTTACGGTCAATCTGGGGAACAGTCAAATCTATTTCTCATTAATTCGTTCGAGAGAAAGCTTCGATTCTCCTTCAAAATTTGTGACGGCCATGGAAACCGACGCTGCGTGTCTATCTCCGTCGTCAACTTCTCCGGTTGATATCAGTGTCGTAGACGTGTTCTGGCACGAAGGAATGCTCGGCCACGTGGCCGTCGATGGCGTCTTCGACACTGGATTCGACCCAGGGTTCCTAGACGTACTGGATAAGCATCCGGAGAACGCAGATCGCGTCAGGAATATTGTCGCTATTCTACAACGCGGTCCCATCGCTTCCCATGTCAATTGGTTTTCCGGTCGCCGCGCAATCAATTCAGAACTTCTCATGTTTCACACACAAGGTAGATGCTACTAGATTACTGTGACTCTCTTCAAAAGATTTATCGATCTAAGCGGTTATAAGTTTTGAATTCAAAATTTAGATGTAAGCTTATTTTTGTAAGGAAAATATGTCCATGTATATCTTCATTTGGTATCTTCCTTTTTTAGAAGACTACTTTTGTTCTGTTTTGGCTTTCTCATTGTTTGTTTTGCTTGGATCCCTCTACAGAATACATAAACAAACTAATCGAGGTAGATAAATCAGGAGAAAGGCGTGAAATCTCTGCTGGTACTTTCATGAGCCCAAGCTCGTGGGACGCTGCCCTTCTTGCAGCTGGAACCACTCTATCAGCAATGAAGCATATTCTTGACAACAATGGAAAAATTGCATATTCTTTGGTACGTCCCCCAGGCCACCACTCACAGCCTACTCAAGCTGATGGTTATTGCTTCCTAAACAATGCAGGTCTTGTTGTGAAGTTAGCATTAGATTCAGGTTATTCACGAGTTGTAGTTATTGACATTGATGTGCACTACGGAAACGGCACAGCTGAAGGGTTTTACCGATCAGATAAGGTTCTTACAGTATCACTCCACATGAACCATGGCTCATGGGGCTCATCTCACCCACAGAAAGGGTCCATTGATGAACTTGGTGAAGATTTGGGATTTGGTTATAACCTCAATATCCCTTTACCTAATGGGACAGGTGATCAAGGTTATGAATATGCCATAACTGAGCTGGTGGTTCCTGCAGTTAAGAGATTTGAACCCGATATGGTTGTTTTGGTCGTTGGCCAAGACTCCAGCGCTGTAAGTTTTCTATTTATTTACCAAATACATGAATACCATATGGTAAAGGAATCCACTTATACCAACCTTTCTTACTTAACTTACTGGTTTACTTTTATTCTGCAAATCATGTCAGCAATGTTGAGCTAACTGAATTGAGCATATCTCTATCTTCTTGCAGTTTAATATAACTCAATTACAAGCATGTTTGTTGCCTTTTTATTGTTTTCTCAGAGATGGGTTACTGATACCTAACTGTTTGCAGTTTCAGTACTCTATTTTGAAACTTTATTAATCACATCTTGCTGTCGTTGTTCATGGTTCATGTAACCAATATCTGACTTAGCAAGATCACTGAAAGAATAGGCTAGGGTATCTGATCAACTCTTCTATGGGTTTATAACCACAAGAAATGTCTAGCTTACGGGTAAACACCTTGTGTAAGCTACTTCAATGCCTCTTGTGTAAGTCTCGCCTCTTGGTTAATTGTTTGCGACCTAGAGTTCTCCTAGTTGAGCATAATGAATTCATTTTCAGTTCTGCTGTTATTAAACAAGCTTTCAATTTAACGGTTCATGGCAACATCTGACTCGTATGGAATCTCATTCACCGTTCTTCAGTTGCTCTTTTGCTATTTCGTTTACTAGATAACATGTGTGATTTAGCTTTCATCATTTGCTAAAGATGCTGAGTGCACAAATTATATTTATTGTTGATCTGCAGTTTGACCCAAACGGGAGATAGAACCTCACAATGAGTGGTTACCGTAAGATTGGGCAGATTATGAGGGGAGTTTCAGATTATCACAGCAATGGACGTTTGCTTATCGTGCAAGAAGGAGGATACCATGTAACGTATTCGGCATACTGTCTCCATGCGATGCTTGAAGGGTTGTTGAAGATTCCTAAACCGCATCTATCTGATCCAATTGCTTATTACCCTGAAGAAGAAGCCACTGTTGTTGAAGCTGTGAAATCCATTAAAAGATTCCACTTGGAAGTAGTTCCATTTTTTAAAGGAACTTGAGTTAATGTAGAATCGAGCGAGTTATTTGGCTCCTCCTTGTGTGGCTTGTAATAACTCAATGAATTGCTTGTATTTGTTATTTCTGAGCATAATATTGAATCAACAAAGGAACACATAACACTTGACTTATGGCGTTTGTATGTGGTTTACTAGTGTTAAGTCTTTATGGGGAAAGCCTTGTGATCACCGTTGAGTTTCAAATCACAATTTACGACTATCTTCCGAGTTCATGGTGAAATATGCACAATCATTTAATACAGAGTGGAATCTCGAATCTTCATGAACAGTTGATCCACTGGATATATCTTCTGACTAAGTTATTAAATTAAGGTAAACAAGCCACTACAAGAGATTGATCAAAATTCAAACTCAAGAAAAACTTTTTATTGTTGTGAACTTGTATCTTTATTAGGTATAGATTGGAATATATATATACATGAGGTAAACCCTAATGGGCCTAATGGGCCGGTTAATGAGTCCATCAATATATTTTATAACACTCCCCCTTGGACGAAATAACCGTGCCCNTTGGAATGCCCAAATTCCTTGCAAGAATCACATTTTGACGGTAATCGAGGATAAGAAGCGGTGATGAAAACAGAGTCTCCATCCTTGTCTTCAACCTCAATAACCTCAGGGATAGGAGAGTCCACATGAAGCACAACTTTAACCTTAGCCTTGCCTGAAAAATTTTCAATCAATCTAGATTTTTTTCAGTGTGAAGTGGCTCACCCACAGCACTAGCAATAACACTGATGCCAGCCACAGCACTATATATACTTAACTAATGAGTGTTTTTTTTTGTTGGAATCCCACATTGGAAGGGACCAACATAAATGAGCAATATATAAATCATATGGGCCACATTTTTTATCACATGGGATTCCGACATTTTTGTATCACATATTACTTGCTTCTCATAACTTCAAGTTAATAAGCAAATGGAACTCAATTATGTTCAATTTCTTCAAAACAAAACAATCCTTGTTACCGGCGCTACCGGTTTTCTTGCCAAGGGTATGTATCTTCACTAATTTGCAAAATATTAATTAATCAATTCGTTAGAAAGTGTGTTTTTGGATTCAACTTTAAACCCACTTGAGATTGATTGATTAATATTTGTGAGATAATATTTTTTTGTTTTATTTGGAAAATGTGATAGTTTTTGTTGAGAAAATTCTGAGGGTACAACCAAATGTGAAGAAGATCTATCTTCTTATGAGAGCATCCGATAATGAAGCCGCCATGAAACGCTTACAAACAGAGGTTTACATGTCAAATAAATTTAATTAATAATGAGTAATATTTTTCTAATTTGTTACCTCATATATATATATATATATATATATATGAATCAGATACTTGAGAAAGATCTTTACAAAGTGTTGAGAAATAATCTTGGCGACGAAAATTTGAACACATTGTTTTCGGAAAAAGTTGTCCCGGTCGCCGGTGATATTTCAAAGGATAACCTAGATGTGAAAGATTATGATCTTATAGAATGTATGCAAAAAGAAATCGATATTATCGTCAATATTGCAGCTACGACAAATTTCAACGAAAGGTAAACGTATAATTTCTTTTATATTCGACCGGTGTTTTGTTTTTATACCATTAAACTTATGAGATTAGAAAAATAAAACTATATTATAAATATTATGTAGTTTGATTTCATGTTTTAGCTAGGGCTCCCTAACAGAATTTAACTTTGTATTTTTTTTCTTCTTCTAATTATTGTACCATATACACATGAAAATAGATATGATATTGGTCTTGGGATTAATACATTTGGACCACTTAATGTCCTAAACTTTGCCAAGAAGTGTGTGAAAGGAAAGTTGCTTCTTCATGTCTCAACCGGTAAGTATTTATAAATAGTTTCATTTTTACTAAATCATATGCAATTTTATTTTATTGTTGGATTATCCAATCTTACAGTTATATAAAATCAAATTTGGCATTGTTTATAGCATATGTATGCGGAGAGAAACAAGGACTCATACAAGAGAAACCATTTGAAATGGGAGAGACACTTAACAAACATGGAAAATTAGTTATCGAAAACGAAATCGAATTAATGAAACAAGAACTTGAAAAATATAAAAAACAAAATAATTCGGAAGAAGAGATTACCCAATCCATGAAAGACCTTGGAATGTCAAGGTAGAATTACTAATTAACCGCTATCTAATTGATTTTCTTGAAAATATATGTTTCTTGAAATTGATTCTTGAATTAGGGCAAAACTTCATGGATGGCCAAACACATATGTATTCACCAAATCAATGGGAGAAATGCTTCTTGGAGCTCATAGAGATAAACTTCCTCTTGTCATAATCCGTCCCACAATGATCACTAGTACTTTATCTCAACCATTCCCCGGTTGGATTGAAGGGCTAAAGTAAATATATTATCGCTATCAAATCGTTAGAATTACAAGTTCAAGTTTCAAAAGTTAGAATTACATGATCTTATTTTGTATAGAATTTTTTTATACTAATAAATAATTTTTCATTTTGATGATATATTGATACGTAGGACCGTAGACAGTGTGATTGTCGCATATGGTAAAGGAGTTCTCAAGTGTTTTATGGTGGATCTAAACTCGGTTTGCGATATGGTATATCATTAAACAAGAAACCTCTTTTTTATTTTTCTTATAGTGAATAAGATCTAACTAGATAAATTAAATCTCTTTATTTTGTGTAGATACCAGTAGATATGGTAGCAAATGCAATGATAGCAGCTGCAGCTACAAATGCTGGATGTTTAAATACTCATATCGTGTATCATGTTAGTTCATCGCACCAAAATCCGATAACATTTAGAGAAATCGATGAGTCTATGGTTCGTTACTTTACCGAAAAGCCATTGGTTGGACGCAATGGTTCGGTCATAAGAGTATCTAATTTGAGGTTCATATCAACCATGGCTCAGTTCACTTTCTATATGACCCTTTGTTACAGGCTACCTCTCAAGGTACTATAATAATAATAATAATAATAATAATAATAATAATAATAATAATAATAATAATAATAATAATAATAATAATAATA
>KE153517.1:2336-16702 GCA_000411095.1 Aethionema arabicum
GGCTGCTAGGATAGAAATCTGAATAGTTGTCTGACCAAGTTTCGCATGATCCGTAGATCCCTAAGTTTAACGTTTTAAGTTTATTGTTTTTTCTTAAGTTTAATTTCGCCCGCTTGTGACTTCGCAACCCCTCAAATCTGATTTGTCTTAGCTTACGATTTTAATTCGAATTGCATGTTCGGTTAGCCTCCCGTGGATCGATACCTCATACTACTACAATACCCCTTGTGGTCAGGAGTAGAGGTTTATAAATTTTAAAATTAATCACACCCATAGCGAAACCAATCGTATAAACCCTACGTGATCAACATACATTCTGATTTATGGGGTTCGCCTAATGTGGTTGAAAGCCTAACATGTTTTCAATATTTTGTGACATTTATAGATGATTTCTCCAGAAAGGTTTGGATCTATTTTTTAAGATAAAAAAATTAGGTTTTTTCAAAAGTTCAGTGACTGGAAACAGTTAGTTGAAACTCAGACCAAAAAGAAAGTCAAATGTCTAAGGACAGATAACGGTCAAGAGTTTTGCAACCAACAGTTTGACCAGTTATGTACAAGTTCAGGCATTAAAAGGCACAGAAGTTGTACATACACACCACAACAAAATGGTGTCTCTGAACGGATGAACCGAACCATTATGGAGAAAGTTTGATGTTGGTTAACTGATAGTGGTCTAAGTGAAAGTTTTTGGGCAGAAGCTGCTTCTACAACAGTCTATCTCATTAACAGATTACCTAACTCATCCATAGAGTTTAAACTACCAGAGGAAAAGTGGACAAGATATAAACCAAGTCTAGATCACCTAAGAAGATTTGGCTGCACAGCTTATGTTCATGTGATTCAAGCTAAAACCAGTTCAAGGGCCGAAAAGGGTGTTTTTGTTGGCTATCCTCAAGGTACCAAAGGGTACATGATATGGATGCCAGAACAAAATCAGTGTAAAATCAGCAGAGATGTGGTTTTTAATGAAGAAGAATTATACAAAGATACTTGTAAAGATTCAAGAAAACAGAGTTCTGAAAGTTCAAGTTCAGTTGGGAAGTTTATTTTCAGGAACAATTTGACCTCAGGTTTAAACAATTACCAAACAGACAGTGATGATGATACAACTCAAGGTGGAGTAAATTCAGATTCAGGTAATCTAGTTAAAAACATTAGTTCAAAATCAGAGGAAACTGAGGCTGAAACTACAAAAATTCAAGAGGAGCACAATATTGCAAGGGACAGACCTAGGAGGGAAACTAAGCTACCTTCTAAGTTTGTGGATTATGATCTAGTAGCCTATGCATTAAATTGTGCAGAAGAATTGGAAGGGGATGATCCTAGGAGTGTTAAAGAAGCTAAGAGAAGTAATCTGTGGAAACACTAGTACGAAGCTATGAAAGATGAGATGCAATCTCTACTGAAAAATAACACATGGGTTTTAGTTCAAAAACCAGAAAACAAAAAGATTATTGGCTGTAAGTGGATTTTTAAAAGAAAACGAGGAATTTCGGGTGTTGAAAAGCCACGGTTTAAAGCAATATTAGTAACTAAAGGATTTGCTCAAGTGGAAGGCATAGATTTTACAGAAATCTTTGCACCAGTGGTAAAACATGTTTCTATAAGAATTATGTTATCTTTAGTTGTTAATCAAGACTTTGAGCTAGAACAACTAGATGTCAAGACAACTTTTCTATATGGATCACTAGATGAGGAAATCTACATGACACAGCCGGAAGGTTTTATTCAAGAGGGACATGAAGATCTAGTTTGCAATCTAAAGAAATCCCTATATGGTCTAAAACAGGCTCCTAGACAATGGAATAAAAAGTTCAACCAGTTCATGGAAAAACAAGGTTTCACAAAAAGTTTGTACGATCCCTTTGTTTACTCTAAAGGAACTGACATCAGAAAGAAGGTATTTCTATTGCTATACGTGGATGACATGCTAGTGGTTTCACAAGATATGCTAGAAATCAGAAGATTAAAGAAGTGTTTAACTACTGAGTTCTACATGAAAGATTTAGGAGCATCAACAAGAATTTTAGGAATGGACATTCTAAGAGAAAGAAGTCAGGGAATTTTACGTATCTCAACAAAACTACCTAGAAAAGGTACTAAAGACATTTAATATGTTAGAATGCAAGCAATCTCTACACCTATGGATTCTCAGTTTAAACTTAAAAGTTTGAATCAAGAAGAGACATGTGTTCAAGTAAAAGAGATGAGTTCAATTCCCTATTCAAATGTTGTTGGCTCCCTGATGTATGCAATGGTTGGCACAAGGCCAGATATTGCACACTCAGTTAGCTTGGTAAGCCGGTTTATGAGTAACCCGGGCAAACAACACTGGGAAGCAGTCAAGTGGATTCTGAGATACATGAAAGGCACAATGAATTACAGTTTAAAATTCACAAAGACTGAAGGTTTTGATGTTGTTGGTTACACGGACTCAGATTATGCTACTGACCTAGACAGAAGGAGGTCCATTACAGGTTATATTTTTCAAGTAGGAGGGAATACCATAAGCTGGAGATCTGGTCTCCAAAAAATAGTAGCCCTCTCTACTATAGAAGCAGAGTATATGGCTCTATCTCAAGGTTTTAAAGAAGCTTTATGGTTAAAAGGTTTTATATCTGATTTAGGTTTTGATCAAAAACATGTTAAAGGGTTTTTTGATTCACAAAGTGCTATACATTTGGTTCGAAATGGAGAATTCCATGATCGAACCGAACACATAGACACCAGATACCATTTTCTCAGGGATGTTATCACAGAAGGCAAAGTTGATCTATTAAAAGTGCACACATCAGAGAATTTTCCAGATGTTTTGACTAAGGGGTTACCAGGAAGCAAGAGCGAGCTCGCTGTAGCTCAGCTTAAGGTTACTCCTTAGCTATTCCGCAACTAGTTGGAGGTTCAAGTTTGTTGATTTATACGGACCTCGCAGCAAAGAAAAGAAACTGAGTTAAGTTTCAAGGATTATAAAATCAACACAAGGAAGTTCAGAAACATGCATCAAGATTCTATCTAAGCTAGAAGTTTCTACAGTTTAATCTAGATCGGGTTTAAAATGTTTTACCTTCTGGTTTACAGCTTCTCAGGTTCGAAAAAGAGCTTCCATCAACCGGTCTGTTGCATGCAAAGAACAAGAAACAAAAAGACAAAATCAGACGAAGAGAAATCAAGAAAAGAAAGGTAAAATCTTCAAATAAAAGGATTTGAGAACTTACCAAGCTTTTCTTGCAGGTTCTTGGACTCCAAACTTCAAAGATCTTGGAGAAACAAGCACATATTCAAAAGGAGTGAAGAGAAATCTCGAAGGAGAAGCACTTCTCACTCAGATTCACTAGAGAGGAGATAGAGAGTCGCTATTGAGAGGAGATAGAGAGTCGCTAGGGTTCACTATCTCAGACAAAAATGCGTTTTAGATAGAGATTTCCTGAAAATACGTCTTGTGTCTGAAAGTTTATACTCTGGACTTCGAGAATGTGTTTTGGGCTTGGCAATTAGAAGTGAGCTTCGTTTAATTTATGCAAAGAAATTAAAACCCATTAGCATCATCAAAACAAAGTCGTTTTGAAGCTGAAGAGAAACAACCATATAACGACTCAACGGATCTCTATTTTTCCGTTAGATCAATTGTACCTGTTTTTCTTCTTCTTCTTCCTTGAGCAATTGTGAGTTTTCTTGAGAGCGTTTTAGGTTTTGCTCAAGCTGTAAAACAATTATCAATTCTTAGTGATACTTTGGGGACTCTAGATTCCCCACGAGACGTACCGGTTTGAATACCAGGAACTCGTTAAATTCGTGTGTGTCAAGCTTTAGTCTGTTACCGTCGAATTGAAGATCGCTGTCTGTTCTTGAGCTCGTAAGGAAGCATCCTTCTCCGTTTACATCTATCACGAAGAAAAAACTCGTATTTAATTTGGAGAAGATGATTTATTCACGATAGGTCTTCCTAATTCTACGTTGAAGGTAAACTTCCAGTTTGACGTAGACGCTTACATAGGTCTACCTAAGTCTACGTGGAATGTAGACTTTCAATTTCACGTAGATGTTTACTTAGTTTACCTTAGTGTACATCATATGTAGACCGACGTAAATGTCTACCTAAAATCTACGTTAAGGTAGACTTACTTTTCTGAAACTTTTAAAGTATTCAACTGTTATGTAGACTTCACGTAAATGTCTACATGAAGTGTACGTTAAGGTAGACTTACTTTCTGGAACCTTTTAGAAGCATTCTATAGTTACGTATACTTCACGTAAACGTGTATGTCTATATGCATCGCGCTACGTAAATTCTTCTAAGAAAATATAAATTATTGGGTCAAAATGTTTTCCAATTGACTATACAAATGATTTACACACGGTTTATTACATAAGAGAAAATTTGGCTTATAATTCGTTAAATAAAAAAATCGATAAACAAAATAAATAACATGAATAACAATGATTTTATAACAAAAATTTTATTAAGAGAAAATCGAAACGAAAAACGTGTGTGTTTTACATCTTAGACTCTTAGTTAATAGATGCACATTCACTTTGCGGTTTGTTTCCTTACAAAATTGTAAATTGTCTTGTGGCTTCTTTGAACCAGAGAACATCACTTAACTATGCATCTAGATCATGAGAGCCTATCACAAAAAAATAAAAGAAAGATTAGTTGATATAACAATAGAATCTCTTGCATAATTTTACAAGTTGAAAATGAAAAGCATATTATTAAATCTAACATAATATGATTGTTCAATTAAAGTATTGGTTGTTTATATCATCATCTAACTATCATTGTCTATGTATTTAGAAAAACAAGATGAACAAAAAATATTACAATAACTCATGAGATATCAAACACAAGACTAACCTTATTATCACAATTCTCATGAGACTTGGATATTAAAATGTCTCCTATAAGGTTATAATCATGATCACATAAGGTACTAAATTTCTAAAAAAAATTTCACCTTGTTTAGGTGATAGTTTTTTTAAAAATGCATATTGAATCTAACATAAAATACGATTTAAGTAGACTTCAGACATATTTTAGGTAGACTTGAGACATATTTTAGATAGACTTTAGACATATTTTAGGTAGACTTGAGACATATTTTAGGTAGACTTCAAACATATTTTAGGTAGACTTCAGACATATTTTAGGCAAACATCAGGCATATTTTAGATAGACTTATCATGAACTAGTTGTGTTCTCCGAATTGAATACGATTTTTTCTACTGAAAACCGAAAACGCAGAAATATTTTTCAAAACTGAATAAATTAACTCTAATATTTTGTTTACACCCTAAACCCAAAAAATTTCACATAACCCTTTCAGTTTCAATAACGCTAAAACCCTAAAACTAAATTAAAAAAAAAACCCTAAAACTATATCTAGACCCAAAAACTTAAATATGAGATTTTAGTTACTAGAAAAGAGATTTGAGTTTATAAAATCGCAAAGATAAATGACAAATCAGCTTGATTTGAATTCGAAGAAGAATGAGAATGAGTAAGAGGAGAAGAAGAAGGCGACCATGATGAATGATGAATGATGAATGATGAACGATGAAGGAAAGATGATGAATTTTAGGTTATTAAGAAGGTAATTTAGTTAAATTATATGTAAAATTGAATGATTAAAATTAATAAAATTTATTATTATTTTAATAATAAAGATATTTTGGTCGGTTCATAAAAAATGGACTATATTAATATATTCGTATTAATATACAAATCTCATATTTTTAATATAAATCACTTAATGTGTATTTTGGTCCGTTCATGAAAAATTTATTATTATTTTAATAATAAAGGTATTTTGGCGAGTTCATGAAAAATTAGATGTAATGATGTTTTATAGTCCAAAAAATTCACTTAATTATTATATACGAATAATGTTATATATATTTTTGATATAATGAAAAGTGTGTAAATAAATAAATTGTTGTAGGTTTTTCTATATTTATACTTTCCAAAGATAAATAATTTGAAAAATGATATGATAGTTTACGGCTTAACGTGTAATTATTAGAGCATTTCCAACACATTACTCTATTTTTCATTAAGAAATAGAGTATCTCAATTACATAGTTAGTTTGTGTTTCATTTTAACTCACTACTCTATAACAGAATATTTGAATTACTTCTTACAAAAACCGTTCTAAATTATTATTTCTGGCTTCTCGCTATATTTTAGAGTAAATATATACAGAAACCCAACTATATATTCCTTTTAGATAGAGTAAAAAATAAAGGCAATATAGAGTTGAATTTGAGTGTATATTCACCCTAAAATAGAGTCAATATTGTGATTTACTCTATTTTAGAGTGGGAGATTGGAGATGGTGGTTAAAACACGTTTTAATAACAAATAATTGTTAGGGAGAAATTCTAATAGATTTTCCAAATTTGTTTTTAAAAGGTTAAATATGATGAGATTTATGTTAATGCTAGAAGTTTACTCGTACAATGTACGGGATAAATATTTTGTTTTTCTGATTTTAATGTCAAACAGTTTTAATATTTCTTTTAAAAGTACTGTATAATATATTTTTAAATTAGAATATGAATTACATATGAAATATATACGAAAAATAATAAAACACAAACGATTCTAATCTTTTTTAGTTTATATTTGCTATTCCCATGTAATATTTCTTACCTGTGTTAAAAAATGCAATACTTTGATAAAATTTAATTATAAAATAGTGTTTATTAATATAATAAGTATTATATACGAATAATGTTATATAATTATTATATTTTTTAATGGAAAGTGTGTAAATGCATAAATTGTTGTAGGTGTTTCTATATTTATACTTTCCAAAGGTAAATAACTTGGAAAATGATATGATAGTTTACGGCTTAACGTGTGATTATTAGAGTATTTGCAACACATTACTTTATTTTTCACTAAGAAATAGAGTATCTCAATTACGTAGTTAGTTTGAGTGTTATTAGTTTGTGTTTCATTTTAACCCACTACTCTATAAAAGAATATTTCAATTATATCTTTTACAAAAATCGTTTTAAATTATTAATTGTGGTTCTCCCTATATTTTAAAGTAAATATACACGCAAACCCAACTATATATTCGCTTTAAATAGAGTAGAAAATAGAGGCGATATAGAGTATAATTTGAGTGTATATTTACTCTAAAATAGAGTCAATATTATGATTCACTATATTTTAGAAGGGGGGAGGGGGAGGTTTGAGATGGTGGACCGCCTTATCTTTTATGTACTAATATATGTGTTATTATAAGATTTCATATAATTGTTTATGATAAAGTTTATGAGACATTGTTGGGATTAATTCACACTTAAACCAATAATGAACCAAGACTTTCACATTTTTCAAGCATTTTACAAAGGGAGCAAATACACTGATTCATTTAGAAGGGTTGGTTGTTGGTTTGAATAGTGAAAGTTTCGGTTTGAGTTAGATAGTTTAGAAACAAAGTCGGTTAGGTCGTTGGTGACCGTTAGCTCATCTTCTTCTCCTTTAAATACTCAGAAACTTGGTCTTGACTAGATGATGAGTGTGTGAGGTCTGTAATCTTTGTAAGTGGCTCAATTGCATAGTGAAATCGTCAGTTCTTGTTGGCCGAGACGTAGGGATTCAATTTGAATCTGAAGTCGTTGTGTTCTTCTCGTTCTCTCTTCTTTCTTCTTCTTGAACTTTGTTCTCTCAAATCCCCATAAACAAACTCTTGAACCGCTTAGATTTTGCTACAAGTGGTATTAGAGCAAGGTAAAAATTGCTCAAGAATGGTTACTACACGAATAGAAGTTGAAAGATAAGATGGATCAGGGGATTTTGCGTTGTGGAAGGCTCGTGTAATTGCTCATCTTGGAGTTCTGGAATTAAAAGGAATTCTTACCGATGAAACTTTGGTGTTGATACAGGAATTAAACAACCAGAAATCCGGAGTGGATTTCGAATATGCGGCGACTCGACTAACGAGAGGCGGATTGAATGCGCGTGAGTTAGAGTTGATTTAGAGTTGAGATTTGGTTGAGTTTAGACAGAAAAGATTTAAGACAAGAAAATATGCAGAAATATCCTTATTGATTATTTTATCACAAGATAATTTCATACAAAAAGTTTCGGATCCCTTTCTTAGGGGTTTACATTGGTATTTTCTACTAAGCCGCTTAACCGCTTCACCCTACATTCGTGCGCTGCTTGGACTTGGTCTCCCGCTTTCTTCGCCGCGGATTGGATGAGTGGAGACTTTGTTGCTTTGACCGTTGACTGCTTACTCTTTGCTGGGGCGGGCTTCATGGATTTTGGGCCTTGCTTGTTTCTTGGATTGCAGGCCGTTCCAGGACGGATCTGGTATCATCAATTGCCCCCAGCTTCTTGGGCTGCGTTGCGGAGCCCGGGAAGCGTTGGTCTTCTTTCCTTTTGAATTCCCCCTTTTATTCGTGGGATTTGGTTATTGATCGAATATTTGTTGCGGACTGCTCGCGTCCTTACCAGCGACTCTTTCTGGGGATTTTGAATTTGAAGGCTATCTTCATATAGTCGCTTCATTTTCCCCTTAGTAATTATTGTGTTCTTTTTGTGCGAGACTCCCAATGTAACCGTTCAGTTTCCCCGCGGCTCGCTTTTTTACTGCTTATAACTTAGCGGTTTCTGCACTTAGAGAGTTACTTTCTTTCTTGTTTGCTTTGTGATTACCGTTTCTCTCTTGCAGAGTCTATTTTGTGTTAAGCTTTGTGATGTTTCGTCGTCGCGAAGTTCTGTGGGCAATAGTCCGTTATCTGTCGGTTCTTCCTCCTCCGGCGGAGATGAGGAGTTTGGTTCCCCTAGGGCTGTCCGCGGCAGCGTAGGTGCTGGGACATCCGCTGGTGAGGGCTTTTCCTTGCTAGACTTAAGCGAGTTTCGTGCTCAGCATGGGGTTCCTGGGTCAATTGACCTATACACTGATTTGAGCGAGGCTCCTCTTGGGTGCGTCCTCGCCTCCACGGCGTATTTCGATTCATGCAACCTTATTTTCCGATTCCCCGTCCGTTACTGGAACTAGTGTCATTGTTGGGGATTGCACTTCATCAGATGGTTCCGTCGTTTGTGCGGATTGCTATAACGGTTTTTACGTTGGCCCGCGAGGCCTACTTAGATGTTATGCCGAGCGTTTTTCAGTAGCTTTTCCTTGTGAGCCATTCCAGGGGTCGCCCGCAGTTTCATGCAGGGCCCCGTGGCAGATTGCGCCTAATCGAGGGTCCGACGCCTCAGGAGGACCGGTGGCGGGAGAGGTTTTTCGCGTTCAGCGGGAATGTGAGTTCCTTAGGCGATTTCCCCGCCGAGAAGATCTCGTATCATGAGCGTGTCGATGTTGGTCGGTTATTCGTCTGAGTTTTGTTCCTCGTTTTGACGATTACTCAAGAATTGTTAATCGACAGCATTCCCGTCTTTGTATTGCAGTGAGATCCAGAGCTTCCCTTCCTCCGCCTTTGCTCGAAGAGTTGGTAAGGTTGTTGCGGCAGAGAGAAGTTTGCCTCGAATCCTTCACTACCGCCGGGGTGCGTCAAGCTTTCTGTGAAATCGGTTCTCCCCATTGTGGTTTAATGGCTAATGCTGGACCCGCTCCTTCTGCTCCACGCCGGTCGGGCCGATCGTCGGTCAAGGGATAAGGTATTATGGGATCTTTAGTCTTTGTGTAGCATTTCCGTTTATGTCTTGCTTTCTAACTCTGGTGCCTGTCTAGGTTACTCCCGAAGCAACACCTGTGTCCGCTCCTCTACTGGGAACGCGACTAGCGGTTTCTTGCCGGATGTGGCTTCCGCCCCCTTTGTTCATGGAGGTGAGCCTATCGCTTCTGCTCCTACCGTGCAGGTGGGGCATGACGAAGAGGTTATTGGATCGTTCCCCAAGCGGACTCGGGTAGATTTTGGTGATGGTCTGCCTCAGAAACAGTCGAAGTCAACTCGTTACTCGTGGACTTTCGCGCACGAAGCTAACTGCCCTATCTCGGAGGATCAGCGTAGTATGGCGACTATCCTTCGCCATTTTAGACCGAGGAGTTGCTCGATGCTCCCCGTTTCGGAGCTGTCTGCATGGGAGGACTATATTGAGGCGGTGTATGCTGTAGGGTAGGTTTGCGTCATTTTCTTGTTTTTAACGATTTACGCCTACTTTATGGCATGTTTTAATTCGTGTGCGCCTGCTGCTTGTCAGGCTATGAGTGTCGTGAACAAGATGGTGGCAGGGTATGAATTTAGGCTTAAGAAGGTCGGAGTCGCCGGGTCGTCGAGCGTCGGAGTCAAGTCGGCTGATAGTCTCTCGGGGACTGTCAACATCTTGAATGAGACCTTGAAAGGTAAAGACGCCAGGATTATCGCCTTGCAAGCGGAGCTCAGCGACCTGGCCGGAAAGTTAGCAGCTGTGGAGGGTCACGTTGCTCGGATCGAGGCTGAACTCCTGCGGAGGACAGAGGGCAAATCGCCGGGTGGAATCTTGATCGCCCGGGCTGTGCATGAGACGAAGAAAGAGGGCCAACGGGTGGCGCCAGTGATTGACCTTCATGCCCGGTTGGAGACCATGACGAAAGTTCGTGACTTTCAGGTTCGACAGGCGTGGATCAAAGGTAAGCTTTCGATTCTAGAGGCTATTAAGTGCGGATCGGGGACGGTCGTAGAGCTTGAAAACAAATTGAGGTATGATGAGTCGGTGGTAGACGCTCAAACTCCTCGCTACGAAGCGCTCCCGTGGGGACACGAGTGTCTAGACGTTGATGCTTTGGCCTAGGATCTAATGGCCGTGGATAGCGCGGAGGAGGTTCCCGAGGGTGGTGACCAGTTCAGAGGCTATCTTGGCGGTGCTGCTGATCTCTCGGACCCATCGGACTAGCCTTCTCCTTTTATTTTGGGCTAATACTTTGTTTAACGTATGTCGTTTTTTTGTCGTTTTTGAGACTAGTCAGGGTTATTTCCCTTTTTGTTTCCATTCTAAGTTGACCCGTTTCCGCGCCTTTGCCGTGAGCTTGTGTTGCTTTCGTTTTACTCTTTTTTTTTAAGCGCACCTTCTTTTGTGTTACATGGTGCTGTCATTCTTTGGAAGACATCTATCTTTCTTGGGATGGGCTCTATTTCTCGTTCGGTGATTAAGTACCCTATAAATTCGCCGGAGGCCACTCCAAAGGAACACTTTTGTGGGTTCAGCTTCATCCCATACCGGTTTAGTACGTCGAAGCATGTGCGCAGCTGTTCGACATGCGTCTCTGCGCTTTTGGATTTCACTAGCATGTCGTCTTATGTAGACTTTCATGGTGGTTCCAATCTTCTTGGTGAACATTTTGTTGACCAAGCGCTGATACGTTGCACCAACATTTTTTTAGACCGAAAGGCATTACTCGATCGCAGCAAGTACCCCCGTTGGTTATGAACGCCGTTTTTTCTTGGTCAACGGGGTGCATTTGAATTTGATTGTACCCTGAGAAAGCATCCATGAATGAAATGAGTTCGTGCCCAACAGTTGCTTCGATGATCCGATCGATATGTGGGAGCGGATAGCTATCCTTCGGACATGCTTTGTTTAGGTCTGTGAAGTCTATACATATCCTCCACTTGCTGTTCTTTTTCTTAACCACGACCGAGTTGGCTAGCAAGTCTCTGGGTATTTAACCTCTCTGATTGATCTTATTTTTATGAGTTTCGAGACTTTGTCTCGCACCGCTTTTGCTTTCTCGGGCCCAAGTTTTTGTCGCTTTTGTTTCACCGGCTTGTACACCGGATCTACGTTCAATTCGTGTGACGTCACCGAGATATCGATCCCGGTCATGTCCTCTGCTAACCAAGCGAACGTGCTTGTGTTGTTTCGCAGAAAAGTGATGAGTTCAGACCAACCGAGTTCGCGAAGCTCGATCCCGATGTTCACTGTTCGATCCGGGCGCGAGGGGTCTATGCTTATCGGTGTGACTTGAAAAACCTTCGGTTTTTCTTGATAGAGAGGCCTTGCTGCGCTTTCTACCTTTCGACTGGGCACAGCAGTTATCTCTAATTGCGATAAGCTGTGTTTTCGGGCTGCCATATGGTTTTCCCTCTTGTAGCACCGTCTTGCGGTTTTTTTTACTGCCGCGTACCACTCCTTCCTTATTCCCTTTCAGGAATTTCAGGTATTGGTGGTACGTCAAGGGTACTGCCTTCATGGTGTTGAGCCATGGGCGGCCCATTATCACGTTGAACGGGGCCGGCTTATCGACGACCACAAAGTTCACGAGTCTGCACACGACGTTCGCGGTCACCGGCAGCTGTACGGTTCCGAGGGATTCGGATGTGTTGCCTGCGAAGCCGGGAAGGATTTTCTTCTCGCCTAATAGTTTGCTAGGCGAGTGTCCCATTTTCTGGTAAGCGTCGTAGAAAAGGAGGTCTACTGAGCTTCTGATGTTGATCATGATTCTAGCGAGTTCGTATCCACCCACGTTTAGAGCGACCACCAGAGCATCGTCATGTGGTCGGTCTAGCGCCTGAGTGTTATCCTCCTAGAAGGTCAGCTTAGGGTCGTCGTCATTTTATTTCCGTTGAGGCGGAACGTAATTCTTTCTTGTGGATTTTTCTTTGCGCTCATGAGCCTTAATGGCGTTCATGGTGTTATCAATCAGTGAAGAGCCGCCGCAGATATAATCGATTCGCACCCGCTGACCCGGGGGTTCTGGGGAGTTCGACTTGTCTCTGGAATCATTGTCATTCTTCTCGGGATCTCGCCCTCTTTTGGGTCTATCGTTACCATCCTTTTTTGGTTTTCTCATTCCCTCTTTCCACATGTTATTCGGTTTGAGCCAGTTCGCCACTCGACATTCTTCTAGTGAATGGGAGTTAACGTCGTGGTAACTGCAATATTTTTGGCGTTCGCTGGGTCTTTCCCGGTCTTGCTATTGTTTGCCGTGTCTGTCACGGCGTACGAATGCTTTCCTTGTCCGCCCTCCTAGGGCTTTTTGGAACTCGGAGGGCCAGGTGGCCTTGTTTTCCTTGCATCCTCCCTTTGGGGATCCTTTTGGGAGTCCACCGGTCGTTTCTTATCCTCCCAATTGGCAAAGTTCGAGGCCCGATGGAGCGCATTGCCGAGCGTACTGGGAGGGCGTACTCTCAAGTTGTGAGAGAATTGGCTTGTCTGCCAGACGCCGCGCTGGAACGCCACAAGGGCCATCTCATCAGACAGGTTGGCGGATCTGGCCTTCATGTCCTTAAACTTCGCCACATACTCTCGTAGAGGCTCGTTTCTTTGTTGGGTCAGGCTCAACAGGCTGATGATATTGCATTTACTTTCCATGAAGATGGAGTAATGCTTAAGGAATAGTTCGGCCAGAGATTCGAAACCATCGATCGAATTCTCCGGCAGGCTGGAGAACCATTTCAAGGCAGGCCCTATCAGGTTCTCCGAGAATAAGCGGCAGAAACCAGCCTCTTTTTTTCTCCGTCCGGGTGAACTGTGTCCGCAGCTAGGCGGAATAGCTTCATGTGAGCCACTGGGTCGGTGTTCCCTTTGTACTATGGGAATTTTATTTTTCCCACGTCCCGGATTCTCGCGTTAGCGATCCTGCGGGAGAAGGGGGTGTGGTGAGTTTGCTCGATAACCCTATTAATTTCTGGGGCGGATGTTACCGCCCTATGCAGTTGCGAGCACATGTTAACGCACTTGGCTTGAGTTTCGAATATCATACCCCTTAGTTCGTCTAGTTCTGCGTCTGCTGGATTTGGATCAGGCTCCTCGAAGCGGGGAGGCTGATGCTCCTTGGCGGGTACTCTCTCATGGAGGTGCTCTCTCGCTGGGATACCTAGGTGATCGCGCATCAGCTGCTGAATTGCTTCCTCGTGCTCGAGGTCGACATACGCTTTCTACTGAGGAAGTATGGGGCGCACGGTTTGTGCTTGATCGGGGTTTTCGTACTCGGTCTGATCGTCCAAGGTGGGAGTCTCCCTCAGGAGGATCTGCTTTTGGCGAGCATCCCCTGGTTCGTGATGGGCAGGTAAATTCTCATCGCTTCGCCCTGCAGTCGAGGTGGTTCCTCTCAGAGGGTTCCAAGGCAGTACCCCGAGGGGCGACGACGTCAAGGTCAGATCGGGAGTTGTGCGTTTTAACTCCGCATTCTCCCTTCTCAATGTTTCGATTTCATTTAGGAGATTTGTGCTCCTCTGCTCATGTTGGGCCATTGCGGCCATGGCAGCGTCTAGTCGCGCCGGTGTCAGCGCCTAGAGCGGCAGTTTCGGTTTGCTGCTGACCTGCTGGAGCATGCGGCGGGTTTTGGGTCGTGCTGAGATCGTTAGTGCGTGGTGGAATGACTTGGTGATCTCGTCCCATCGGTCTAGTCGTCACTTGAAGGTGTGGATCTAGCTCCCTTGCTGGATCTAGCCCCATGGTGGGCGCCAAATT
>KE153519.1:10268-21365 GCA_000411095.1 Aethionema arabicum
TCCGGGAAACGAATTTCCGACGACATTCCGAGGAACAGAGAATCCTCGGAAAAGGGTTGTCGGATTCTCCTCGGAAGGATATTTCCGATGAAATTCGTTTCCTCGGAAATTTTAGAGTTTCCGAGGAAACATTTTCCTCGGAAATTAAGAATTTCCGAGGGAAATTTTTCCTCGGAAATTAAGAATTTCCGAGGGAAATTTTTCCTCGGATTTGTTTTCATTTCCGACGACTTGTTCTTCCTCGGAAAAGAAACATTACCGAGGAAGTTCAAGTCATCGGAAATTTGAATTTCCGACGACCTATGTATTTCTTCAAGATATTCTGACGAAAAAGAAACCGTCGGAATATCCGTCGGAAAAAACAATGTTTTCTTGTAGTGAAAGCTATAAAACCTGATCATCCTGATTGTTGGAGACCAGGTACTCAGAAAGATCATGAAATGTCTACAGCTGCTGCGATGTGGAACACACTAGAGAGGTTTTATTTGTCAAAGTTATTGCCAAATAGAATGTTCCAGCAGCTTAAGTTCTACATGTTTTAGAAGACATATTCTTGAACCATAGATGAGAACATTGATGATTTTTTGAAAATAGTGGCAGATATGGGAAATCTAGGAGCAGAGGTAACAAATGAGTTTCAGGCTATTTTGTTGTTGAGCTCCTTTCCATCCAAATTTGATCAGCTGAATGCAACCCTGAAATATGCTAAGGAGTCCTCAACATTAGAAGAGGTTACGTCAGCTGCTAATTTACGAGAAATGACGTTTTTCTGAAAACTCAAAGAATAATAGAACCCAAGCAGAAGGTCTAGTTGTTACTCGTGGAAGATCAAAAGGTAGATCTAAGAGTAGATCAAAGTCCAAATCGAAGGTTGTATGTTGGTACTACAAGAAAGAGAGTCACATAAAGAAGGAGTGTTATTCTAGAAAGAAGAAACTGGAGAATAATAACCAAGGGGAAGCAGCTGTTATCGTAGATAAACTACAATACTCAGATGCTTTGAATGTGACTCAAGTACGTTCCAAACCTTAGGGGAAACTTGATTTCTACTGGTACACTAGATAAACTGGGGTACATGCATGAAGGTGCAGATGGAAGAGTAAGGTATTACAAAAACAATGTGACTGCATTACTTGGAAATCTGATAAATGGACTGTATGTACTTGATGGCGGAACAATTGTGAACGAAAGTTGTAATGCACAAACTGCCAGTGATAGTTCAATGTTGTGGCTCAACAAACTTGGTCACATGAGCTTAAACAACATGAAAGTGCTATCTGGTAAAGGTTTACTGCATCAAAAGGATGTTAAGGATTTAACCATATGTGAACACTGTGTTATGGGGAAATCAAAGAAGTTAAGTTTCAACATCAGCAAGCATAATAGAGAGAGGCTCTAGCCTACATACATGCAGATTTTGTGGGGTTCATCACATGTAAGACCATCAACCTCAGGTAAACAATACTCTGTGTCTATCATTGATGATAAAACCAAAAAGGTTTGGGTGATATTCCTTAAAACTAAGGACAACACATTTGATAGATTTTGTGAATGGAAGGAATTGGTTGAAAAACAAATAGATAAGAAGGTTAAGATTCTTAGGACTCATAATGGCTTAGAATTTTGTAATTCTAAGTTTGATGGATACTGTAAGCAGCATGGTATTGAAAGGCATAGAACTTGCACATATACCCCTTAACAAAATGGTGTGGCTGAGAGGTTAGATTATTGTCAAATGAATCTCATTTAAACGAATCATTTTGGGCCAAAACTACAACTGCTGTTGCATATCTTGTTAATATATCACCATCAAGAGCCATAGATCATAATGTATCTGAAGAACTTTGGTTGAATAGAAAGCCTGGATATAAACATCTGAGAATGTTTGGATCTATTGCTTATGTTCACCAAGACCGAGGTAAACTGAAACCAAGAGCATTGAAAGGGATTTTTTTTAGGCTATCCTCAAGGTACAAAAGGCTAAAAGATTTGGTTGCTGGAAGAATTAAAGTGTGTAATCAGTAGGAATGTAGTATTTGATGAGAATAAAGTGTACAAGGATTTGATGAAATCAAAAGAAACAGAGTCCAAAGACAAAGTTGATACATAAAAGATAGTTACTGAACATGTTGCAGGAAGTTCAGTTGCAGTTGGAGTTACTTATGTGGATTCTAGTGATTCAGATATTGAATACTATAAACCTGTGGGATAATCTCCTAGATCTGGTGGCTTGAGGAGCTATCAGTTGGCAAGAGATAGGGTTAGGAGGACCATAAGAGCTCCTGCAAGACTGTCTGATTATTCTCAATTTGCTTTTGTTGTCATGACAGTAGATGAAACAGATTGTGAAGATCCAAAGTGTTACCATGAAGCTAGGAAACATGCAGATTGGAACAAATGGAGTTGAGGAATGACAAAAGAAATGAATTCACTGCTGAAGAATTCGACTTGGGAAATTGTAAACAGACCTGCAAATAAGAAGGTTATTAGCTGCCGATGGTTATACAAGAAGAAGCCTGGGATACTTGGTGTTGAACCTGAAAGGTGTAAAGCACGGTTAATGGCTAGAGGATTCACACGACGGGAAGGTATTGAACACCAGGAACTGTTTGCTCTAGTGGTTAAACACATTTCAATCCGAGTACTAATGTCATTAGTGGTTAAGGATGATTTCGAATTGGAACAGATGGATGTTAAGACAACATTCTTTCATAGAGAACTTGATCAGCCCTTGTGTATGGAACAACCAAAAGGTTATGAGGTAAATCCAAAAAAGGATCAAGTTTTTTTTACTGAACAAATCATTGTATGGTTTGAAACATGTGCCTAGACAGTGGAACCGGAGGTTCAATGCGTTCATGATGGAGCAAAACTTCATAAGGAGTGACCATGACTCTTGTGTCTATGTCAAAGAGGTAAGTCCTGGTGAATATATCTACTTACTACTGTATGTAGATGACATGCTATTAGCTGCTAAAAAGGTTCAAATATAGTTAAGCTGAAGCATGTGCTAAGTAGAGAATTTGAGATGAAGGACATGGAAATGCAAGTAGAATTCTAGGAATTCATATTACCAGGAACATGAAGAAGGGTGTTCTGTATTTTTCTCAAACTCAGTATCTTAAGAAGGTGATTCAAAGATTCAATATGAATGATGCCAAGACAGTTAGTACTCCCATTGGTGCACACTTTAAATTGTCAGCAGTCGAAAATGATGAGGAATGTATTGAAGCTCACATAATTCCTTATGCAAGTGTTGTAGGGAGTATAATGTGTGCTATGATTAGTACTAGGCCTGATGTTGCTTATGCTATTGGTTTGGTCAGTAGATTCATAAGCAAACCTGGAAATATACATTGGAAAGCTGCCAAATGGTTGTTGAGGTATTTGAAAGGATCCAATGGTTTAAACTTGGTTTTTACTCAAGGAAAAGACTGCATTATACAAAGCTACTGCGATTCTGATTTTGTCTCTGATTTGGATAAGAGAAGGTCCATAAGTGGCTATGTTTTCACTGTTGGTTAGAACACAATTAGTTGGAAGTCAAATCTACAACAAATTGTTGCGTTATCAACTACTGAAGCTGAATACACCTATTTAACAGAAACTATCAAGGAGGCTTTGTGGATAAAAAAGGCTTGCTGAATGATATGGGGTTTAAGGAAGAACAAGTATCAGTGTGGTGTGATTCACAATCAACAATTTGTTTATCTAATAACAATACTTTTCATGAGAGGACTAAACATATTGTTGTTAAGTACCATTTCATAAGAGAAGTGATTGCTAAAGTGTTGAAGATTCATACTTCAAGAAATCCTGGTGGCATGCTTACAAAAGGCATTCTAGTTCAGAAGTTCGAAGATTTCATGTTGCCTAAGGTTAAATCCGAGTTTGTGAAAATTTACTTGTAGTGAAGAAGAATTGAATCAAGGTGGAGTGTTGAGGTTTTAAAATGCTGATTCAATTCTAAATTGAATTTGGTCTGATTCGAGCTAAATCAAGACAAATTGATGCAGTGGTTTAGCTTGGTTATAAGATGAATTAAACCGGGTTTTGCAAAAGATGAGAAAGACACTGGTTCAATGAGACTCTTTGCTGTTTGTTTCAAAATAGAGTTCGTAATTGCTGCGTTTTGGCTTTGATACTGATTTCAAAAATCAGTTAAATACATCTTCTTCTTCCTTTGATTCCACGACGAGTGTGTGAGATAAAAACACCATTGTTGTAGCTCATATTGAGCTTGTGACCTCTTCATTGTAGTGGATTTGGCGGATTGATTCGGCTCCGGACGTAAGATAATCACATCGATTATCCGAACCGGGTTAACAAATTTTTCTTGCCTTTTACAATTTCTTTCTTGATTTCAAATTAGGATAGAAATTGAGCTGAATCCAAGTTCAAGTTAGCTGAAGATTTTAACATGAACAATATCATAAAACTTTATGAATATTAAAAAAATACATGTAGAAAATACAACAAGTACACTATCATAGGGCTCAATTGGTAACAATAATTAATATTTGGGAAAATTATGGGAAAAAGTTACAATTAAAAGATAAGTGAGAGTATGAAAATTACAAGTTGTAGGTCTCTTTAATGTAGGATGAATACTATTTGTTTTTTTTTTTTTGTCATCAGTTGTCGATTTAGATTAATGTAAAGGATACATATTTGTCCAACTTATAATATATTGTACATTCCTTAGTCGAGCTTCTTTAGCTAATTTATCAGCTGCATTGACAAGATGACGATCAAGCAATGCAAACTTGAAACCGTACCATGGTTGCGCAATTGATGCTATGTCCTGTATTATGACCACAATGTCCGAAGATGGACGAGGCTGAGGAGAGTGCTTAGTTGTTATTATCTTTAGTGTTTCGTAAACGGACTTACAGTCCCCTCCAAAAGTTACGTTTCGAAACCTTAACCTTCGTATTTCTTTAACCGCATATAGTAGAGCAATGGCTTCTGCTTCTTTCGGGGTAGAAGTGGCAGAGATGGAGCTTCGACCTTGCAAAACACATCGACCCGTATCATCGTATAATATCCATCCAATCCCAGCCGGTTGCGTGCATGACACCCAGGAGGCATCTACTATACAATATGATTTTCCTGTACGAGTGATAAGATCAGTCAAGGAGGTGATACCTGTGTTCGACTGATTTAGTGGTGTCGGTCTTGGCTCTTGTAAATGCTGCTTTGATTCTTTCCATACTTCGAATGCCATCAATGCTTTGTTAATTACTTGAGGGAGAAATTCTTTCTTTTGATTGAACATAATGTTGTTTCTCATTTTCCAAATCTGCCACCCTAGAAATGGGATCGGGGAAGGATGTGTTTTGTTGACAAATAGCTGCTGCAGATTTAAAGAAAGCGATTGAGATCCCATACTTTCTCCATTTTGTACAGAAACTGGTGCCAATTCCCATATTTCCTTAGCTACCCTGCACTGGAATAATAAATGGTTGGTGGTTTCTACAGCTTCTCCACAAAGCTGACAATGATCATCCATACAACAGCCACGATGTGTTAGATTTGCCCCTACCGCAATTGCATTATTAGCTACGCGCCACCAGAAGTGTCGGATCTTTGGTGGAACATCCAGATGCCAGATAACTTTAAACAGCTCGTTAGTCTCATTAGTCGAATTGGTCTCAATATTGGCTGCTAGAGGTTGCTGCGCTGATGAAGGATCTGCCATTTGAACATTGTAACCAGATTTGACTGTGTAATCACCAGCTTGCGTATGAACCCATATCAAGTGATCTTCTGCATTAGTAAATGATGGACGGAGCCTTAGAGTTAAAATGACATCTTCCGGATCCATGAGTTGCATTAGGCGCTCTATGTTCCAGCAGTTACTTTCCTGATTGATGAGGTTTTGAACACGTAGAGAGGGTTGTGTAGAAGACCCTGGTCCCTGTGGTGGTCTAGAAGGTATAGTAGGCATCCAATTATCCTCCCAAACTTTAATATTTCTGCCAGTACCTACTATCCATCTTGTACCTTGTTTCAACAGCTGCTGAGTTTGGACTAGGCTTTTCCATGCATAACTGTCAGAAGGTTTACTCTTACTTTCCAAGAAACTTGTGTGATTATAGTACTTCGACTTGAATACTCGGGAAAACAATGACTCAGGATGCTTAAGAAGTCTCCAGCTTTGTTTTGCAAGTAATGCTATGTTGAAAGAATAAAGATCTCTGATCCCTAAGCCTCCTTGTGATTTTGGCTTGTTGATTTTACTCCAGGCTACCCATTGGATTTTGTTCTGTCCAGGTTTAGCAGACCACCAGTACTTCCTAATAGCCGAGGTAATGCCGTTAAGTAGCCGTTTCGGTAGCATGAAGCAAGACATTGTAAATGTTGGTAGAGAACTTGCTACAGCCTTGATTAAGATTTCTTTTCCTGCAGGAGATAAGAACTGTGCATACCAACTTTGAATTTTATTATTCACCCGACTAGCTAGGTAAGAAAAGGCATCATATCTACTTCTACCAATCTTGTCAGGTAATCCCAAATACCGATCAAAACCTCCTATCTTGCTAATTTTCATTAATTGAGTTATAGTAGATTGCATTGTGTAGGGAGTACCTTTGCTAAAAGTGATTGCTGACTTATTGTAATTAACTTCCTGACCTGATGCCTGCTGGTAGATACTGAGAACGTTGAGAAGTTGTTGGCAATCAGGAATCGATGCTTTGGCAAATAATATTGAATCATCTGCAAAAAGAAGATGTGAAATGGAAGGTCCACCTCGGGATGCTTGAAATCCAGTCAATTGCCTCTCCTGCACAGCTTTATGTATTAATCTTGAAAGACCTTCAGCACACAATATATATAGAAAAGGTGATATTGGATCACCTTGACGAATACCTCGTTGTGGTGTAATAGTACCAGTGGGTCGTCCATTGATTAAAACTGAGTACGTTACTGATCTAACGCATGTCATGATCCAATTCCTCCATTGTGCTGCAAAACCAAATCGTTCCATAACTGCATCCAAATAAGGCCATTCAACTTTATCAAATGCTTTCGAGATGTCAAGTTTAACTGCCATAAAATCATTAGCTCGTGGTCTTTTATTCAAGGAGTGAAGTAGTTGATGTGTAATCAGAATATTATCTGTGATCAAACGACCTGGGACAAAACCGGACTGATTCTCAGAGATTAGTATTGGCAACCATTGTTTTAATCTTCCTGCCAATATTTTTGAGATTATTTTGTAAGAAACATTAGCTAAACTTATTGGCCTGTAATCTCTAGGAGTAGCAGGTGTTTCTATTTTGGGTATCAAGCAAATATGTGTATGGTTAAGCGCTGAATCCAGATAATTTTGCTCAAAAAACAATTTAACATAATTAATAACACCTGATTTGATGGTCTCCCAATGATAACGATAGAAACCAGCTGTAAATCCATCCGGTCCTGGTGACTTATCCGGATTGATACTGAATACCGCTTCCTTGATTTCACTTTCTGTGACAGGTCTTGTAAGCTCTTGGTTGATCTCCGTAGTAATGACCTGAGGTATGCTGTCTAACAAAGAAGCAGAGATAGTACAGTTAGAAGCTGAGAAGATGGTTTGGAAGTACTTAACTAGTTGCGTTTGTATGTCCTGTTGATCCATGTAAATCTTCCCATTATCATCTGCAATATGTAAAATGCGGTTATATGCCCGTCTCTGTCTTGTTTTTGCATGAAAGAAGGAGGTATTCCGATCCCCTGCTTGCAACCATTGAATTCTACTTTTTGTTCTCCAATACTCTTCTTCTAACCGATAAGCAATTCTGAGTTGAGATTTTAGGCTACCAATGTGTACGTAATTGAGGTGAGCTTGATTATATGCATCATGGATCTGCTGTTTTAGTTCCGTGATTTGCTTAGACGAATTTTGGTAGCTACACCTCTTCCATCGCGCTAATGCTCGCCTACAGTTAGTAAGAGCTTGACTGAAATGTGTACTAGGGAGATTAATACATTGAGCAGTCCATACATTATGAAGTATTGTGTGGACATCTTGCCTATATCTCCAACGGTTATCGTATCGAAATAGGCCAGAGGAGGTTTGATGTGTACCTTTGTCCATGTGCAGGAGTAATGATCGATGATCTGAGCCTAACCAAGGCAAGAGCTGGATATATGCTGTAGGGTATAAGTCTAACCATTCTCCATTTGCTAGGGCTCTATCAATCTGTGTTTTAACAAAATGATCGTGACGTTGTCCAACCCAAGTATATTTCCCTCCTGTCATTTTTAAGTCCTGCAATCGACAGACTGATAACATTTTATTAAAAACATTAAAGGAGAGAGCTGATCTAGGAGGACCACCTTGCTTCTCAGAAGGAGCTTTTATATCATTAAGATCACCAAATACCAACCATGGCTGTGAAGAGATACCATTAGCTTCGTATTCAGCAGTCATAGCTTTCCACATATTCAATCTATCTGTTTGTATAGGAGGACCATAAATATAAGACAAAAGGAAGCATTTTATTCCATCAGTGATATATACATCGGTACGATTAAGAGTTGGAGTGGACACAAAATCTATCTTAATCGTATCGTTCCAAAAAATTGCTAAACCACCACTGCTTCCTATTGCTGGCAAAATAAAGTGGTGCTGGTATTTTAAAGTGGTGCAAAGTCTAGTGAGGAAATCTAATCCGTTCTTAGTTTCTATGAGGAACATTGCATCAGGTGTAGAAAACTTCCTAATGTCTTTAAGGTGTGAAATTGTCAGGGAGTTCCTCAATCCCTGACAATTCCAATGAAGAAGTTTCATGGCTCCTGTGGTGGTTTTAGGGAAACCACCAAACCCATTTCATTAGTTCCAGAGGCAGTTTGACGCTTACCAGAGTTTTGAGAGTCCTGAAAGTCATGGTCCGAGGCTTTACGTTTGATCCCTTGATCCGGGGAGATGCGTATTTCCTGCTGGGGTGATCCATTTGTGATAGACTTGCTACTATCAGTAAGTTCTGATGGAATAGTTATGGGACTAGGTGGCTTGGAGAGTGGCTGGATAGAAGCAGGAAGTGAAGTAGGCAGATTAGTGACTGGATCAGTAGGAGGTGCCACGAGGCTCTGCTTGGCTACATCATAGGGATTGTTAATAGGAGCAGGAGCTTTTGTACACGCTTCATAACTGTGTTTAAGACTACCACATGTAGTACAAAACTTCTGAATACGATCATATCGGAATTGCAGTTCAAGAGGTTCACCAATATTGAGAATCTGTACCTTGCGAGCTAGTGTAATCTCCTTATCAACATCAAACCGTATCTTCACCCAAACTTCGGCTGCTCGATATGGCGTGGGTTCTGTGATGCTTTGTTCTTCGTAAATCCCTAAGTTAGACGCAATGCTCTCAATTATGTGATTACGCCGGTAGACGTTGGGCAGATTTATGATTTGCACCCAGAGAGGAATACTCTTGAGAAAGTAAGGGTGCTCCATACGATTCCATCGATCAATTACAACTACCCAACCTCGGTAAGTATATGGTGCATGCTCCAGTACAGTAAGAAGATGATGTTCTGAGTCGAAATAGAAATTGATAGACCCATCATCGTTAACCTGACCTGAGACCTTCCCTGCCAAATTCCAGTAACGGGGTAGAGCTGATCGAATTCCGGCAGGATTTTGTTGCTGGGGATTCAAGCCTTTGGCAACTAAGCACAATCGATGGTCCCTTTCGAATTTTCTCTGCGCATCTTCATGAACCCTCCACACAGGTTTGTCAGATCCAAGCTTTAGCTCTTGTAATGCTTTCCAGATCTCTTTTTCGGAGCTCATAGTGAAATATGCTGCTGGAAACAAGGCAAATTGATTAAATCGGAGCAGATTGATGGCGGACGGGAGGATTATCGATCGAAGTCGCAAATCGGAACCCTTCGGTGGGGAAAGTTCTAGGAGGTTTTTTCGGCGATTGTGATGATAAATGAATACTATTTGTTATGAACAGTATTTTGGTGATTTTAGAAGTTTATGATTAAATTTACTTAAATATTAGTATTATTATGATTTCTTAATTTGTTTAGTATTTTGTTTTAATGTAATTTTTTTTAATTTGCTTGATGATATTTTATAAGTTCATATATTATTGTTATTCATTTTCTTAATACCATTTTATTGTTGAGTAAATTATGTTTTAACGTTAGAATTACATATATATTTTTTAAATATTTAGTAAAAAATAAATAAATGGTTTAAAATAGTAAGAGTAACAAATTAACAACTTATTTGTGATATGTAAATTATAAGAAGTGAAATACAATAATTTTGTTTATGAAGTTTCTCATTTCTAAACGTTAAAAATAAGGTTTTGAAGTTTTCATTAAAAACAAAAAACCTAAAAAATGATGTTTTCCACAGAATAAAATAAAATAAAATGGATTGGAAATACTCTAAGTATTCGCATTCAATTATGTCTCATCTGAATTAGATTTGAATGTTTTTTCCATTTTTTAAAATTTTTACTTTTTTTAAAACATTTCTTTTTTTTCCTAAAAAACTTTTTTTAGAGAAATATTTGTAATGAACATTTATAAAATCAATTAATAATAACAATTTAAGATCCATTAAAAACTTAATTAACTAAATGCATAACTAATGATTTAACTAAATACCTAAATACTGATTTTCTTATATGAAAACACAAATTTCACGTATCATTTTCTCAAACTAAAAGTCAAACTTTTTTATTTTGTTTGATGATATAACCTTTTTTTTGTCATCGATGATGTAACCCTATTATTTCTAAATTATTTCTGAATATCTTAAATGGATTATTAATTATACTATTTCCTTTTTAAAACATGTTATCCAATAATAACATGCAGTCTGTTTGTTTGGACCAAAGTTGGAAAAAAAAACTGGAATCAAAGAACCGAATCGAACAAAAAAAAAGGGGTTTAGTTCTGATTTTGGTTCCAGTGAAAAGTATCTACTGAATCTTAAACTTAGGATCCATGAATACCGGGTAGTAATTGTAAGAAACATGAGGTTCCAACTCAAAACCAATTGACAATGAATGGAGTAGCCCATGATCTTATATATTAGTCAATCTTGGTCCCATTAGTCGATGTGAGATTCCAACAC
>KE153520.1:0-19626 GCA_000411095.1 Aethionema arabicum
AAACCCTAAACCCTAAACCCTAAACCCTAAACCCTAAACCCTAAACCCTAAACCCTAAACCCTAAACCCTAAAACCCTAAAACTCTAAAACCCTAAAATCCTAAAACCCTAAACCCTAAACCCCTAAACCCTAAACCCTAAAACCCTAAACCCTAAACCTAAACCTAAACCCTAAACCCTAAACCTTAAACCCTAAACCCTAAAACTCTAAAACCCTAAAACCCTAAACCCTTAAACCCTTAAATACTAAAACACTAAACCTTAAAACCCTCAACCCTAAACCCTAAACCCTAAAACCCTAAAACCTTAAAACCTTTAAACCTTTAAACCCTAAACCCAAAATTTTGGTTTTTGGGTTTTTGGGTTTTCTGGATCTCGGGTTTTCGGGTTTTTGGGTTTGTCGGTTTGCGAGTTTGCGCGTTTGTAAATTAAACAGTTACGGGTTTACGAATTTTACAGGTTTTCGGATTAATGGATTTACGATTTTATGGTTTACAGGTTTACGGGGATACGAGTTTATGGGTTTACGGGTATTTGGGTTTATGCGTTTTCGGTTTACGGGTTTACAGATTCACGGGTTAACGTATTGATGGGTTTACGTATTGACGAGTTTAAGGGTTTTTGGGTTTAAGAGTTTTTGGGCTTTCAGGTTTCGGGTTTACGATTACAGGCTTATGGGTTCTATGGGTTTACGGGTTTTCGACTTTACGGGTTTTTAAGTTTTCAAGTTTTCACGTTTTAATGTTTTCGGATTTGGGGGTTTTCTGTTTTATGGGTTTTTCGGGTTTACCGGTTTTGTGGGTGTTCTGGGTTTTATGGGCTTAGAGGTTTATAGGTTTTTGTATTTTTTGGTTTTCGAGTTTACAAATTTACGGGTTTACGAGTTTTTGAGTTTTTGGGTTTTCAAGTTTTAAGGTTTTCGGTTTTTGGGTTTTCTGTTTTTCGGGTTTTCCAGGTTTTTGGGTTTTCGGGGTTATAGGTTTTTGGATTTACGCATTTCCGGATCTTCGGGTTTATGGGTTTACTCGTTAACGGGGTTATCCGTTTATGGGCTTATGAGTTTATGGGTTTACGGGTTTAGGGTTTAGGGTTTGCGGGGTTACAGCTTTACAAGTTTATGGGTTTACAAGTTCACGGGTTTACGGTACGAGTTTACGAGATTAAAGGTTGACGCCTTTACGAGTTTTCAAGTTTTCGGGTTTATCGGTTTTTCGAATTTTTGAATTTTCGAGTTATCGGGGATTTTGGGTTTACGGGTTTCTGGGTATCCGGGTTTACTGATTTACACGTTTACGGGTTTTCGAGTTTTCGGAATTTTGGGTTTTAGGAATTTCGGGTTTACGGGGTTCTAGGTTTATCGGTTTTCAGGTTTACAGGTTTGTAGTTTTACGAGTTCACTAGTTTGCGCGTTTACACGTTTATGGGTTTTTCTGGTTTTTTCTGGTTTTTTGGTTTTGGGGTTTTTGGGTTTATGGGTTGACGGGTTTACAGGTTTATATATATTCGGGTTTAAATATATATGGGTTTACATATATCGGGTTTAAATATATACGGTTTTACAGGTTGATATTTTGCTTCCCGTTGTAGTCAATGAGTCTAAACTCTACCAAAGACAAAATGTCAGCTGATTTATTAAAGAGGTGAAATTAAAAAAGAAGTAACTTTTTTCCGACGAATGAAACTTAAAATCCTAATCAGAAAAAACCTACCTCATAAAAGAAATGTGACCTGGACCAAGAAAATACAAAAAAATCATCATAAAATCCGAGTGGAAGATCTAACAGAACAGTGACGATTTCAAACCTAATAAATTCCGTCAATTGTAAGATCGGTTAGAAAAAAATATAACAAAAATCCAAGAACTTTCTATTCGCCAAATTGTAAGATCGAATAAAACCCCTAAATTCTTGAGATTACAAAATCAGAAAAACAGAAATTGAAATTCGCAATTGAAGACCGAGATTAACTTAAATCCAGAAATAAAAAAACAAGTTTGAAACAAAGCAAAAACCCAAAAATCAGAACAACTAAGCTTGAAAAATAACAAAAAATCTAGAAATCAGAAATAGCTAAGCTTGAAATGTTGAAAAACAGAAATCTAGAAATCTAGAAATCAGAAACGATTAAGCTTGAGGGAAAACAGAAATCTAGAAATCTAAAAACTAAAAAAACGAAGAGAATACTTCACCATTCATAAGCGATTCTTAACGCTCTTCTTCTTCCTCTCTTCATTGATCTCTCCCTTGCGTTTCATCGCTCAGGGCATCTCCAATGGTCCCCTATTTTAAGGGAAAACACTAAAAAATAGAGGAAATTCACTCCAATGGTCACTTAAAATGAGGGAAAAATAAGGGAAGTGAATAGTTTCCCTCAAATTTGAGGGGACACTATTCATCTCCCTTATTTTTTATCTAGTGTATTTGTCACATCAAACTATAATATATTTTTATTTTATATTAAAAATATATAGAATATGGTCTCGGTGGCTCTCTCTTTTGTTTCTTAACGCTCTGATTCTCTAGAGACAAAAGCTTTAATTATAGCCGCTAGTCTTTTTCAATAAATAATAAGTGGGCTATCATTTAAAAATGGGCTTATTATTATAAATTTCCAGTACGATATTTACAATAATGTT
The DNA here is from genome assembly GCA_000411095.1 of Aethionema arabicum. Lineage (NCBI taxonomy): Eukaryota > Viridiplantae > Streptophyta > Magnoliopsida > Brassicales > Brassicaceae > Aethionema > Aethionema arabicum. Next base: position 2,636 of record KE153520.1, read on the forward strand.
TGCTCCTATAGGAACAGAGATATAAGTATATATGTAGAGGCTTTAGGAATAGAAACCCAAATAGAAAATGGGCCCTTATATGTTTAAGGGACAAAAAATCGTCAGGCAGCATGACTGAGTCGCGTCCACAACCCCACGTGGTCTGCGGCCCAGAATCTCGCACGCGTGAGGTTCCTACTTCTCTCCAAGACTCCAAGTATTCCAAATTGGCAAATTCAATAATTTCGTTTCTACGTTTAATATATATCTTAATACTACAGAAGTATACAGTTGCCTTTTCCGGATCCCGATTGCTTCTCTCCTTCCCGGATACCTTTCGTCTTCTTTTGGCGCCTCATGATCCAGACGATTTTAAATGGTATGTTTCTCTTTCCTTTCGCATGCTTGTTGATCGATTTGATATGATTTTGTTTTGTGGAAAAATCTGGTGATTTCGAAATGTGTATCAATTCCTCTCAATAACCACTCTTCTCATTTTAATCCACAGTCAGAGGGCATGGATAAATACAGCATGTTGTCAGATTTTCTCAAAGAATTTTACATCCCTACCTATGTCCTCTTGCCGGAAGCAGAGGCTCCGGCGCTGCCCGTTACTCCACCGGAGAGCCCTGTCCTCGTCTTCATCAACTCCAAAAGCGGAGGGCAATTGGGTGGGGAACTCATTCTCACTTACCGCGATCTCCTCAATGACAAGCAGGTAAGCCTATATATCTACCTTAATGCAAGTGATCTGATCTCTTCTGGAATTCATCCTATTCCTGCTTATACTCAGGTCTTTGATCTTGGGCAAGAGACTCCGGACAAGGTGCTCCGTAGAATCTATCTCAACCTGGAGAGCCTAAAGGATGACGATTTCGCTTGCCAGATTCGGGATAAGTTGAAAATAATTGTGAGCTACTCCTCCCGTCCCAAATTGCACATTCAAGAAACTTGTGCTCATTGTGTTCACTGATAAATAGGTTGCAGGAGGTGACGGTACTGCTGGCTGGCTCCTTGGAGTTGTATGTGATCTAAAACTATCCCATCCTCCTCCAATTGCCACGGTACCTCTGGGTACGGGAAATAACCTGCCTTTTGCATTTGGATGGGTGTGTATATTCTTGGCTTGAGTTATGCTCACACTTCACACTTGGCATGTTAACTTGCTTTTTGATTATTATCAGAATCGCTTCAATGTGTACTGCCCGTTTTCCTTTTCTCCAGGGAAAGAAAAATCCCGGAACGGATAGGTCTTCGGTGGAGTCGTTTTTGGACAAAGTGTTAAAGGCAAAAGAGATGAAGATTGACAAGTATGTACATATTTCTTTCGATGGTTTAGTTTCAAATGTTGTGGGCGAATAACTAAGTGAATGTATTTCTCTACCTTAAGTTGGCACATACTTATGAGGATGAAGACTCCTAAAGAAGGCTTTTGTGATCCTGTTGCACCTCTTGAGTTACCACATTCGCTTCACGCATTTCACCGTGTTTCTTCAGCAGATGAACTTAATATGGTATGCTATCCAATTTTTCTCCCATGAAATACCTGTCTCACGTGTACCGGTTGGCCTTATTATATCCACATCTTTCACTTACCCCAGGAAGGTTGCCATACATTTCGTGGAGGATTCTGGAATTACTTTAGCTTGGGTGAGAATTTTGGTTTCTACAAAATTGTTGACCATCAAGAATTGCTCATCTGCTTCTATGTAATTTTGAATTACCCTTGAATCATATGCAAAATAGCATCGCAGTTAGGTTTCCTTGTGGAGCCATAAGCTCGATAAGTGGGATAAGCTAGCGATCATAGCTTACTGTTGAATTTTTAGTTAAACATCCATGATGTTGTTGGATTGTCTGTATAAAAATTAGATAAACGAAAGAATGATATCCACGCAGCAGAGCTCTCCTTTTGTTAGTATTATTGATGATCAATTTGACCATCAATTATAGACAATTTATCCTAGAGAGTTTAGAAAACAATTCAGTTCTATTATGTTTATCCAGGAATGGATGCTCAAATATCGTTTGCATTTCATTCTGAAAGGAAGTTGCACCCAGAAAAATTTAAGAACCAGCTGGTCAACCAGGTACCTTGTTCTTCAAGTTTCTTTATGTTTTGGTCTTCCTGCTCATTTCTTTTGCAGAAGTAATGGCGACACTCATCTGTTATTGATATTTATACCTTCGTCTTCTTATACCCCTTCACGGGGATTTAAACTAAACAAGTGATACAAATTACTTTCCATTGGCTTCACATTCTGTTTTCAAAATGACAGAGTACATATGTAAAGCTTGGCTGTACTCAAGGATGGTTTTGTGCATCACTTTTCCACCCTGCTTCTCGGTGAGTAAGAGACGTGCTGCTATAAATATAAATATATTTTTTTATTTCTTCTAGTTTCACTGTTTTTGGGTTATGGAGTCTCAGGTCTCCCCAACTTTCATTCAGATTATTATTTGTTTCTGATGTGGATGACTTTCCAAAATGATATCCATACTCTGCAACACTTTCGCCGCATCCTTAAGTTTTAGTACTCGTTGTATCAGTAATTTGGTGGCAATGATCTTTTTTGCGTATGCTATGTTCTCTGCTTGGTCTTGTAGCGTCCTAAAACCATGTCAAAATTCAAAGTTCGATTGAACATCAATAGAGAAACATGCATAGATGAACACCATATAATGAAGTTTCCACATTCTAGATTACAATGAATATAATCAATCGTATGCATGCTATACATTCTTGGGATTTCTACATTTCTTATATATTCAGCCTTTTGGCTGTACTGGCTCTCTGTATATATATCAGTATGCTCTCATGCTGTATGGTGGATGGATATATGGTTTCCTCTGCAGGAACATAGCTCAGCTTGCGAAGGTCAAGATTGCAAATAAAGATGGCCAGTGGCATGACCTACACATACCCCCCAGGTAAGTAATGTCTATTCATCAAATTTAAAAGGTCCTGAGTTGTCGTTGCACTCTCAAGATTAGGTACCAAATGTACATCATGAACTCCAGGACGCATAGGTACTCTCGGGAATTTCCCCCGGATGCATCTTTTACTATGTTTACACAGAAGTAGACTCGTAGACTCGTAGTCATAGACAGTGCATGCTCTACTACTGTCTTGCATACGCTGTATGCTGAAACACCAATTTTTAAAACTACAGAAACTACTCCAATTCCCAACACTTTTTTTTCTCCTTATGCAGCATCAGGTCCATTGTATGTCTGAATCTGCCCAGCTTTTCTGGAGGACTAAATCCTTGGGGTACACCAAATCCCAGCAAACAACGTGATGTAGGTTTTCAAAAATATTTTTCTTTTTAGTTCACTTTGGATGGTAAAATAATGTGTTTTACTCATAACAGAGAGGCTTGACTCCTCCATATGTTGATGATGGCCTCATTGAGATTGTTGGGTTTAGAAATGCTTGGCATGGGCTTGTTCTACTTGCTCCAAACGGACACGGAACACGACTTGCCCAGGTAAGAATTGTACGAGATGAAAGTGATAACGACACACGGACATATACATACATGTCATGATCATTATAACTTATTCGGTTTTTCTTGTGTGAGATTAGGCAAACAGAATTCGCTTTGAATTTCACAAAGGTGCAGCTGACCATACATACATGAGAATGGATGGAGAGCCCTGGAAACAGCCATTACCACTAGATGATAAAACTGTTATGGTCGAGATATCACATCTTGGCCAAGTGAATATGCTCGCAACCCAGGACTGCAGGTCCAGAAGCAGCCACGACCCTTCTGCATCCAGCCATGAAGATGCTGCTGAAGAGTATGATGATAATGAAGAGGAGTCAGTGACTGAAGGAGAGGAATTTAGAAAGTTTGGTGCGGCAGATACTTTCAGGATTCCTGACGAGGTTGATATTTCTCATCTAAGTTAGATAATTTAGTCGTTTTCACCTTCGATTCGTACACGCATTCTTTTGTTGGTCTTTGATTTTGTATGGTGTCTTTTTTTCTCTGCTGATCATGTTTAACGGACTAACTAATTATATAATTTATCGAATTTGGATTCTTTGAGTAAATTTCCAATTTGTTAAACGGGCATGTGTGGCGAACTGGAAAAGGTAAATCTACAAAAGGGGCACGAAATTGAGAAGACAAGTCTTTGTAACTCTTTCACATAAAAGTTCCGTAAGTTATGTAGGCATTTTCTTGATCTTAGGAACAAGTAATGAGAAAGTCAAACTCTTGCTCTTCTATTCCCAACGCAGATATACACATTGGCCGAACTGTGAGTATCATAGTTGCACAAGATTCAACATTGCGTAAATACACACTAACAACAAGAAGCAACATCATGAAGGAACTCTTAAACTCAAAATAAAAAAAAGGATCGTTGTCTATGTAAGGGCCGGGACGAGTAAACATATACACATGTTCGAATTGTTCTTAGAAAGGATCAGAGATTTTGTGCCAAGTAGCTGCTGTATATGCTTTCTCCCAAACATTTGGAGATTGTTTCGTTAGCTTTCTGAGATCCAGCTCTCTCCCCACGTTTTTTCTTCTCCCTGGGTAACCAGAAGTAAAAATATACAAAGTTAATGTTCCATGCAACTTCCGACAACCTTAAGAGTCATTACAAAATGGAAGATTCATCATATTCATACAGCAAGCACCATATATACGAAGTAAGGGTTTAGCATCACTACCTCTCAACATACTCCTTCAGTAATTCCTTGGCTTGGACAAGCTTTGACAGCAGGTTGCGATAAACATCGAGATCTCGATCCACACTTTTCTTGTTGATATTTAGGGATGCACAAAGCTGTTCCATCAAACACAGAGATCAACATAACCTCCGATGTCAACTTGTATGAGTAGAAATAACATACTGGCACAACACCAGCAAACATAATTGATAAATAGACATGCCATCTATGTAGAAATAGCAATAACTAGCAGCATTCCTTCCTCTAGAATAGTTCCCCAAAATTAGTTCATCACACGACTGATGCAAAACGTTTCCACAGATTTTCCCAAAAAACTAAGCCATTAAATAAAATAAAATAAAATATAGAAGACAAATAGTATCACCTTGTCCAACACAGTTGGATCAGTTGCACTTGCAAGCTCAAGCAAACGAAACAGCCCAACTGCGAAGAACCTGCTATAACTGAAGCCCTCCTTACTCCCAGCTCTTCCTGCAATGTCCTTTAGTATTGCTTCGACATCTCCATCCCTAGAGAAAAACTCAACTAGTGACGCAGGGGTCTGACTTCGGGCCCATTCCTCCATCTTCTGAGCATCCATTCTGTTGAAAAGGCACCAATGTTAAATCATCCTCTTTAGACAGCTTCAACGAGACACTGAGCAGGACAAGTAGAAGATGGAAACTATGAGAGCTAACCGATATTGCTTAGGATCCTCATTTAAAGCTTCTATGTAAGCTTTAAAAATGGCATCTCGATCCTCATCGCTTGGATAACCTTCCATGAGCTGGTCATATACAGTGACAAAGCCAAGTGCAAAAACAGGGTCGTATCGATAAGTCCTCTTATACCTCATCAAATGCTGCTGTACAATGAGCTCCTGTAACACTGTGTTGTAGATACTGGGAATGGGTCGCTTGTACGCTTTTAAGAAATTAGACTTTGTCTCGGATACAGGAGGCACATCTGACAAAATTAACACATTCCATGAAGCAAATGAATATAAAGCCAAAAAAAACGGATGTAGCATGCTTGATTTGACACCCGAACAGATCGGATGAAGAGTAGCTTTCTCCAGCAAAACCCAACATTTTCGATAGATGTTAGCTCATCTTTCCGAGCTTAACAAAACTCTTAGATTTTGCGGTGAGTATAAAGATAAGAAAAAGGAGAACAACAAGTGCCAAAAGCCAAAAGCCAAATGCAATTGTTTGTGACAATGACAAAACACGAGATTCAAGACACCCACTCTACGAAATCCGACTTTTATACAGGATGTAAAAGTGATGGAACTAAAGCAATGCAAAGAAAGGAGATTTGTATCTAGATAGTACAGAAATTCACCAGATAGACTGGACATGCAGTGAATAAGATATCTGGAAGAGGAGGAACTTGAAGTTTGAGAATTCGAAGAGTGACGCGAAAACCTCTTGGGTAGGAGAACTGCAGCGGAAGCGAGAGCACGAGAAGGCCCGAAATTGGAAATCTTTTCCGATTGTCCGAAGGCGGGAAAGGAAAGAGAAGCGATTGCAGCCATTGCGAAAGGGGAAACTGAAAAGAGAAAGGGGAGACGGTGGGAGGGAGGGTTTAATCAAGTGATAGCCATGGGAGGGCTGGTTGGATCTCTGAGTTTGGACTTCAGAGGGCTTATCCAACTCCAGTCTCCCAAAAGGAGTTGTCAAGATTATGACACGTGTCCTGCATTTAGTAAATGGGTAGTCCGTCCCAAATATGTTTATTTCCGTCTAAATTTTATATTTGATTGATTAAATATAACAATTAACAGCTATCATCATCGAGATGAAATGAATTTGTTTTATCTGTTAAAGTTGGTTCATCTAAATATATATTCATTATAATATAAATATTTGATATCTGTCTAGGTAGTTGAATAATAACTCGTGTTACTCAACGAGATGAAATTTAAATGGGCAAAAATCGTTAGCGAAGATGACGTGGAGGCAAGGAAATGGGATTGGTGTCGAATACAGAGAAAATGAAAAACAAACTTCCTTGACTAGTTTGTGTTTCTTATATCTTTTCATTGTGATACGGGCACGTCGTTATAAAACCCTTTCTTTTGACGCCTTTTATTCACCTTGTAGCTTAGGACCTTTGGTAGGTTTCTACTTTCTACCCTTGCCCTTGGTACAGATAAAATACATATATGGAAACTGCTTCGTTGACACGATCATGCAATATTTCTATGTGGAGCAATGAATATGTGTTATAATAGGAGGGGGAAGCAAAATTGGTGATCTGGACCTATATATATATATATATGCTTCTTGAGTAGCTTCAACCGCAACTGGTTCAACATTTGGACGCATTTCGCCCTTTAACCAAACATTCTGCTATCTCTATTGATCTCTATATTAAGATTATGATTAAGATTTAAGAGTAATTGGACTAAGACTAAGATTCACCTCCAATTAACTGATTAAAACTCATTTGTTGTTCTTAATTATTAGTTTATAAGTATTAGAGAACGATTAATGTCTATATAGATATTGAGAAGACAAAAATTAATTGCAAAAAGAACTCCAACAACGTAATACAAAAGACAATATTTATTTTAAATAAATTAGGATAGATATTAAAGGGAATTCATCAATGGTCAAACAAAAAAGAAAAAAAGAAAAAAGGTGGAACATTAATGAAGGTCACAGAAAAGAAGGGTAAGAGAAGTAAAATTGAAGAGAGGATAGCACACAAAAGTATGTGTTTCGTGAGCTATGCACAGCACAGAGGAAGCTCATGAAACTGACGACTGAACACTGAGGAAAGCAGCATGCAGCACGAATGATATGCAATGATGTTGTAACTTGTGAGCCACTCTTCTTGTGATTCTATTCTCACTCAATATTAAATTAAGTTCATTACATAATGTGTGGAACTTGTTTGTTATCATGTGACTCTGGATCCATCTATCCATACATCCATCTCCTCTTTTCAGTTTACTACCGTGAGTCTCTTCAATTTTCTACCCTATATATCTCTAATTACCTATATATATTTATATATATATACCTTTCTCCCTCCATCCACACACACTTACACACATATACGCCCATGAAGTCTCTTCTTCTTGTCTTTTTCCTCTCTTTTTTCTTCGGCTCTCTCTTCGCTAGGCATTTCCCGACGCTCCCCTCTTCAAGTGTGTCTCATTTCTCACATCTTAAACTATACATATATATAATTATATATCTATTGAATATTGATCATATTGATTTTGATGCACAGATCATGAGCATGCAGGAATGAGAGGGAGACCGGACACTGTACAAGTGGCGGGGTCTAGGCTACCAGACTGCTCGCACGCGTGTGGCTCATGCTCCCCATGCCGTCTTGTGATGGTTAGTTTTGTGTGTGCATCGCTGGAAGAGGCTGAGACTTGTCCCATGGCTTATAAGTGCATGTGCAACAACAAATCCTACCCCGTTCCATGAGTCCAATGATGACCATGATCAACAAATCCTATTCCTATATACACATGTCTTTTTCTTTTCTTCTTCTTTTTACTTTTTACTTTTGTTTCTTCGGATAGGACCAGATCATATGTGTACGTATGCAATGCAACTTTTTTTGTCTTCTTCCACTTGTAGAGTCGATAATGCGACAAACATTAGTCTTACTACTTATTCTCAAGTAGTTACCAAGATGCTAAGGAGAAATGGAAGAAGCAAAACTCACGATTTGGGCTCTTCCATATATAGTAATGTGGCCCATGAACATGCATTTCAGTCCGTAACAATATGTCACACGCTAGCCAGCTTAGCTGTAGAATGCGGTGGAGCTCATTCTTATTTCACAGAGTTAATGTTCAATGTTAAATGTTAAAGGGGGACCGGGGTACGTACGTTGCCTGCACCAAACTTTGGAGGCTCTCTAATCCAATGTATTAATATCTTCACACTCCACTCTCACCCCATCCATTTCCACCTATGTCATCTCTCCTTCGTTAAATGTTCCCGCAGTTAGCTGTACATTTTACTATATATACACAACCTTCATCTTTATCTCTTCCCCAACTTGTCTGTTTCTGTCTCTGCAGTAAAATCAAGGAAAAAAACAGAAAAAACAAAAAACAAAAAACAAAAAACAAAATGGCTTCTTCTCTATTCACAGTCGCAGTCACTGTTATGCTGCTAAGCCTACTGGTTGGATGTGCAGAGCAAGTGAGCGGAGCACGCCACATTCCCAAGTCCCTCAAGACAACTGATGTTAAACACCCTGATTTTCTTGTCACCATTGAGCCCAAACCAACTGTTCTCATCCCAGGTGTAGGAAGGTTCTTGCTGCCTCCCAAATGTAAGAAGCCATTTTATCCTTACAATCCTGTCACCGGAGCTCCCCTTTCTGGTGGGTCTATCCCTGGCGCTGTTGGACAAGGGTCTGGGCCTCGCACCCAAATCCCTGGTGGTGATGATACGCTTGTACCAAACCCTGGATATGAGACTCCAACCCCGACTATTGGAACCGGCGGCCAAGTCCCCCCAGCGCCACTTCCCTGAGTTTCTTCAGCCCTGTCAACAAATAAGCATTTGCTACATGCAAAAAGGGTCTACATATCTTAGTGTCCTGACTCATGGTTTCATTAGTCCTTTTTTTTTTCTCTCTCTCTCACATTTCTCTGTCTCTCTATATCATGCTCATTAAGAAAAGAGAGAATCTCATGTCATCTTCTTCGGTGTATGTTGCCATATGAAATCTAGAACATTAAATTGTTTACACGCTAACATAGACAAATACCCAAAATGCTTCTCAAGTACACGAAAAGACTCATCCAATGAGCACTGGATTGTGGTGTGGATACTTCATATTAATAACAAAAGATTCGATCCATGTAAAGGATCCATGGATGATGCAGGACTAAGAAGAATATACATTTTCGATGCTCTATCGCCTAACTTTGATTGGAGAATAAAAAAACGTGATGTCATCATTGCTGCTACATCCATAATGTACATGAACTCGAACAACATGGCTGATACACGATCTACTTAGCTTCTAAATATCCAATGTCTACGATGCCAATGACAATGAGAAACAGAGATTGTATATTGGTGATGCTGGTTTATTATTACATATTATATCATCATCATCATTGAGAAGAAGATCTACGTTGATTGGTGGTGAATGGATTACCAAAAGAAAGAAAATAAGAAACCAATAGAGTGAAAAAATTCAAATACGGTGAAATCTTAAGCTGAGACATACAAAAATCCAAGTACCACTATCCAGTGAAAGATTTCACATACCATAAAAATATACAAAAAAATTACAAGACACAAATTTACAAGTTTGCACCTCTTTATGCCATTCGCGTGTATTGTTCAAGACACGAATAGCCTACTGTTTAATTTTGAATAGCCCGTCTTAAATTGCCTTAATTTCTTCCTATCCACCATACTACAATATCTATTTTCTTGCAAAGAAGATATAAATTATTATACCAAAAACGGTTGTAAAGTAAATGCCCAAACTTCATATGAAACTTGTAAAATATAATATCTATTACTATAAATTTCTTTACAACTTTAGATACGCCAAGAAGAAAAAAATTATATTTTATAAACTTTATAAAATCATTGAAAAATCATATGTTTGGTCTCTAATGATTTTATAAAATTATAAAAGCCTTGACAGAGAAATTAAACAGCATTAAATCAAATGAATTTATATATTTTAGTTTAGAAACCATTAGAGAAACAAAATGATAGTAAACTATAATTATAGGGGAGAAAATGTGGAGGGACCGATGAGGATTCAGAAGAGTAAATCACTCACTCACTTGCTCAAAGCGAATAAAATATAAACGCTCTGATCAGGCAATGTAGGCAAAGGATATGATCATCATCGCAAGCCTCATCATCTTCACAAAAAAGATTCTATCAAAATAATAAACAAACAGTAGGCTAATCACTTAGATTCCCAAACAAACTAGAAAAATTATGGATCTCAAAAGAGGCTTTTCAATTAACAGGCCTCAGACTGATTAAAGTGTTCATTTCAGAGATTGTATCAAACAATGTAGGCAAACTTTGTTCAATCATCACTGGCCCATCAATAAAAACTTCAGAAACAAATATTATGTAATCAGAGTTACAAAGAAAACAACGAAGCTGCTTAAATCTTTTGATACCGAGTACCAAACAATAGATATATAACTATAAAGACACCATCGGCTAAATCACAATTCACAACACAAAAATCTTAAATCTTTTGATACCGATACTGGGAGCTCAGAGTAAGAAAAAAGAAGAAGGCTGAATCTAGCCTTCTAGGTCAGCCAAATCGCCACCCAAGTTTTTGTTAATCTTCTCTGAAACCCTAAATAACTACTCTTTATACTGCAACATCGCTGGACCGAACTTTTAAAATCAGGTATAAGCCCATTAAGAACCGTAAAAGCCCAAAACCGTAAAACCCTTTTTTGGAATTGGGGATTGGATTGAAACCAATTTCTATCTTTCTCTATGCGTTTTTTCAGATTATTTTTTTTCATTCCTAAACCCTTTCAAAATCGATCGAAGGGGAAAGAAGTTCATCATAGCCAATTGAAATCTACAAATTATTGGGATTGGATTGGATTGGATTTGTAAATGGATTTGTATTATAATCAGAACACAAGAAGAAGAACAAGAAGAAGAATGAAGAAAAGACAGCGAAGATTTATAGGTAAAACCCAGAAATTAGTAACAAATTACAAATTGAAGAGAAAAATAACAAAACTTGAATGAAGAAAGAGATCAGCGACGAAGATTCTTGACTTTGGACCAACCCTTCTTGCATGATTTTCCCACCACTTTGATACCTTTCTTCAACAGAACCTTCAGCTCCTTTGCCCTAACCTTCACCTGTTCCTCAAATCCTCCCATTTTCTTCTTCTTCTTTTTCTTCTTCTTCTCAGATCTCCCTCTCCCTCTCTCTCTCTCTCAAGGATTTTAGCCTTTGTGGGTCTCTCTCTATATAAATATATGCGAGTATATATAAAGACAAGATAACTATGAATTACTTATTCTCTAAATGTTATTAATAGATAAAAGATGGTATATGACACCTAAGTTAAGCTATCTCTGCTGTATTATATGCTTTCTTAATCAACCCAAAAAAAAGTTGTCTAATTTTGTTAATTGCTTTAATTGAAAGTTGAAAATTGTATAAAATGAGTTTTTTTCTTTTTAACAAAATATAAGTAAATAATTAAGATAATAACGCCCTTAATTTTAAAATTCATCTGGTGCGTCTACCCCCAAACGGTGAGTACACGTGTCAGGATCACGTTGGTTGGAAATCGATGTGTGCTTTTTGATTTTGGGGGGATTGGTAATAGACAGCTGGGCGATCTTCGTCGTGAGACCCAGAATTAATTGGACCACCACCACCTGTTTGCTATACCCTTCCTCCTCACGTCTCCGCTACGCTTGCCTTTTCTAGTTTCATAATTAATAACAGACTTTTAAATAACAAATTTTTTTTATTCAGATATGTTTTATCTAACCTTACAATACAATTATACAATTATAGGATAACCCACTTAATTTAACATAATAATTATCTAATTATATTAGTATTTCTTAACATAATCTTCGTAAAGATTCTTTCTCTTAACCTTTTAAGTAAAACAACAGCTGCATCTGCATCTGCATCATACACACGCTTTCTACGCTGTCTTCACTTCTTAACACAAAGAGGTGGAGAGATCTGGTGGCTACAGGTCTACAACAACAGGAGTGTCAACGCATTGTACAAAGAGTGGACGATCACCGAGGAAGCTAAGTTCCCTGACCAGCTGTAACATGCTCCAAGCACGCACCCTATCACAAACAGCTGCACAAACTCTTCTCCTGAAAAGTGGGCTGCTGCAAATACACCTGAACTCATCACAACCGCCTTCCACCATTCCATTTTTGATTGCAATGAGGTCAATAGAAAACGTCTGTACACGATTTCCTCCAAGATGGGTGCTACAATGCAGTAGAGAGCAATGCATCCGTCTCTTGATATCTCACCGTTCTCCATTATCTTTTCTACTTCAGAGTTGGGCACAGCCTGAAGAATCAGATAACCAACATGGCACTATGTATTATGTTGAAGAAAGGTACGTAAATCAACTCATCTTAGTAAAGAGTGTGGATCTAGGCTATGAGGAAAGACACCTGGGAACCAAAGAGCTCATCAGCTACAAGTGAAGTGAGAAAGATAAATCCCACAACACATCCTAAACCCAATGCTGACCCAAGCACCCAGTTTCTTCCTTCTCGTGACTCATTACCCTTCATAAAATTGATCGATCCACATTCAGGTCTCGCGGTGTTCTTCAACAGGAAGATAGTCCCAAAAAGTTCTAACATTTGTAGAGCAAGAAGTGATAGCACCTGGACTATGCAGCAAAAACATGAATCTGAACGCCAAATCAACTTTGGAATCAAAAGAAGAGAGAATGATTCATAATGACTGGATTTCACCACACTCGAAACAGATGAAAGGAAATGAGGCTCACTTCGGTCTGAGGATTAAGAAGCCGTTGGTGGAGTACGTGGGAAACAATGGACAAACCCCCAAAACTTAGAGGGATATGCAGACAGAACATGTAAAGCCCCAATGTCCTCCATGTGTCTCTCTCTTCCCATGGAATATCAGATGCTAATACCGAGAACATTTCTTCATTTTCCAACTGCTCAACCCAAAATCACCGAACTTGTTGTAACCAGACATTGCGAAATTCTCCTAAAACCTAAGCTTCAACCTAATGAGATTACTCTTGGGAGAGGGTTTAAAAGACGGAGCTGTGGCTTTAACTGAACAACAGAGTAGGTTCTAATAATTCACAAGCTCAGCCAAGGGAAAGAAACCGCTACCTCGGTAGTCTCATTAGTGGAGTTAGGTTTGAGACACGAGCATTTGACAGAAGAAATGGACCTCAACTGTCTGCGCAGACAAGTGATAGAAGAGAAAGCGCGAAAGTCCAACTCCCGTGGGGAAAGTTCGTCGGAAGGCTTAATGAACGGCGTGTCTCCACCCCTGAATGAAACCCATCGGGCTAGAATCATCGCCGTCTTTTTCCTCAGAGCCTGAACCCGTGTTCAACTTACAGTGGCGTGATCCAATTTTGTGTGGTCTCGTAAGGAAGTCGCGGGTAAATACAAGAACTTTGTGACCAAAAACAACTTTATAGCCCATGAACTTTTGAGCCTATGTGAAGGGCCATGTAAAGCCCAATAAAAGCCCATATATTGAGATAAACCTCTTCTTTTTTTTTTTTTATCCCAAAGGGATCTTGCGCGTGAGCTCTTATTTTCAGAAATGTATAGCTGCTTCTACTTCTTTTACTTTTTAATAAAGCGTTCAAATAGGATATATATATTTCGTTAAAAAATTACCTTTTGTAGGGATTTAGAAACGCGACGAAATCGGGAGCAATAAGATTCACAGGTTTTTATTTCGATTCCTCTTCTTCTTCTGTTCCTCGAGCTCATCTCTCTCCACCCACCGAGAGTTTTCTAATTCTTTAGGAGGAGAATTAGCTGTCGTCTCCACCTCTGGTATTTCGCCTAGGGTTTAAGGGGTGAAGAGATGGTGAGGATCTTGAGAAGCTGTGTGCAGTCGATATTGAAGATGGTGAATTCCCTGCTTGGAATGGTCGGGATAGCTATGATCCTTTACGCTGTTTGGCTTATCAGACAATGGCAAGAAGAAATGGGAAATCTCCCCTTTGCAGATACTGATCACCCTGTTCCATGGTTTCTTTACTTTTCGCCCTTTCTCTTCTTTAAAGCCCCATTTTTTTACAAGGCTTCGTATTTGCATGTTATATAGATTCTTTTTGGTTTGAAAACTGTACTGAACTAATAGGCTAAGACAATATCATATATTGCTGGAGGTGTATGGTGTCTCTCCTGGAAGGTTAAAGCTTTTAGGGTATGGAAGAGTTAATGTTATAGTTTGAGGTGTGTGGTGCTATAAGCATAGAAAATATCATATATAGCTTGAGTTGGGTGTTCTTATATGCATTACAAAATGTTATAACTCTTGTAGGATTTTTCTTTAAATCTAATAGCACTGGTAATGACTTGGCATGTTTTTGAGAGGAACTAATTTTTCTGTTTGATGTGCTGCCGAGAGGGAAGTTATCATTTCTGACATTATTATGAAGGCTTGACTTTACTCTATGCCCATTGTTTTTTATTTTCTTCTTTCATCAGAAATGATGAACATATCTCTTCACCTTTGAATGGCAGGTTCATATATGCTTTTCTTGGTCTCGGATCTGCTCTCTGTGTTGTCACTTGTGCAGGGCACATAGCTGCTGAAACCGCAAATGGGTGTTGCCTTTACTTGGTAAACTTTTTGCGTACTGCAAGCATGCTTTATAAGATAATTCAATGAATGAATTGGTGTGTTTCTTGATATATGTATTAACACATCTGTTCACTTACTGGGTTTAGTATATGGGATTCATTATGTTGCTAATTATGATCGAAGGCGGTGTGGTGGCTGATATCTTTCTAAACCGTGACTGGAAAGAGGTATATTTTCATCTCTCTTCTTTGAACAAACAACTGGAGAGGCTCTCAATAGTCACACCCATGATTCTGTTTGCTGATGTCTATGAGATTTTCAACAGGACTTTCCAGAGGACCCAAGTGGTGCTTTCCGTAAATTCTCTGAGTTCATTGAGTCAAACTTCAAGATTTGCAAGTGGATAGGTCTTTCAATTGTCTGTATCGAGGTATCTTGACAACTTACTGAGTTTAAGCGCTCTCTTGATTCATTCCACTTATTGTATAGGAGCACAGAGTTGTAGTTAGTATGATGACCCAAATAATAATTCATTTTAGCTTTGTTCTTAAGGTTGTGAGTAAATTGTATGTCAAATGTTATGAGTTCCTTGATCACAATGTTTCATAGATCTCCTTTTGTTGCTGTTTTTAAAATCCTTTGCAGGGTGTATCAGTTCTATTGGCAATGTTCCTGAAAGCTCTTGGACCTCACCGTCGTTATAACGAGAGTGACGATGAATATGATGTAAGCAGGGTTGCACTTCTGCACGATGGTCGGCAGGCGCCTCCATATGTTGTTGGAGAACCTGTATATGGAAGTAAACAAGGAGCATGGAGCGTTAGGATAAATGAAAGGGCAAACAGGTAAAAAAGAGGAGCAAAAGAATTCGTTTGGTATCACAATATGCGGTTACGCTGGTTTCTTATTGCCTCTCTGTATAACCTCTGTAAAATCTTAAAGGCACATGTGGGTATGGCCGTATGGAGAATGTACTTTGCAGTATATATATAAAAAAAGAAAAAAGAAAAAAGAAAAGAAAAGAAAAGAGATATATGTTGCTGCTCTTCATGTCATGTGCTTCCACAATATTTGTATTGATGCTCTTTAGTCTTTACATGTTGATGTTGTAAATTGGTTATAAGATTTATGGGATGGTTGACTTTATGGAATGACATGTGATAGAATAACTACAAAGAAGGAATTCAGGAATTTAGACTGTGATACCAATACGACGTGAACGTGAAGTGTGTTGTGTTAAAAAGATTCGAATAATTATTGATCCTCTTCTTTCTAGTTTCATCACGTAGAATACTTATTTTTCTCGCTGTCAATCTCAATTATTTCACCTTTTTTTCGCGTTTACTAAAAGCATTCTCATTACTCAATAGTCATTAGTCATTAATATAACTACTGTATATACCCTCCTCCATCTTATTTTCCTAACGACTCACTATTATGATCACATATCGTCGTGATACTAGTAATATACCGTCTGTATATATAACACATCGAATAAATCCGCTGATATCTACCCACAAAGAAATTTGATGTTGAGACTCTGTGTTTTAACCACAAAATTATGTCATGTAACATGATAATTTGATATGAAATGTAGTGAGTTTTTCATTCCAATATTGTTCATAGAGAGACTATTCATTTTGACTTTTGAGACAGACTTAAAGAAATATAGCATTAGCATTATAGCATAGCATGTATGATGTAACAAAACTCAAAAGTAAGGACTGTGGGCGGAGTCATGTGCAATCCGATAATATAATTATATACACATCAATTCATCTGCGAGGCCAATATTTAGACACGATAAACTGAATGATATATTTCTTTTTTTATACGGTTCAATTATTAGTATTGTTTTTTAATTATTATAATTTTTACCAAAAAATAATAAATGGTATCTTCAATCTCCGGTTGTTTTTTCGTTACAAAATATACTATTCTTGTGAAATTGATAAAATCATTTATGGGTTGCTCCGCTCGCAAGAGAGTGGCCCTCAAGATTTCAGCATGTTTAAAA
>KE153520.1:19638-53478 GCA_000411095.1 Aethionema arabicum
AGTAGTACATTTATATATATATATATATATATTGATTTATATAAACAGGATTCCTTTTCCTTTAGTACTCCACAAGAAAGAATCATCTCGGAAAAGATTTGATTGCAAACTCGAAAGCTCGAAACTTGGGAATGACCGAAAGATCCTTGTTGATCGTGCTAAATCGACCCCCTAAGACTAACTGTCACTGGTCCCCACCCTCTAATGTGACCTCTCTGTAAATATCAAAACAATTCAAGGACATAACTGCCAATATCTTGCCCCTCTCTATTTAACAACATCTCTCACTCTCTCCTCCGCACACTCTCTCACTCCGCTCAACTCTTCCCTTCGACTTACCGGCGTCGGAAAGCGGCAGACGTGGCATCTCCGCACACAATGCAGCTCCTTCCACCACTCCTCCTCGTCTTCTTTCACCTTTTACGAACATCTGCTTCATCCTCTCATTGGCTTCCCGCCATCGCCACCTGGTATGGAACCCCTAACGGCGACGGCAGCAGTGGTAAAAATCGCCAAATTAAGACTCAATTCCATAACTCAAGCAACTAAGTTTTCCAAAAATTAACAATAAGAAATGAATCTCAGGAGGCGCTTGCGGTTACGGTTCGTTAGTGGATGTGAAGCCATTAAAGGCGAGAGTAGGAGCGGTGAGTCCGGCGCTATTCAAAAGCGGTGAAGGCTGTGGCGCTTGCTACAAGGTGCGTTGTCTCGATAAGACTATTTGTTCCCGGAGAGCTGTCACGGTTATTATCACCGATGAGGGTCCCGGTCCCGTTCGTTATTGCTCTAAATGTCACCCTCACTTTGACCTAAGCGGTGCTGCTTTTGGCCATTTGGCTATTCCCGGCGAGTCTGGCTCTCTCCGTAACCGCGGCAAAATCTCCGTCCTTTACCGCCGGTAACTAGTTTTAATTGTTTTCTGGATTTGGCGCTAATAAATGTAACTAACTTTTATGCAAATGAAAAAATAGGAATAGGGAAATTGAAATTTAATACTACAGACTACAGTATAGTATTAGATTGTTAATTGTTACATTGGGAGAAGTAAACAACTTTAACGGCGTTCTGGTTTTGATGGTCCCCTTCTTTGACCGTTGACGACGACCACTCCTCCTCTCTGGATCTCTCTGTCTCACTCTCTTTGTCTTTTCTTTAACTAATTTTGATTTCTTTCTTTTTTGCATAATAATAATAAAAAAAAACAAAGAACGGCATGCAAATACAGAGGGAAGAACATAGCGTTCCACGTGAATGCGGGTTCGACTGATTATTGGTTGTCTCTTTTGGTTGAGTTTGAAGATGGAGAAGGAGACATTGGTTCTATGCACATTCGTCAGGTAATCTCTCTCTTTTTCTCTTCCTAAAGTTGCTTAACTTTAGAGAAAAAGAAGATGAACTAGTGTAGCGTACTCCTCTGCTCTACCGATATGAAAAGGGTTTATTTATGCCTCCTTTTCATCGATAAATTCTAAGGGAGATTTGTAGTGGACAAGTGAATGAATGCTGAATGCTGAAATCGTTGATTATGCAGGTGGGGTCGAGGGAGTGGATAGAGATGAAGCACATTTGGGGAGCTAATTGGTGTATCATCGGAGGACCTCTCAAGGGACCTTTCTCCGTAAAGCTCACTACTTTCTCCGCCGGTAAAACACTCTCTGCCATCGACGTCATCCCTCGAAATTGGGCTCCCAAAGCCACTTACACTTCCCGCCTCAACTTCTCCCCCGTCCTCTGACTACTCCTACTCCTACTTCTACTTCTACTCTTGTGTGTTTCTTTTCTCATCACTCTCCTCCGTTTTTTTTTTCTTGGAAGGAGAAAGAGAGAGGACAGTGAGAGAGATTGATGGTTGGATGCTAAACCAGAATCCAACGCCTCTCTCTTACTTTCTGCCCCATCTTCCTCTTCTTTTGTTAGGTTTTTGGAGTAGTGTGTGTGACAGTAGCCATCTTCACGTTAAGGGTGGGAGAGAGGGAGAGAGCGCGTGTGTGGTAAATGGTAATAGTAAGAGTCTTGAATAGTGTGTGATGATATATTTATGATCCCTCTTTTTCCTCAATAGGAGAAGAGTATGGTTGGGATGTGTGTATCCGTGTGATGTAACATATCAATCTAACAATAGTAATCTTACTCTCATTGCTTTCCCTTCCACTTTCGCTTTTGACTTACTTGCATTGTCAACACCCAACTGTAGTGAGAAGAAAGTTGAGTGTGAGTCTCTGACATGTTCATTCCCGTCTCGAAAGAGACCAAACAACTGGGCCTCACCACCACGTGCAACCCACGTCTCCCCATCACCTCTTAAAGTCTTA
Source organism: Aethionema arabicum (assembly GCA_000411095.1). Taxonomy (NCBI): domain Eukaryota; kingdom Viridiplantae; phylum Streptophyta; class Magnoliopsida; order Brassicales; family Brassicaceae; genus Aethionema; species Aethionema arabicum. Next base: position 21,951 of record KE153520.1, read on the forward strand.
GCTCCACCCCCAACAATAGTTATAATAATAATAATGTAAAGCTGGTTCACATGGCAACACCTAAGACACATGCTCACACTCATATCATATGGTGCAGCATCGTTTCCACTTCGTCCAACAACATCTCATTCTTTAAGTCCTGTAAATGTAACAAAACGTTTTTAAGCAATAATTGGAAGCAAATGAATAATGGGAGCATCATCCAACAAAAACATACTCATCAGAAAATTCTGCAGAACGGAAATATAATCAATGCAAAAACCATAACAGAAGACTATAACGCACTAGGCCTTGGCTGTCTCTCCCTCAACCTCCGGCTCAGCCACAGGTTTTCCCCCTTCTCCTGAGGCAGGAGCCTCGGGTTTAGCTGTTTCAGGAGTTGCGTCTTTGGCAGGTGAAGCTGCTTTGTCCCCTGCTGCCTTTGGCTCTGTCGGTTTCCCGTCTTTTACATCCTTGGCGTCTTTTACATCCTTGGCGTCTTTTCCGCCTTTTCCATCTTTTCCATCTTTAGCATCTTTAGCATCTTTCCCATCTTTCCCATCTTTCCCGTCTTTGGGTGGCGGAGGTGGCATCATGTGGGGTGGAGGATTTGACTTGAGCTTCAAGAAAATCTGTCTCATTCTTGATAAATCGGTCGGCTTCCCAGGTTTAGGACCTTGGATAACCACCACTGATGGTTTCTTGTCCGCATCTTTTTTCCCTCTCTTCTTCTCGATGTTTGGAACCTCACGTGGGATTAGCTCTGCAATTGCTTTCCAGTAATGTTTGTCAACTTCTTTGTGGAACTTCTCTTGGTTAGCCCAGTATAGCTGCACGAGAGACAAAAATAAAATAAACAAACTCAGATAAGCTTGAATACAGCAAACCTGCAGTTATTGGAACTTGTTGAAGCTGCTCACCTTCTCTCTTTCACGGTTATCAGCCTTGTTAGTCTCGATAGTCTTGTCCCTTTTCTCGTAGAAGGCTTTCTTGTAATCTTCTGCTTCAGCTATGATCTGATTCCGCATCTCCTTCTCTTTCTTTTCCTTCTCCTCAAGGTGAATGGCGTTTTGACTGGACCAATGGATTCATAGACTGAGAGTTAATTCATATATGTTGAACAAGAATATCTTGGCAGTTTACATTCTGATCTGATCTGATCACGAAGAAGATAATAGAGACAAATATAGTACCCAGGCGATGAATCACATAATTCTCCTTAGTACTTGTCAAATACACATCATCTCAAGATCTCTCTTCCATATTTAGAAGGTAGAGAATTAGGAAACAATTACTACGGGTTTTTCAAATTATGGAAGAGCTCATTATCAAATCGCCTGTTCAATTAATAAACTTACAACTTTCCAACAAAAGATTTAGAGACTATAGTGAGATCTAGTCATGTTCCCTACTTCACAAGCAGATATGAGAGATCTAGCCCTATTCCATTACAGGAAATGAAATGATAGTCAAGAATAGAACACTGACCGGCGCCACTCCCGACGTTGGAAACCCTCTTCCCGCATCTCGTTTGGATCTGGAAGAACCGGCCCATCCGTGAAGAGCGCATCGTCACCACCGGCGCCGTTGCCGTTGGCATCGTTCACGGAAGATTCGAATGGCGAAGAGAACTCATGGTTAGGGGAGGAAGCAGCAAATCCATAGCCGTTGGGGGAGGCAGGATTTTCAGATCCATAACCTCCGTCGCCATTGAAGGAAGAGAAGCCACCGGAAGGAGGTGGGGGAGCGTCGGAGAAATTGTCGTAGCTCATGAATGAATCGTCGTGGAAAGGTGGCTGTTCGGACGGAGAATGAGTCTGAGAAGGGAAATCTCCGTCATCAAAAGTCGCCATGTTAAAGAAGCTTTTCTTCTTCTTTGAGATCAGAGAATGAGATTCTAGTCTGACGTATGATCGCTCTGGTTTGATTCAGAGGTAAGAGGAGAGAGAAAGAGAGAGAGAGAGAGACGACGTCGTTTGGTGCTTGGTGTTTGGCGTAGATCTGAATTAAAAAGAGGACACGTTTGACCAAAACGTGTAAACAACAAACTCACCCAACTGTTCAGCTAAAACGTTACCGTTCCTTCCCCTTCTAGAATGAGAATGGAATGCAACTAGTTTCTGCTTAGATTTGAACTCTCGACTCGGAGAATCCCAAGCGACGATGGCGGATCGCTTCTTTGATAATGTGATGCCAGACTTCGTGAGGGAGTCGGAAAATGACGCAGGTGGAGATTCGCTCATGAATCTACTCGCTATGCCGTACCCATCTCTTTCGCAGCAGCTCAAACGGTCCGCTTTGGATCTTAAAGAAACCGTACGCGTCTATCTCCTCCTCGATCTTCTTCGTCAGACATCTAGTTGCACGATTTGCTTATAGGATTGCTTTGAAATGCTCACCAATTGGTATGAAAATGCCTTTTGTGTCTCAGGTAGTGATGGAAACTTGGGGCTTCAGTGGGCAGTTAGTTCAGGACTTTACTCTTTACTCTGGAACACTTGGAGCTGCGTTTTTACTCTTTAAAGCTTATCAGGTGACTGCAAACGCCAACGACCTTACCCTCTGCTTGCAGATCGTTAAAGCTTGTGATGCTGCTTCTGTCTCCTCAGGGTACCCTCTTCTTCTCCTTTACGTCTCTCTCTCCACTCTGAAGATAGCTAAGTTTTCTTTAGACTATTTTTGAGACTATGAGACTGGTTGATAGGGATGTTACTTTTATCTGTGGTCGGGCTGGCGTTTGCGGTCTCGGTGCCGTTGCAGGGAAGCTCTCTGGTGACCAAAAGTTGCTCACTTACTATCTGGAACAGTTCCGTCAGGTATGCTTCTCCGCTTTGTTCAGGGTTCAGTTAAAAGTAAGTGCCGTTTCAGGTTTTCTATTTTCTTTGTGGATGAGACGGATTCACTCATTTTGACAGATTAGACTATCTAGCGATCTTCCTAACGAGCTGTTATATGGAAGAGTTGGCTATCTATGGGCGTGCCTGTTCATCAACAAATATGTTGGTGAAGAAACTTTGTCTTCAGTTACCATCGTAAGTGCAATTTTTGGATGAGATAACTGTCGATGAGTCGCTTTTACTCCTCCTTAATGACTGAAGTCTCACTGTGCAGCGGGAAGTCGCTCAGGAGGTTATCAAGGAAGGAAGATCAATGGCTAAGAATGGAAGCTCTCCGTTAATGTATGAATGGTATGGTGAAAGGTACTGGGGTGCAGCACATGGGCTGGCTGGTATTTTGCACGTTTTGATGGATGTTGAGCTGAAGCCAGACGAAGCAGAGGATGTGAAGGGAACCCTGAAGTATATGATGAAGAATCGGTTTCCAAGTGGAAATTATCTTGCTAGTGAAGAGGATAAGAGAAGAGATACTCTTGTGCACTGGTGTCATGGCGCTCCTGGGATTGCCCTCACACTTGTGAAGGCGGCTGAGGTGATGGATATCCTGTCAGTTAACGCGTTCTTTGAAACATTTTTAGCATCACTGGAGTTTTAATTTGTGTAAAATGAAAACGAGACACAGGTATTTGGAGAACAAGAGTTTCTGGAAGCAGCTGCAGGTGCTGCTGAGGTGGTATGGAACCGCGGATTGCTCAAGCGGGTAGGAATCTGTCATGGAATCAGTGGGAATGCATATGTTTTTCTAGCGCTTTACAGAGCTACGGGAAGGAGTGAGTATTTATACCGTGCAAAAGCTTTTGCCAGCTTCCTACTTGACAGAGGCCACAAACTAATGTCAAAAGGTGAAATGCACGGAGGTGATAGCCCTTATTCCTTGTTTGAAGGCGTGGGAGGCATGGCCTATCTGTTCCTCGACATGGTTGAACCATCTCAGGCCAGGTTCCCAGCTTACGAGCTTTAAAACAAGGAGGAGGAGGAGGAGGAGGAGAGTGTGTTTTTAGTGTAAGCAAAATGGTGTATAAGGTAGACTTGAGGTCTTTTAAGGGTGTCCAGCTCTCTCCGGAAACTCTTGAAACTGTCTGCATGTTATAAGGAGATAGTGAAACAAGACTGAACGCAAAGGTCCGACCTTTCTGTATTGCCACTAAGTATTACACGGAATGCAGTTTAACTCGTCTAGAATATGCATATGGTTTTATGGTATATATCTTGTCTTACATTCTTTCTATCTAGAATAAGAATGTGAAACAAGAAGACAACACAAGTGAAGGTCTTCCAAGTCCAACAGTCAAAACTCTTGATCCTTCTGCACAAGACGCTCAGCATCTCCAAGCTCGATTTCATTGCCTTTCCCTTCCAGCCCGCCCTGGAACATCAACTCTATCTGCTCCAGTGACTTCCCGCTTGTCTCAGGGACTAGAAAGTAGACAAAGACAACCGAGAGCGCAGACACTATCGAGAAGACAAAAAACGTTCCTCCAACAGTAATGGCACGTGACACAGAGAGGAAGGACATAGCCACTAGACCGCTGGACACCCTGTTCCCGACTGCCCCAAGGGCTGAAGCCTGCGCTCTTAACCGTAATGGGAAAATCTCTGAGGTCAGGACCCAGCAAACAGGTCCCATACCAACAGAGAAGAAGGCAACATTACCACAAACAAAAAGAAGGGCGAAAGTGATGCCAAGCGTTCCTTGACCGAGAAATGTGAGCGTGAAGCTTAGACTAAAGAGACACACAGTCATTCCGATTGTGCTCACATAAAGCAGCGGCTTTCGGCCAACACTATCAATCAAGAAAGTGGCAAAGAGTATGAAGATCGTTTTGGTGACCCCAACCGCAACAGTCGCAGCCAGCAGCTTCGTCTCGTCTTCAATCCCAGCCACCTTCAGGATCTCTGGACTGTAATACACGGTTGCATCAATTCCAGTGATCTGCTGGAAACACTGGATCCCAAATCCAACAATCAGCATTCTCCGGACAACCGGAGATGGGCTAAGAAGCTCACGCCACACGGGTCTCTCCTGGCTACCCTCTGTATTTGCAGCCGCAAGTTGTATCTCTGCAAGCCGCTCTTCTACTTCATCATCTCTCTCGTTCGTTTTCAGAAGCACCTCTCGTGCTTTGTCCACACGGTTCTTCATCACCAGCCATCTCGGTGACTCAGGGATCACACAAAGCGCGAATCCGATGAAAACTGACGGAAGAATCCCAACTGCGAGCATGATCCGCCAGCTGATATGCACAGAGAGGCCGGAAAAGGCATAATTGGAGACGTAACCAAGCAAAATCCCCAAGTTTATGAAGATCTCAGGGAACGATGTGAGGAAGCCTCTCGCTACGGTTGGGGATATTTCAGCGATGTACACCGGAGCGATCATGACCCCGAGACCGATCCCAACTCCGGCTAAAGTTCTTCCGATCATTAGAACCTCAAACGATGGAGCCACGGCCATCACCGCCGCACCCGTCTGGAAAACGAGAGCTGCCAGCGCCATTGTCCATTTCCTACCGATGGAATCTGAGGTTCTGCCTCCAACTAAGCTGCCGAAGAGAGATATGATACTGAGACTGCCGATGAGAACCTCTGTCTGGACCTCCGTGATTTTGAGATCCTGCTGTATGAATAACACCGCACCACTCATTACACCAACATCTGGAGGTTCACAATGCCAAAAACAGAGAGACCACTTTCTAAGCCACAAAGAATACTCGCATTTGAGATTAATTTGAACGACTTTGCGTACTATTTTACTCACCGTAGCCCAATAGAACATTGTTCAACGATGCAAAAAAGGCACAGGCCATAACGTATTTTCTAGTTCTGCTGCTTCTCGACTCTCCGTTATAATGGCTCGGTGAATCATCTTGACGAAATCCCTCGGCGTCGGAGTCCATTCTCTTGTACTTATTCCTCTTATCTCCGATAGAAACCGCCGGCAAACCGGAGAGACTGCCATTACCAACATCAGGCAGATCCATTCCCACTCCGCCACGAATTCGGACGGAGATTTATTGCGGACCTAGATGGTTTCGTTGCGGTGTACTTATATCCAGACAAGGCGTTTTGAAGAAAAGGGTAGATCTTGGAAAGGCATGAGAGCAGATCTGAGACGGAGAGAAAACAGAGTATAAAAAAACAATCTTCTCTGTGTTGACCAATTTGGTGAATTTTCTAAATGCTAATTCACATTTTTATTACACAACTTGTCCACCTTTGCTTACCTCAACATTTCCTTACACGAACCAAACTCTCTTTTAATTAATATAATAATATATTTAGTTAATTTTCTTTATAAAATTAGAGACCGAATGGAGTTTTCAAGGTAACAACAGCTCATCTTCTTTTGCTTAGCAAATTGGTAACACTTTTTTTTTTTAAAAGAAAATAATTTAAGTTATTCCATGTATTGGCTTCCAATGGCAACAGTGAGATCTGTCGGTGGTTCTTCCAAGCTCATTGGAACTCAATCGAGTTGAAAACAGTTCCACCAACGCATACTATACAACTCTCTCTCTCTCTCTCTCTCTCTCTCTCATATTCCTAAATGTGTATTTGATTTAATTTTTGGATAACCAATCGATCATTTTTTAACATTTACAGAATACTCTTCAAATTGTGTATCAGGAATAGAATATCTGCCTACAATTGGGATTTTAATCTTCTTTTTATGATGGAGAGCTGGGCATGCCATTTATAGTCTTACTCTTACCCTCCATGTCTAGCGCAGTAAACATGTATTGGTTTTTCTGATTTTTTTGATTTCTACATCGGACTCGTTCCTTCTTTAACTTGCATACAAAGCACAAGTGTAAACACAGTGGCCACTCTATAAGTATAATTCACCACCTTATTGGTCTCATTGTTGCATGTTTTGGGCCACAGGTCTGCAACTGAAAACATTCACTATTTCTCTGCATAGATAACAATTAATATACAGACTTACTTCCGCCACCAAAAAATGGGACCATCAGTCATCAATGTATCACATTTAATGATTTCAAACTCCAAAAAACACAAGCAAACAAAACCAAATCTCGAGAAGAGCTGGATTCACTGCGGTGAAACATACCAGTTAGGGCGAGACCTGAGAAATTACTGCTGCTGCCGACGGGGCTTTCCCCAATGTGTTCCACAATATATAATCCCCGGAAGTCACCTGTTACGCCGTCAACACACGTTGTGTAGTTAGTTAACACAAAGCCTTTACATCTCACCATTTTATCTGCAACTTACTCCTAGGATAGGAACCTATATCCTTACAAGATACAAATCACTTTTTAACAACTATAATTGACACTATATTTTACCTGAGTAGAAAATTCGACCGGAGACTTTGTGGTAGGGTAGATATTGACCTGCCATAATAAAGGAAGCTCGATATCAGAGATATGTCGCTTTTAATAAGCCTAGAATGACTTGAACCCTTCTCAAGTTCTATAACACTTTTACTAAAACTGTAAGCTAATCATCTAGAGGATGGTTTGTGAAAACTCACCGATTTGGTGTCAATTGACATTCGAGATATAGATGCCCCAACAATCTTAAAGGAGACCTATTAAGCAGAAGATTAGATAAGTTTGAGCAATAACCAAGTCCACAAAGATTCAAAAGGAAGCAAAAGAAGCCATATATGTACACACATACCTTAGCATAGTCATAGGCCTGCCAGCAGAACGGTTCCTCCAACTCGACTGCTGGCAGATCCTTATTCATTTTCTGCACCAAGAAATCTTCTACGTTCACCACATTCTCTGCAGCGCTCTCACTGTCACTCTCTTCATCTGCTCCGTCCCCAAAGTCAGGCCTTGAAACTGCACTTTTCCTGCTCTGCAATGGACTAAACTTGATTGTTCCAGGAAACGTTGCCTCAAGGCTTTTTCCAGAAAGACTACGTCCGCTGCCCAGAACCCTCCACTCAACAGAGTGCTCAGTGGTTGATACAGTCCCGGCTGATGGAGTCCCATCAAATGCCACAATCCGTCTCCTTGGAAAGGGCATAGTGATAGTGCAAAATTCCATTGACAGAGGAGCTTTGTAACCTTCCATGAGGCGCACCTTGAAGAGGAATGCACCTTCATCTTCTGAGACCATTGATAGCTGATAAAATCCTTTCACTGGTGGTCCAAGCCCGCAACTCGCCTGGTAACGCATTAGGACAAAGTTACCTAGGGGAGGCTGGAAAACAATGTTCTGCTTGTCAATCCCATGTCCTGGAACTTGGGCACATGGATGACAAGATATAGCCTCAATGTGGGCTGAACTCAGCCCTGTTAGAGGAAACGACACGTCAGGAAGTCCTTCTAGCTCTGCACGACAGTTAATCTGCCCTGCGACAGATACACTATCAGGAATCTCCTCACGATCGTACATTGCCGCATTTACCGTCTCGTGAATTGTGAACAATAGCCTTTGTTTTCCTTTGTACATGTATGGCTTCCATGCTGGTTGTTTAATATCTTGGGGAGGAGGCTCAACAGACGAAAAACCATTTGCCTTGATTGCCAAATTGTTAGAAAAGCTTAGGTCCAATGGGGTACCTGAAAAATTATTAAAAGATGCCAGGGTTTCATAGCATACCAACCAGGAAACCAATGGTCCAGTAGACGGTAGAATAAATCATCTATGACAGAAGGTTAGTAGCACTAACCAAACGGCATAGCACTTGCAATGAAATTTCTAAGCATTTCTCTATCCAGCGACCTTGACCCTGATTTGGGAGCATCTGATGCCGCAGCTCCAGTTGTTGCGGCTCCAGATGCAGATGAAGATGCAACAGGTGCTGCCACAGGCTTTGGCCTTGTTGAAATACCAATACTTCCGGTTAGTGAGTCAAACAATCCTCCAACTGATGGTGATGCACTTACAACAACTTCTGGTTCCACAGTATCACCAGAAACTATGTCACCAAATGCATGAGCCACCATGAAAGCCCTAAGCCATGAGCCCAAGAAAGAAATCAAGGAGTGGAAAACACGAGTATAAACCACAATGTTGAACATCCCTCTTAGGCATGCGGATGCGAGAAACTAAAAGATGCGAACTTAGGACTTCCCATTGTATGTGTACTATAGATTGCTATTCTTCCTATCCTAATCTTATGCACATGTGAAGCAAAAATACACAGAACTAAGTGATAAGCTTGAGAAGAAAGTTGAAGCTATAAGTACCCTGTGACGGATGAAAGGTCAAGCAAAAGAGATGACAAATTCAAATCTTCACCCACAGCTGGGCCGCAATCAGATCTCCTACACAATTTGACGTACTCCTTAATCTCCCTTGGTTCAACCAAAGGCAATACGAGGATAGAATGAAGGCCTTTGGTGTGTAGGGCAACGGGCCATAGAACATTGCTCTCCGCTTGGCCACCATTGCTAGATTCCTCATCTTCTTCTTCGCTTAAGAAAAGGCTGATAATATGACGAGTGATGGGATCATCAACCCAGGAATCCGATCCTTTAGTTGATTGAGCAACACGAATTCCATATCCACGAGTAGAACCTTCCCTAATTAGATTCGCAAAAAAAAAAAAAATTAACATTTTCTAGAAATCTTGCAAAAAGAAGCAATTCACCACTAGAAACTGTACCGTCTCTTTCTTCGAGCAAAAGCAGAGGCGAGTTGTTGGTCAGTGGGAAGTCGAGGAAGATCCAAGACAATGTTTCCGTTTTCCTTTTTGAAAGCGGCGTGCCACTGTTTCTCGACGACCGGAAACCTCCTAATTGAGATTGAAATTAAGAGGAAATAAGAATAGAGATGTTGAAAGAGCATGGATGAAATGGGATGATGGTATACAAACCTGGAGAAAACAACAGCGTCCTGATTGTTGATTATCCAGAGAGCCCTGATACTGCAACCAGAGGGCATGGTTGTACGGGTCCGGATAAAACCCCCAGATGGATTTATGTTAGAGAATGAGAGGACATACCCACAAGCTGATTGAATAGATATCGGAAGAGAGTGGTCTTTCCGGCGTTCCCGGTGGTTCGGCGGGTACTTCGTCCGTGAATTGAAATCACAGAGACTTGCCTGGTGGTGTTGGGAGTACCGGAGGAGAAAGAAAACTGAACGGAGAATTATTCGTAAGGACGAATGGTTTGGGCTTTTAATGGGCCAATTATTCTTCGAAAATAACAAACCAATTGGTCCTTAATTGCAAGACTTTTTTTTTTAAAAATCAAGAGAAAATCAAATGCATACAGGAGGAAAGTTTGATCAAAATTTGCTGTGATCTCTATAAGATGAGAGTATGGGTGTAATCATCAGATCCATAAACAGCTAAGCAGTAGCCAAAAAGGTAAAAAAAGAAAATCTTGAAACAGAAACAAGAATAGCAATCAGGAAAGAATTGATTGGTAAATCGAAACAGATGTGAGGAGAAGCTTAGATGCTGCTGGAGTCGCGTCCAAAGACAAATCGTCGAGCCCAGTCAGAGATAACAAGCATCCTGGTGCGCCAACTCACGAGTTTACTGGCGTAGACAGAGTACCAGAGCCATTGGGTGCTATGGCCAATTGAGACCCAATCACCTGGCAGTTCAGCTGCTGTTTGCTCACCTCCCAGAGGAGCAAATGATCCGAAATGTGTGTACCTGAAAGGTTGGAAACGGTGACGACCCTCTCCTCTGAACCTCAATGGACCTTCTGGGTTCGTCTCACATATTTCCATTTTGTTGAAGCATTTTGCAAGGTACCGTCCTTGTTGTGATGCAACCTGTGCAGTTGCTGGAAGGTTCTTCATCTGGGAATCCACCTCAGATAGAGCTTGCTTTAACTTTTCGATGTTTACTTCTGTGTCTTCACCCTTTTCACTCTTGAGCAAATGTGTAATGTTCTTAAGTTTCTTCTTCTTCAAGTAAAGCTCTACCTGAGGGTACCTCTGGCAAATGTCTTTCACCACATTATTAAACTCTTTCTTGTTTAGAGTTCCTGTCTTTTCCTTGTCTGCTTTACTGAATATTGCACCTATATCTTCCTGTTCAACGACAAGAAACAGAATTAAACTATGCAATGTCCGTGAGATGACATAAGGTTAATCTAGAATTGTACCATGACTTTTCGTTGGTTGATGGTTGCAGAGTCACCTAAAGCATAGACTCCGTCGCATCCCTCCACCCTAAGCCATTCATCAGTTGCCAACACACGTCTCTGTCCCTGTAATCATATTCGGAAGGCAGCAAAACAATGTTAGCTAGGGGGGATGAAGGATATGGAAAGTCAAATGATGTTAAGTAGCAAGCTAACCTGACCAATCTGCTGCATCAAGTCTCTGATGACAGGACGTGAACCAATTCCTGTTGACCATACAACCATACCATAAGGCTCAGACACAATTTTGCCACTTTCTCTATCCTTTGTGGATATCTCATCGGAAGTCACCTTCACAACCATTGACCCTGTCTTCAAGTCAATGCCGTCTCGTTTGAACTTTTCTTCAGCAAAGGCAGTGATCCTCTTGTCGAACCTGAAGAAGAGGGGTACAAACAACATTAGATCAGACTAGTTAGGCCAAGGCAGGAACATGAATTTGAGATTGTCTTACATGTTGAGAATGTGGTCGCCTGCTTCAAGAAGTGTGATTCTTGTGAATTCTCGGACCGTAGGGTATATCTTAGCCACATCCTCAACTAAGAAATCATGAAGCTCTGCAGAGAACTCCACACCAGTTGGTCCTCCACCAACCACAACGAAATGCAGAATCTTTTTCCTTTCTTCTTCTGTCAGATTTGGAAGAGAGGCTCTCTCAAAACAGTCTATCACTGAATGACGAATGTTCAAAGCATCCTCCGCTTCCTGTAAAGTCAAAATTTAGATCAAATCTGTTGTAGACAGAGGAAAAGAGTTAATCTATTATATTGTTACCTTGAGGAAATGAGCATGTTCCTCAACTCCAGGGGTGTTGAATGTGTTAGGCTTGGCTCCAACAGCTACCACTAGAATGTCATAGTCCATGTCAAACTCGGTTGTGCCCTTAAGACTTGACCCATCCTTTGAACGGCAATAGATTTTCTTCTTTGCTGCATCAATCTTGTAACACTCTGCCTCTTTGTACTCAAATCCCTTCTGAAATATATTGAAATTAGGATGAGAAAGATGAGATTGAAAAAACGAAAGAAAACTTAAAAGAGGGAAACCAAAATTAAATGTGAGGTGACCTTGCGCATAAGGCCACGAATTGGTTCAACGATGCTACGAGCTTCGACTGTTCCATTGGTAACACTAGGCAAGAGAGGAGTGAAGAGGAAAAAGTTGCGAGGAGACACAACTTGAACATCATAAGGGTTATTCAAGTAACTCAAGAAACTGTAACCGCTCCAACCACTCCCAAGAACAATTACCTTCTTCTTCTTGATTTCTTGACCTTCTCCTAGACTACCATCTGCGTAAAGTATACGGTTCACTGGAACGGCCTCAGAATACACCAGGAAACCACCACCACTGCACAACGGTATACAAGACAGATCCAACATATGTTAGTTTAAGCCCCCAAGGATCATTTAGGCCAAGAGAAAAGTCAGAAACTTTTTTCAAAAGAAACTGGATCTCAACAACAAAAAGAGAGCTCGATCTTAAAAAGAAAGAAATCAATGCAAATGCATGGTGATGCATCATAGGGAAGATGGATAAAAGTAGAGATTTTTTTGCGATAATTTGGGATCTTTCTGCAGAATCCTGCATTTTTGTCATCAGGAGACATGGAAGAAAATAGAAACGTACGATTCGGGATGATGAATGAAGAAGATGAAAGGTCATGTTACATATAAAGAAAATAAAGGAAGAAGAATGGTGAAAACAGATCTAACGCCGAGGAAAAAGAGATGTGTTTTGCTAGAACATTAGATATAGAAAGAGATGAAGAAAAGAGAAGAAGAGAGGAGAAGAGAGATGCAGCACCTGAAAGTAGTGAGAAGAAGAAGCTTGGAGGTAGAAGGGTAAGCACGGAAGAAGTTGAAAGCTCTGTTGTAGAAGCCATTGAAACTCATTGTGAAATCCTCTCAGATGCTCACAAAGCTCAAAGCTGAGAGCTTTTAGAATCAGAGCAAGGCGATGGGTTGTAGTTGTATGTGAATATGCACGATTAGGGTATGTCTGTATGTAAGGCGAGAAGCGGCGTTGCTTTGACCAAATTAATTTTTATTTCTTTTTTAATTAAAAAGAAAAAGACAGTGAGGGTTTGGTTTAAAGTTTGAAGAGAAAAATTGGAAAGTGGAGTAACCTCCAAGTAAATTGGGAATTAACCAAAAATGTTAAATAGAAGAATATTCGAAAAAGCGGGACCCACCGAATCAATGGCAAATTTTATAGGTTTTGACTTCTCTTTCATCCGTCACCGCGCCGCGTGTTTGTAGAATTGGAAAGACATCATGTTTCCTCCTTTTTCCCCGGAGAATGAATACACTTCATCCTGATTTTTTGATTTTTTTGAGACACAAATCTTGATTTTTTTTTTTTTTTTTACTATCATCTTGATTTTATTTATATTTTATTTAAACATTTAAATATGACATTTGTCGTCTCTAGTCTGCAAAAAGAAAAAAAAAAAGATCATTTGAGTGGCGGCGTGGGCTTGGGCCTTGTGAATGAAGAAAAAGAGTATGTTTGGCAATTGGTATGGCCCATCATCATTCATATTCATGAATCATATAATTAAGCATCCGTGAGCAGTTGAATCAATTTGAAACCGTTGAATCAATCCATGACTGTCAACATTTAGAATTAGGGCTGACCAATATATGTATGTAGTACGTAGTATTGATTCAAAATGAATCAATCGTGGATTTGATTTAGAACATAGAAGCCATTAAAATCGAAATTACCCTTCTTAGGCCCAAAAAAGGCTACTGGGCTGGTAAGTATGGGCCGTTTAAGAGCCCAGAAGAGCAGTTACCACTAAAAGTTCCTTTCTCGGTTTCTCCTGTTAACCAATTCCAAAAAATAAATGTTTTATCTGCGAGAGGTGTGACTCTGTGTGTGATTGGAGGTTTCCTTTACAGGGAAGAGAAGACAAGATGGTCGTTTGAGCTGTTTTTCTTGTCCTCCCATTTCCCAGATCCGAGTACTCCAAGCACAAACGAGATCTGGGGTTAGAAGCGTAGAAATGAGGAGGAGAGGTTCGGAATTCCGTCGGGCAGGGCGGAGGAAGATCTCCAATGTCGTCTGGTGGGTGCTTTGTGGGATTGTTGTCATGCTCTTTATTCTCATTCTCACCAAGGCTGGTCAGATTGAGCCCAGGCCTTCTATTCCCAAGGTACGCCTTCTTCTCTCTTTTCCTTCTTTTTCTCTCTCTCTCTGTCTCATCTATTCCCATTTATATCTATATGTTAAGTTACAAGTTAAGTAGTGCAATAAAGGGGAATGTGGATTTGGATCCCTCCCTGCTCTCCATCTTGCATTTTTTTGTTTTTACTGCCAATTTTGAACCTTTTTGACTGCTGCTATGCAGAGACGTTACCGTCATGAGAAATTTGCAGAGGGCTTGAACATGACTGAAGAAATGTTGAGCCCAACCTCTGTTGCCCGCCAAGTAAACGACCAAATAGCTCTTGCCAAAGCCTTTGTTGTGATTGCTAAAGAAAGTAAAAACCTTCAGTTTGCTTGGGAGCTAAGTGCACAGATCCGTAACTCACAGTTGCTTTTGTCCGCTGCTGCCACTAGGAGAACTACTTTAACAGTCTTAGAGTCTGAGCCTACCATCCGTGACATGGCTGTTTTGTTATACCAAGCCCAGCAACTCCACTATGACAGTGCCACCATGATCATGAGGTTGAAAGCCTCAATTCAGGCTCTCGAAGAACAGATGAGTTCTGTCACTGAAAAAAGTTCCAAGTATGGGCAGATTGCTGCTGAGGAAGTTCCCAAAAGTCTTTATTGTCTTGGTGTTCGTCTCACAACTGAATGGTTCCAGAACTCAAACTTACAACGGAAGCTTGAGATTGAGGAAAGAAGCCGCATAGATTCAAAACTTACTGATAATAATCTCTACCATTTCTGTGTATTCTCTGACAATATCATTGCTACTTCAGTTGTGGTCAATTCAACTGCTCTCAACTCCAAGAGCCCTGAGAAAGTTGTGTTCCACCTTGTAACTAATGAAATCAACTATGCTGCAATGAAGGCTTGGGCTGCAATGAACATGGACAACCTCCGAGGAGTCACTGTAGAGGTTCAAAAGTTTGAGGATTTCAAATGGCTAAATGCTTCTTATGTTCCAGTCCTAAAGCAGCTACAAGACTCCGATACACAAAGCTACTATTTCTCTGGACACAACGATGATGGACGCACACCAATCAAGTTCAGAAATCCCAAGTATCTCTCTATGCTCAACCATCTCAGGTTTTATATCCCTGAAGTTTTTCCTGCTCTGAAGAAGGTGGTCTTTCTCGATGACGACGTGGTAGTTCAAAAGGATCTTTCCTCTCTCTTTACAATCGACTTAAACAAAAATGTGAATGGAGCTGTTGAGACATGCATGGAAACATTCCACCGGTACCACAAGTACTTGAACTATTCTCATCCTCTGATACGCTCACACTTTGATCCAGATGCGTGTGGATGGGCATTTGGGATGAATGTCTTTGATTTGGTTGAATGGAGAAAGCGAAATGTCACAGGAATTTACCACTACTGGCAAGAAAAGAATGTTGACAGAACCTTATGGAAACTTGGGACACTACCTCCTGGTCTTCTTACATTTTACGGGTTAACAGAGGCATTAGACCCGTCGTGGCATATCCTGGGATTGGGGTACACCAATGTTGATGCTCGTGTGATTGAGAAGGGAGCTGTTCTTCACTTCAATGGGAACTTAAAGCCCTGGTTGAAAATTGGGTTAGAGAAGTACAAACCATTGTGGGAGAAATACATTGATTATAGTCAACAGTTTATGCAACAATGCAATTTTCATTGATATCTTAGGGTCCATAGTTTCACTTCTTATAGACACGCATATCCTCCAAAGATCTACATTTGGTTACAGAGACTTTTGATGTAGTTTTGTATGTTCAAGCACGATTACTTACTGTATGTTGTGAATGTTATATTCAAATTCAATGAAACATCAGGTTTTCTCTGGTTGTAATTTGGTATATAACTTTGCTTTGCAGATTTATGGAGACCAACGGATCTTTCAAAGGGTATCTGGTTAAGTTTAAGTGAATAACCATAACCCCTATAATTTTGGTCATTTTCAAAAATCTGTTTCTTTTTTTGAAAGTTAAAATGATTCTCTGCGGTCTCCTCTCTCTCATTCTCCTTGTCACAGGAAATTGAGTTTACAATGAGCAACCGTGAGAATGAGCAACTCAACACAAGAAGAGGAAAGTCCAGAGAGGTTAGTTCACGTTTTCTCTCTCCGTCTTCATCTTCTTCTCTTAACCGCAGAAACTCCACTTCTAATTCATCTACCAAGCGAGAGACTTGCCTGTTAGATAATCAGAACAGCAACGGCTCAAAAGTTCATCTTGGCTTGAGAAAGTATGAACAAATGTCAGATGGCACAAGGGCTTCTTTCAGTTTCCCAAATCAAAGGGCGTCGATTGATTCCAGTGGCATGGAAGTTGACTCAGTAAACACCAAAGAAAATGGTAGGCCTTCACCATGGATCGATGATGAGGATTATGTCATACTTCCTGGCAGGTTTTCCGTTGATGAATCTGCATTGTACAGATCATCATCAAGGAGGAACTCATGCTCTCTACTATCTGACTTGTATAACAATGAATCAGATTCAGAGTTAAGCGATGTATCCTTTGCTTCAAGTCTTAGCACAAACTATTCATTTCGGAAACATAAACCTGGAATCGAAGTTTCCTCTAAATATATGCGTGAATCAAGAGAAAAACCGAACAGTGTGACCAAACTAAGGTCAAAAGAAGATTCCGAGAAAGCTAAAAGCTTTAGGGGAAATGAGAATGTTATGAAGAGACCTAATCCAATGGCCAGGTATGGCAGTTCGATGTCTCAGTGGGCGTTGTCACCAGGAAGATCAAGATCACCATTGCTATCACTGGAAACTCAGGCCGTAGCAGCTCCAAGTTCAAAACTGAAACCCCCTCTCGTTGGTAGCCTTCCAAGAGGCAAAGGCGTGGGTAAACTATTGAACCTTGGATTTGATTTCTTCAGGGGCAAGAAGAAGTCTTCATCTGTTTCCTCGCCATTAAAGCCAAATCCATGTGATGCAGAAGCTGTTCATCAGCTGAAGCTTATGAAGAATCGGTTGGTTCAATGGAGTTTTGTCAATGCTAGAGCATGTGCTGCAAACAATAATGTAGCTGCCGAAGAAAAGGTAAGGATCTTCTACTCTCCGCAATTGCAGTCATCTACTTATGCTTCTCACTTTAACTGGTTTCATTAAGCATTTGTAATCGAGAGTTTTGCATGGAATCAATTAACAGAGAAAACTTTGCAGAAACAACTAATCTGTGCATGGGATACTCTTACCAAGTTGAAACAGTTGGTTCTGCAAGAGAGAATTAAACTGCAGAAGAAATACCTGGAGATGAAGCTGCATCATGTGCTTATGTCTCAAGTAGGTACCAGTTCAAAACCCATTTACTAAATCAAAATCATGGAGGATGATATCTTACAATCCTCTGTAAAACAAGCGTTAACCAAATTGTTACCAATTCTGAAAATAGATGAAGCAACTTGAAGCTTGGGAGGAGATAGAAATACAACATCTTTCAGCTCTTTCCATGATCAGACAATGCCTGCATTCTGCTGTTTCCAGGCTTCCCCTAAGGGAAGGTGCAAAGGTAAATTAGCTCATCTTCCTCTTATAAGTTTTTGCACTGAAACAAGTTTTTGTGTCTCATTTGCTAATCCATTAACTCCTGATGTTTTCAGGTGAACATGGAATCGACTGTCACTTTATTTCACAAAGTAGAAGCCGTCACTGTTGCTATCATTTCATCTCTGGGAAATGTTGCTCCTTCGGTAGGTTGTTTCGGCTTTGAGGAAAAAGTGATATAATGATTGTATTTAGCGGCCTAATAACTAAACTTTGAAGATGTTTCATTAGCAGATGGAGGGCATTGTTCCACTTGTCTCTCAACTTGCCCAAGTTACTGCACAAGAGAAGCTGATGCTGGAGGAGTGTCATGATCTTTTGAGGATGATATCAGAGTTAGAGGTACATACAATGATTTTGTCCGCGTTAGCATCTCATAACTGATCTTATATGTTTCAGTTGCAGGAGAGGAGCTTGAAGTGCTGTTTCCTCATTCAGCACAAACAGACTTCCAAGACAAAACTTGTTAAAGACTAGTACTTGTGTGAGACTTGAGAGTATAATAAAGATTTGGACTTGGAAGGTATTCAAGATTTCAACTGAGTCATTCTCATAAAGTGTTTTTGACAGGCAGGAAGACAAGACAAACACAAGAGTTTTAGTTTTCTGATGTGATATTTAGTTATCATCCGTCTGCTAACTTGTACGCACCTAATCAAATAAATGAAAAGAAACAGCATATTTTATATTTCTTAGATTGGATATATACTGATTTTTTTCGATGTAAATGTAATTTAGAGTTTAAATTACTCTACCAAGTAATGGCCATAATAACAAGGATTTGTTTTGGGGCGAACCTCTGGCTGAGAAGGAGGTTTATTGCTCTTTCCTGAAGAGACGCGTAGTACGGCGTCGTTTGATGCCGCAATAACAATCCATTAAAATGGGTGTCATATCTTATGCCCCTTTCTTTCGATCTTCCCTCACCTATCTCTTGGAGACTCTTCAGATCGTCGAAAACCCTAAATCAGAAGTCCAAGTCGATGGCGTCCTTCGCTCGTAGAGCCATAAACCTAGCTCAGATTTCATCTCTGCGTCTACCCTCTCAAGCTGCCTCTGTTTCTCAGCGCCGTTGTTTCGCCGGCGCCGCTGGTACTCCTTTCTTCCCTAATTTCGTTGGATCTTATGATTGTTTCTGATTAGATTTTAGGCGAACATATTTCGTGCCACATTTCCCGTCTAATTACTCTCTCAGATCCTTTATCTCACGAATTCTCGTTGAACAAGGAAAACTCGATGAAATGTTCAACTTTGATTTTACCAAAAAGTGTTACAGCTTTGTGATGATCTTGAAATCCATTGTTTTTTTTTATTCATGTAATATGAGCGTAAGTTGTATCACTGTAAAGATGCATATTTTAGACAAGAATGTGCCTTGAACAATCTCTGCCTTTGCGCATTGTGCAGATCACCATGGATCTACGAAGGTTAGCTTTTGGAAGGAGCCGATGAACCCAGGAAACTGGAAAGAGGAGCACGTACGTATTAATTTTTTGCGTTTTTGTTGAACTTATGATCAGCATGAGCCCACTGCTATACAAATATGTTAATGAAACTGTGATAGTGGCCTGATGTTAACACCAAATTTGAGCTGAATACTTCTTCCCTTACCAAAAGCCTTTCCCTATGTGCAGTTTGTGCTTATTTCACTGTCCGGTTGGGGCTTGCTTTTCTACAGTGGATACAAGCTCGCCACAGGAGGAAAAAGCGAGGTACTTCTATTATATGGGTGATGACGTGATTCCATTTTAAAGCTGCTGCGTGCTCCTACCTTAAATGTTTTTACTTGTGTTTTTGCAGAAGCCTGTGGAGGGTACGCAATGAATTTGATCATCAGATGGAAGACATTTATATATAAGGGAAGGGTTCTCTCTCTTTCTCGTGCATTTGCTTTCTGTTTCAATTGTTGAACAAGAGTATGACTGGTCTTATATGAAAGCCAGCAATTAGTCCTCACAACCTTCGTTTCTGAGAATAATATGAATCACTTTTGGGATCTGATGTGTCTGTAATGAGGATGATTCTTGGCAGTTTTGCGTCCCATGATTTTCTATGTTTATGAGCAAGTTTGAAACATGTTTTAAACAGAGAAAGATCTAAGTGAAATCAATTTTTCATCCACTTTATCTGTGTTGGATACATAATTTTGTAGGTATTTCTTCGTATGCCTCTTCCTTCCACCTTCCACCTTGCTCCTGACTACGGTTTGCAGCTCATTTTTCAGCATCAGTTGCTCCTTACAACTCTTCCATACAAATGTTTATAGTTTTATTTCTGTACAGCTGCTGTCGTCCATTGCTCATGTTACTATATTTGATCTCGGGGCCAATCTGTCAACAGGATTCTTAGTGTATTTGGTCTGGATCATCACCGATCCAGTGCTATATAATAACCTGTCGAAAGATTAGAGTCTCTGTGTGGTCTGAACGAGAATGCACCAGCCTTCTCTGTCTTCTGTCACCTTTGTCTCCCGATCTTTCTGACTTCTGTCACCTATTCTCCGTGTACAAAGTTAGCTGTACGATCTGCCATTTTGACCAACATTCAAAGACATCTTTTATTTTTGTAGGAATTCACACTTGATAAAGAAAGAGGTTGATTCTTAATAAAAAAAAAAGTGCTTTTCGTCTGCTGAAGCCCAAATTCTTTACAGCCAAATCTTGAAAAAGAAATAATATTTTTGGGCCTCAAGTCTCTCATACAGATTCAAAGAATTGTTATGGTTTGGAGGAAAAAGAGATCAAGAAGGTTGGAGGTTATTGGTGGTGAAGTCGAGGCAGGTCTGGCAGGTACATTCAGAGAAACGGCAGATATGGCAGCCAAAGCAGACGCAGGAAGTGCAGCCTTTGCAAGTAAGGGAACGTGTGCAGCCTCTGTATACTTTCCTGCTCCCTCTCTCTTCTTCCTCTTCACATCTTATCCTGCAATTGCATGCCACCCAATCAATTATGTATATGCTTCCCCCAACAAGCATTACATATACAAAACGAGAAATTAAGGAGGAAACTTACTTGTCGTATGAAAAATGAGAACAGTTCCAATTAGGATCAGCTATTGCATCATGGTACAAACGACATTCACCTCTGCTCCTCAACCTGAACCTCCTTTCCTTTCCACATTTGCTGCATCGAACAAACTCGTCTCTGTGAACCACTTTGGATTCGTTGGAGGAGTTATTATTCTTCAATGCTCGGTTGTAGTATCTGAGCAATACCGTCTTTGAAAGTGGAACCTTATCTCCACCAATGAATACCCACACGTTCTTTCTCCAGTTTCTAGAGGTTTCTCTCTCAGAATGCTTCTCGAATGCAGCAGGTGTTAGCTTATCTACAATCATGTAAACATATAATAATAAAATCAAAAGTTAAGAAAAGAAGAAAGAGTAAAAAAGTTGCAGTATTACGTTATAACTATAATATAATCATAATTAGATATAAAAGAGATATATATGACTATCATTTATCAACAACGTGAATCTGACACAATCACATGTAGCATGCATATGATATGATATATAGGAAAAAGAAAAGGCATTAATTAATTAGTTGGAATTGGGAAGAAAAAGGATGAACAAAAGACAAGAGAGAGAGAGAGACCTTGGAGACAAGCAGGAGTGCATTGGCAGGTGATGAGGAGAAGGCCATTGGAGAAAACCCTAAGCTTGGCAATGGCATCGCCGTATCGGTGACTGGTGCAGCCACACATTACCTCCACGTAATCCTCACCCATCTCCACTCCACTTATCTCCTGCAGCTCCTCTTCGCTGAACAACTCCGTCGACGACCCACTACTACTTTCTCTGCCTCCTTTCCCCATCTCCCCGGTGTCCCGTGAGCGAGAGAGAGAGAGAGAGATCCAATTCTAATAAAGGAAAGAAATTGGAAACTGGAAATTGGCGTCTTAACTTATTATCAACAATATGTTAATGTATTCATTCCCTATTTTATATATACCAAAGTTAGCCCTAAAGGACCTAAATGTAATTAAATAGAAAAGAATGAGCTTAATTTACTACTCCAACCCCTCTACGCCCATCTCATAGACTCAAAGGTTCAAGCTTTTTTGAGTAAAACTATAAAAAGAAAAGACTTTGAATTTGCGTTATTGGGTTTGAGCCTTGAGCGTTGAGGGAGGTGTTTAAAAAGAAAGCATGATACATATATATGTAGAGACTATTGAATCTAAATCTAGAGAGAGTAAGAGAAAGATAAAAGAGAAAAAAAAAAGACTATTAGCCAATTAGGTGACCAAATTAAGACGAAACACAAGAGACCACAGAGTCGTGGGGAATCACAATTCTGAATTCTGAATTCTGGGCCTTTATTGAATAGATGGTTTCAAATTAAATCAAGAGGGCAGGCAGCAAATAGGTTCCCTTGTAAATTCATCATCTTCAACACTTTTACTATTTCTATTTCTATTTATATGTCAAATATTAAATAGTGATGAAAATAAGAAAGTAAGTACAAATTGACTCATGACTATGACGTCTAATATGCCTATTGCCTAATGCCTGCATACCCTATTCCTCCATATTTTTATATATAATTAAAGGGCAGATACTATATTGAAGCGGTTGATGAATACGAGGAACAAGTGGGCAGATACATCACACATCATACATAGTATAGGTACATACATACATTTACACTTTGGGAATCTAATTTATATTTTAAGTTATATTGATGGCTAGCTGCTTCTTTAATTTATGCCTCTTTTTCTCTACTTCCATCCATACATATTTCAATTTCTATTATATGCAAATAAATACTATCAAATATTCTCAATAGTATTCATACACCATATTTTGGTAATGTCAATACAAGTAGTTGCATCGTTGAATCTTACAGCTCAACCAACCCTTTCTTTCTCTATCTCTCTCTCTAAATATATATATGTAGCCCATGTCGTGCTACTGCGGCGTAATACTATATTATATTATGATGTACTATATATGCTCTCTCTCTATAAATATATATATATATATATATACACACATACACATGATGTTAGTTGGTGTAGAGAGTAATTAAGCAAGACCAAGAAGAAGACGAGTCAACGATGAGGCGGGCCAAACTCCAAAGTCCAAAGTCCAACTCATAGCCTCACCCTCACACTTGTACATTTCTTTACCAATATCGGTTTATTAAGTCTTTGCCTCCACTTATCTCCTATAAATCTATATCTCTATATACACCTACGTATCATAACATTTACTATTTTCACTGCGGGCCCATACTTTATTAGGGGCGCTAGTCCAAAATAAAAAAATTTGCCCCACTTTTTTTTTTGTAAGTTGTTATCAACCGATATGATCACCATAATGAAAAAAGAAGCCGAATTTTTTTCACTAATAAGCCATAGAATTTTAATCGGAATAATGATAGTTTATTCACAAAGTTTTTTTAATTACAAAGAAAAACACACAAAAACTTGGGCTTAGGCATGGCCTAACTCGCCTCCCCATGAAGTTTTATTGTGGGTTTTATTTAACCCACAACTTTTAAAAAAAACAACATTATTATGAGTTTTATAACCCACAACTTTTTAAAATAACAAAATTTTCAAAGAAACAATCATAGGTTATAATCGACAAAGTTATCTAAAAAAGTAAATTTTCAAAAAAATACAAAATCATAAGTTATAACCCCCAAAACTTATAAAATAACAAATTCTCAAAAAATAAACATAATTGTGTGTTATAACCCACAAATTTTTAAAATATTCAAAGTTTAAAAAAATACATAATCATGGGTTATAACCCACGGTTTTTTCAAAATAACCAAATTTTCAAAAAAAAATACAAAAAAACTTAATTGTGTGTTATAACCCATAATTCTTTTAAAATAATCAAATTTAAAAAAAAAATACATAATCATGGGTTATAACTTACAAAGTTTTCAAAATAACCAAATTTTCAAAAAAAAATACATTATGGATTATAACCAATAAAATTTATAAAACAACAAACTTTAAAAAAAAACATAACTCTGTGTTATAAGTTTATAACCCACAAATTTTTTAAAATACCCAGTTTTTCAAGAAAATATATAATCATGGGTTATAACCCACAAAATTTAAAAAATAACAAATTTTCAAAATAAAAAACATAATTGTGTTTTATAACCCACAATTTTTTAAAATAATCAAATTGTCAAGAAAATACATAATCATGGATTATAACCCACAAATTTTTCAAAATAACCCAATTTTTTTAAAAAAATAAATAATCATGGATTATAATCCACCATTTTTTTCAAAAAAAAAAAAACCTACTAAAAAAACATAACCATAGATTATAACCTAATTTTTTTTTTCAAAATAACCAGTTAAAAAAAAAAAATACATAGTGAAGATTATAAACCCCAATGTTTTCATAATAAGGAATAGTTGTCCACGAAACTGAGTACATCAGAAATTAAAATAAATCTTGGACATTTGGAACTACAAAATACATTATTGAATATATTTATAATTTATCATTTTATTAATGTTTAAATCATAGAGTAATTGAAATAGAAGAGAGAGATTGTAAACATTTTTTGTTACATTATTCTTATCCCAAATCCCTTCTTCCTCGTCTTTAATCTTTAATCAAGAATCAAGAGTCAAGAGCACTCAAATTCATTCTGGGACATAATCTCAACCGCACGTTCAATTTCCTCCTCACAAGTCACAATGTTCCCTTTCCCCTGCCATCAAAAATCAAAAGCCCTCATCTGAACCTCGACAAGCATCCACCAATGGAGTCGCAGTTCCACACCAATAATAACTAATAACACCTTCACGGTGAACACACAACATATCTCTAAGAAGATATATATAAATGATGAATGTTATGTCGATAATATACATACATTACATACGTTCCTAGAATGACAAAAAAAGGCAATCAAGCAACATCATCGATCATATTCTATTCTTCTTGTTATTTACTTTTAAACTTTACCATCTCCAACCCCCCCTATAGATTCTTCAAGATTATTTCATTATACTTTTGAATTATCTGGTCGGGTGTATAATCTGTGTAATACCCTTTTCCCACTTCCAATCCCTCTTCTCTTCCAACCTTCTCTATCTCTCCCTGAACTTCATCTCCTCCCACTTCACTCGGTTTCAGCAAGTTGCACGCCACCTCTATCACTCCTTCTCCGTGCAACAACGCCATTGTCTGCACCCATGCTAGCCCCCCTCCTCTCTCGCTCACCTTCCTCGCCACTCTCTTCACTGCCTCCAGATCCTTTGACATCACTGGCACGTTGTAGTTACTCACCCACCCACATGCCCCTACTGCTACAACCCCTTTTGCTTTCGTTACTTCACCTGGTCCTGCGTCTGGTTTCAGTGGCAGCATCTCTATATCCAACCCACCTGCCCATTGTTGCCCCTCACTGTTTGCCTTGAAGTACCCCAGCTTCCTTCTGATTGAGTCCAGCGTACACTGCTCCTTCTCCTTCTGTGCAGCTCCATATAGGTATGCAGGAACTGCAGCAGGGTGATATAAACAACGTCAAACGTTCACCCAGATGTATATAGTTACATCTGTTCCATCGTTTTCACAGTAATAAAGACTTCCCTGTTTTGTGGCCTATATGTGTAGACTTATGAGATAGTAAAGCAAGAACGCCATAAATTACATATCAACTGAGGATTACAAACTTGGGATTTTTGTTATTTTGTGACTAATTAAGTTCCTTTATTAGAGTACTAACCTCGAAGAATTGAGCCAATGTCCATTGCTAAGGAATTGGCAACGGAAGAAACTTCCTCCATAGGGGTTTGAGATAAGGGGTGAAAGCATATGTGGTCAACCACTCCAAGCCGAGGATGGGATCCACAATGCAACTCTAGACTAATTGTGTCCAAGGCAGTCTTTACCATTGCAAACACCGCATTCTTCAGGGAACAAGATGACTCTGATGCAGACCCTTGAGTTAGTCTTGATACAACAGTGTAACCCACCCTGCCGTAAGTCAAGTCTTCAAACTTGTTCACGATTGCAGCTGGTGGAAAAGGCTTTGCAGCTCTTTCAATGGCTTCAAGCGCTGCCTTGTTCCGGGCTTCAGATATGTATATCTTGCAACAACCAAGCATATCTTTCAACATATTCTCCCACCTATTTCAAAGCTGAAATAAAAAAAAATGGTTCAGGTAGGTAAGTATATGTGTATACGCCTTCACAAAGATATAAAGGTGTGAGAGTGCTTTTATATGTCTATGGTGTTTAAGGAAGATGCAGGCATTATCCACAACATTGAGATTCTGTGGCCACCATTTACAGGGCCAGGAAAAAGGACAATCCAATAAGTGGTTACGAGTCCACCCATAAAGAGTATATGTTGTATAATGTCTATAAACATGTATTGTAAAGGGGTCATAGCAAGACAGAGAACAATACAAAGAGCCTTAGCCCAGTGCAGAGATTGTATTTGCAGACGTTAACCAGGACAGAGAAACCAATTTATGCAGCACATGAAACTAGAAAGCAAGATCATTTTTAATGGAGGTAGGGTACCAACGAAGTGAGAAAGCAAATTCAAAAGTCGAGACGGGAAGATGGGTTGGGGTATCCTTTGTACTCCATTTTTTTCTTGGGTATGCCGAGAGATGCGCATATGATGTTAAATTTGAGTCTAAGGTCATTCTTTACTCGCCAATGCTTTCATCCTCCGGATCCAATAGCGGGTACTGATCGATCAAAGCTTGGAAGTGATTAAGATGCTTGTGGAGCTGAGAGGAGAATCTGGTGGGATGAATACGGAGGGCAGAATTCCAGAGAGAAGAGCACCCATGGTAGAATCCAAGCAGCTCGCCAGTCTCAAACCCAAGTTTCAAACCCACATGGCGAGCGTCTTCCAGACCCGACACAATACCCTCTCTGTAACCTTGATAAAATCCTTGGTTCAAAAGAGTGCTCTCTAGGTGCAAGATAGAATCGAACATATCGGATTCAATGCAATTTATCATCGGATAGGAAATATGAATTCCATTTCTTTCTATTTATCCCTTTACGCTAATAAATATGAACATGCAATAACTTTGGATTGAAACACACACAAATGCGATAGATCTGATATGCAAAGCAGGAACGAGGAAGAAGAAGAGAAACAGAACTCACCACCAATAGCAGGGAGGGAATCGTCGTTATCGAAGAAGAAGAAGAAGAGACGAATGCAAAATTGGGGCTTTGTCAAGTTGTTAGTTTGAGGTTGGGCCAGAATCTGAAAGGCCCAAATATAGTTGGGTTCTTCTAACTCTGTAAACGATGTCGTATATAAAGATGAGAAGAGTAAGGTATACGAATACTAGCAGCATTGAATGAGATGAGAGGTGTAAAGCGAGTTTGGTAACTCTCTCTAAGTTCCTTTTGATTATTCCTCCATAAATAGAAATAGAAATAGAAATAGAATAGACAAACTCATGTGGATCTTTGTGTTCTCATTTTAATAACCAAACGAGAAAGAAAGCTTGAGTAGATTAGATTAGAAAAAGAAAAGAGATTTAAAGTAATGCATATACAATGGCAAGTAGCTTGATCAATGAAAGAATATAATACTGAGTAAGTATAGATGAGATTCAGGATTCAATGGTAAGAACGGAGGACAGCGCCGCAGAAGTGACAGAGTATAGCCTTCCAAGCCTTCCAGTAAAAGGGCATCCCACAGAATCTAGTCGAGGTTCTCATCTCAGCAACCACTGCTCCTCCTCCGCACCTAGAGCATGTCCCCGCCGCTGGCTTCCTCCCCCGCACTTGCTTTCTCTGATCAACCAGAAAACAAAAGATCGCCATTTTATCTTTATTTGATTAGCTTGCTTCTCGAGAGAGATAAGAATAGCTTTAGCCTCCCTAGCTTTTTATGATCCTCTTTAAATAGAGCAGTTTTGGAGTAACTCTATCATTCATGTTGGCGCCGCGTGTCACGTACAGTTGGCTAACTTGCTCCGTTGACTTCCATTTATGTCATTTTGACTTTTTGTTATCCTAGTCCAATATGTCTTTACATTAATTATACTCCACCGGCCACCACTTGCTGTTGTTGCTGCTGCCAAGCATATCTGCTACTGCTTGACTAACTAACACCAGAACACAGCCCATTTCCCCATTCATTATCTACCCCCCCATTGACTTTCTCATTCTTATTTATTTTACTCCACTCTTACTCTATTACTATTACTATTATTATATCACACAGACACAGTCATCATGGATCGCATTTACATCGCTCATCACTGCCTTCAACTACCAACTGTCAACTCCTTGGGTTAAGCCCTCCTAAACTTTACCTGCTTTCCTGTAAAATCCACACAAACTAACTGACTTCTCCTCCATCTTATCGATGTGTCTTGTAGACAATGCGTAAAATGCTCCTTTGGTAGTTACAACCTGTCTTACGTATGGAACTTATTAGGTTGTTAGGCCAGTGCACATGTCGTGTTTAAATGGTCTTTTCAACTTTCAATATCAAAAAGGAGTTTTAAGTAAAGTTGGGTTAACTGTAACGTCTTTAGTTAACTGTAGGAAGAGAGGAGGGTGAAAAAAACAAAACAAGAGTCAGGGGCCAGCGATGGCCAAGTAATGCCTCCCCTCCAGCCTCCAGCCTCCAGCCTCCAGGCTCCAGCACCATCTATATGTTATCTGGAAAAAATGGGATCGAGTGTTAAAGAGCAGCCATCATTGCCCGTCTTGTTGCCTCCTGCTTCATCTCTGCAGCTTTCCCGCTTCCTCTGAAGTACATGTACACTTGCTGTTCACACACAAAAACGCACAAGTTATTCATTTCTTCTTTTCTACTTGGCTACACTAAAACAAGAGGACAAAGACTGTAGATTCGTGGAAGAAGATGACTCTTGAACCTGAATAACCCAGATGCTGATAAGTGACTCCAGACAGAAGAATCCAAACCCGATGAAGTAGAATATCTGTCCATTTTGAGTTTCAAGAACCAACGTTAGCCCCACCATTGAAGCCTAAAACAGGGAAGAAAGTAGCTCAGCTCTGGACTTACCCCAACCAAGATATTCCCGCTCAGGACATCAATCGCCGGCAATATTCCTCTGTTTCCTCGCATACACATAAGAATAATGGATTCCACTTCAGCTAACTATTACTTATTTCCTTTGCGTTTAGAAACTAATAGTTACTTACGTGAGCGATTTTCCCTTGAAGATTATTGGAGGAGCCACCGCCGCAAACACACAAAAACCTATATGAAACTGCATTTATATTTCAAGTGTTTACTCTACCTTCCTTCTTTGAATATACTAAAACTACAATAAGCGAAGTGCAAACCTCACCAGGTACGTGAAGAAAAACCACCCGAACTTCAAAGCACTATCAGTCCTGCATACAACCAAATCTGCACTTTTAGGCTTTCTCTTTTTCTTCAAATGTCCGGAATGAAAGGAACACATCTCAGTAGCAGATAGGAGTAGAGTACATTATTTTAAAACACCAATCTTAATTTTAATGTGTATGGATACAAAAGATACCTCATGGCCCGATAAAGGGGGCGATACCACATAACATATCCTCCAGGAACCCCCGATATGAAATAGATAATGGCTAGAAACCATATTGTTGGACCTACACCAAAATACACGAGTCAAAAAATTAGCATCATGTAGGGTCTACTTGGAAACTTTCTAACTCTTCCAAGACTAACCTTCCCCCTTAATCCAGGCGGTGGTAACTGCCACAATATTCCATAACAAGCACACCACAAGACCTGCAAAGAGAGATGGCACGCGTTCACTAATGTTTTCAGAAATCCCCCTGTTTTTCAATTGCAATTACTTTTTTTTTTATTTAACAAAGAGAAAACATATTTTTATACCCAGTAATGATGTGAATGCAACATATTGGATCCTCTGCAGATGGATGGGTATCTCATTTGTAATGTCATGATGGATGATAGGGAAAAACGGTGGCCAGTTTTTCACTTCTATCACAATTCCGGCTACCAAAAAGAAGATGACAGCATGAGCTTTTTAGATGGAATGAAATATAAGATTTCTTCAAAAAGATAGAATTGACGAGGATACCCTGTGCTATAGCATCTTCTTTACGCTTGAGATCCTAAAATAATAACACAATAGCTTTCAGAAGCCACAAAGATATGCCTCAAAGAGATTAATGGCTTCAAAAAGATACGAAATTAACAAACTTATAATTGTTGGTTCAAAATCAAACACCATCTACTGACAATTTTGAGAACTGAAATCAGGGTATGTGACAGTTCCCAATCGAATCAGAGATTACCTGCTCCCGCTTCTTCAATTCAGCCTCCTTTGCCAGGAGTTCCTTCTCCTTAGCTCTTAGATCCTACAAGTTGGCAGGCGTCAGTTTGTCTCAGGGATTATTCTAATATATAATTAGTACGGCTAGATATAAAATACCTTTCCAGAGTCTAGAGGGATATCAATTGTAGCCCCACGATCATACGGCTCAGGAGGAAGAGGTGAAAGCTTTGAAGTTGCAGCTGGAACAGTTCCAGGATTCTGAATGGTGAAAATTGAATTTTAAACAAAAGACAGTGAGGAAGTTAGTACAAATAGACAAGTGAAGGTCTTTAAGGCGCAAGAAAGATGTTTCTGGGAATAAAGAAACACCAAACTGTGGAGACCTTTGAAGCACTTACAGCATCAGAGAGAACAATGAACCGAAAAGAAGATGATACAAATGAGTAAC
This sequence comes from Aethionema arabicum, assembly GCA_000411095.1. Classification (NCBI taxonomy): domain Eukaryota; kingdom Viridiplantae; phylum Streptophyta; class Magnoliopsida; order Brassicales; family Brassicaceae; genus Aethionema; species Aethionema arabicum. The sequence goes on from KE153520.1 coordinate 52,302, forward strand.
AATAATCGAAAGCAAGAAAACTAGTAAACTACTACACCAAGTATAAGTCTATAGATTCTCCACAAGTAAACACTAAACTGGATCGGAAAAAAAGGTGCGAGATGGGAGAAAATTAGAGTCGTAAGTCGTGGAAAGGAAAAATAAGACTCATCTAGGAGACTGAAAGGAGATACAGGTAACATTCTGGGATCAACATCCACCATAATTTGTTTGTCCTGAATCCTGATCCCTTCTAACCGATTAGATTCTTAAACTATAGAAGCTATGGTCGGCTGAAATCAGCGCCACAATGATCACCATTCCCGCTTAAATTAATGCTCCGACGAAAACTTGAGACAAAGATATTTTGAAACTCATTATCACCCTTTCCGGCACTCACATTTCTGATCCCATAACACCATATGGATCCATATTAAAGGAAGATCAAAAGTCAGCACAGATCACTCTGTCGATTCCGTTCCGTCCTAGTGGATTTGACTAGAAAAATTCGAATCCGAAAATTGGATCCCAGGAAACAGATCTAAGGAGATAATTGAAGAAAAGAAAATAAAGGCATTGGCAGAAGGTCCCAAGGGAATACAAAATGGAGGCCCTAGATAATGAGATTGTATGAAACGCGAAGGCTTACCGCAAAAGGATTGACCTCGCCGTCATCAAAAGGAGTAGACTGGTAGGGAGACATTGCAGGGAACTAAGAGCAGAGCAGAGCAGATCGAATCTAGCGGGATAAGAGAATCCAGAAGGGCGAAGACGATGAGATGAAGAGACGCGAAGGGAGAAGGAAAAGGATCGGGTGCGTTTGGGTAATGTGGAGTGATAAAGAAAGAAGTGCTTGGCGCGTCGTCAGGTCAGGGTAACGAAACACTGCAGCACATCGCTGATTGCCGAACAACTTTGGCCTTTGCAACACACACAACTCGGTTTTCTAGTGTTTTTTTTTTAACCCCAAACCGGTTTTATTTGCTAATTAATGCAGTTTTAGACGTAACCATTCATTTTTATTTTTCTTAAAATTGAAATTACCTCACATAGTGAGATGTGTGCATGTGAGAGAAAAATAAATAGATAACTTAATTCTTTACAAAATTGTTATAATTTAAAAATTGGTTAAAACATTAACTGGACCATCTACCTTTTTTTTTACTCGGCCCATCTAACCAACATATGTATATATATA